>OY755038.1:175326906-175517716 GCA_963576565.1 Aspidapion aeneum | reverse complement strand
CAAAGCAATAACATCGGTGAAGTGGTTTTCACAAAATCTGTGAAAAAAAAATCGTCGTAAGAATTGATCGCTTATTAAATATTATAATTAAAAATTGCCGCTATCTTAGAATTTGGGATGTCGGACAGAATCATACTTGATTCTTCAAACTGGCGTGTTTATTCTTATTTTCCGAAAATGTTTTAGAATTTTTTTTTATTGTACAAAAACACTACTCTTCCCCCGAATAAAATCGGTGTAGTGCTTCTCACAAAATCTAATTTTGTTTTAACCATAGTTATACAAATTATACGATTGCATTGCCAATCCTGTCTGCATTCAGTTCATTATAAATTCATTATTACTGAGCCGATTTTAGCGAAATAAAAAAGATGATAGTGCAAACTGATTTTTTTTATTTCACTACAATCGGTTCAGTTCGTTAAATTTATTGTCTACAATAAAGGTAATTAGATATTTTTCCTTAAGAAGCTTAGTTATTAAGAAAATTAGAAAAAAATCTAATAAGGTTTTTTGGCTTATTTGCAGGCAAAATTTAAAAAATAATATTATTTTATTTTAAGGTTAGATTTTACACATTTATGATGCATTTCTGTTTCATTGTGGTTTTAGGGGTCAACTTAGTTAAATTTTTACAAATTCAAGCACATCTATAAAAGAAGGGGAGTTAAAAAAAATTGACCAAAAACTGGCTTGGCAACATTCAGATTGTTAATCTGTGACCTATTGTCAGCTAGAATCCATTATCAAACGACCGTCTTCATATTTTGCATACTTAACTACAGTCTACAGTCTATAACATTATTATTGAGATAACTTTGGACTGTGTCAATTGTCATCAAGAAAACAGCTGTCCAAGAATGCATCTGTCCGGATTCAGATAAGAGGAAAAATAAAGATAAGGGGTCGTTCACAAATATTAGGCTAATATATGTAACAGGGTATTTTTAAAGTATGTGATGCGTCTTTGAGTGGTTTAAAGAAAAGCTCTTACTTAAAAACATGGGCATAATGCATTAGGGCTTTTATTTTCAAGGGTGTCAAAGCAAAAAAAAACAATCTTCATACCTAATTGTTTAGTCAACTTCGTTGAAATTTGGCAGTGCTATTTGTAGTCTCAAGAGGCGATTTGGCACTACTTAGATTAAAATAATTAAGTCCAGTAACGTGCAGAAGTAGATCGTAACCAATATTTTGAAAAAAAAACTGTGCGTTACTAAATATTTTCCGATTCCGTTTTCTTTTTGGTTAAATAGTTATTGTGCCAACACAAATTAGTCTTTTGGATTATTTTTGTAATAAACAGGATTGTCCGTCATGATAAATTAGCTGTCGATTATTTTTTTAAGTTTCAGGAAAAATTATCAGCGACCTTAAACATCCCAAAGTTTCATATTTGATGCATATCAATTTATAAATAGGCCGGGCATATTGGGTCAGCCGTTTTGAATACTTTCAAGTTTGACTTAAATTTATAATGAGCGACCAAAAACCCCCAAAGTTTTGAATTCGATATTTATCTGTTCATTAATAGGAAAACCGCCATTTTGGATCTGTAATTTTTGGTTTTTTAGGTTTGAGTTAAAAACCATAATAAGCGACCTTAAACACCATAAAGCTTCGTATTTGATACATATCGTCTTTTAAATAGGCAAATCTGCCATATTGAGTTCACCATTCTGATTTTTTTAAGTTTGCGCGCGACCTTAAACAACCCAAAGTTTGGTACTTAATACATATCGGTTTAAAAATGGAAAGTCCGCCATTTTGGCTCCGTCATTTTGCTTTTTTTTTATTTTAAGTAAAAATTATAATCAGCAACCTTAAACTCCCGAAACTTCCGTATTTGATACATATCGGTTCATAAATGGCGATGTCTGCCATTTTGGCTTTGCCATTTTGATTTTATTTCTGTTTGAGTTAAAAATCTTAATCAGACAACATAAAGTTCCAAATTTAATATATCAATAAATGGAAAAATCGCCATATTGGATCCGCCATTTTGAGTTTTTTTATAGTTTCAGTCAAAATTTTTATTGAGTGAGCTTAAGCACAAAAAAATTTCAAGTTTCAGGTAAATGGGTATATAAATAAGAAAGTCCGCCATTTTGAATAGTTAATGATAAATGTTTTTTCACATTGTTTTTTTTTGTAGTTTCTATCACCCCAAGTCATAACACTTTTTTAGGTCTTTTCTTGGGTAAAATACTAATTTTAACGCAAGATTCCTTAAACTTTGTCTTTGCAATACGTAAACTTGTCTTGTAGTGTACCTACTACTACCTACATGGTGTTTCATTTTGGTGATAAAAAAACGCAAGAAAGGAAAAACAAAACAAACTTAAATTATTTTGTGACGACCCTATTTTCTAGGCACATAAAAAATATAACAGTTTTACTTGATAAAGATCTAATATTCATCAGGAAGAAAATCCTGTAGGTATGGGGTTAAACGGTCGCACTAATAAAGATAAAAATCTTCATTCTTATTTAAGCTCCTGTCTAACTACACTCTTTTGAGATTTTGCTCATATTTAAAAACTTATACCTTAGGAAAAATTTTTCTATGAAGTAAATAGTTAAACATAAAAGCACTCAATAAACAGTGAAATCCCCATGGTAACAGTTGTTCTGGTTTTTGAGAAATCAAGATTTTTATTAAGTCAAAGATATGCTTTTTCATCTAGCTACATTATTTATTTAAAATCCATTTTGATATACAACTGTACTGTACTTTAAACCCACAATCCAAAATTTAACAAACTTCACTTTCAAAGATATTTATGTTTTGTTAACTTTACTGAAACATTCTTGTTTATACAAAAATCTCAAATAAACAAAAGAGCAAAATAAATAAATATGGACTTGTCTTTAAGATATTCACCAACGTGGATTAATCCCATACTTTATAGATTTAGCACCGGATTATCTCACTGCCGTGATCCATCTCTTTTGACAAGCACTGGCTGCTCGCATGCTATCAATCGCATTAATTCACTGGATCAGTGTAGTTATATTGAAACCAATATACCACATGTATATGTTTATCTTTATTAGCGCATTGAAACTGTATACCGCATTGTCTTTTTTTATGAAGCTATTCAAGATAAACAATTCTCTCCTAACCAAAGCAAGCAATTTTTTGATGTTTGCCTTGTTATGCTATCATGTGAAAAAAGGTATCTCAAAAATAATGTAGACTGTACCTACAGCGCCTACACTATATCTTGTTATTTTTTTGACATTCTAAGGTCACCTTAACAGTTATGCTTTTAATGATTTAAAATTTGATTCAAGAAATTCTCTAATAAAATGCATTTTTTGCATTAAAAATTAATCGGTATTTAGACACACTTGTGCTCTTTTTTAAATTAAAATGCATTGGAGCAAATTTCTAAAAAATTAAGGATAATTTTTTATCAAAAATTCAGTATAATTTTTGATCTAGTCTTTGTATTCCTACTGATAAGTTAACAACTGAAACAATATTTATGCTCTAACTGAAAACAACAACAAAAAATAAATGCCGATAACAAAGCCTTGATCTAATTATATTTTTCCTATTTAGAAATCACCCCATATAGGCCCAACTAAATCTTAAACTCAAAATAGGTACCAATCGTACTTAGATAGAGATAGAGATTGACTTTTAATTTTGTGTTTTATATGTATATCAATCCGCTCGGCTACTTAAATAGCCAATATTAGAGACCCTGTATGTATGACATATTTTTATATTTAAAATATGTCATACATACAGGGTCTCTAGCCAATATAAGTGTTTTCTTGAATATATTGTTTTACCTAAAGAAAAGCTATTCTTAAAATTAGACAAAGAATTACTTGAACTTAAAAACAATCCTATTACTGTAAAGTAAATGTGATTTTTATTTTTTTAAAAAGTTGATCACAAGGATATTTTCTATCCTTGTTTGGAAAACGTCGTGTGAAGCTGCAGGCTGCATGATACATGCCAATCAACGACTTGTTTCGGCTCTCTTGGGTCAGCTGTGTGAGACCAATAAAAAGAGCTACTACCAGGGAAATTAGCCATACAGACATTATAATCTGTTGGTTTAATGCTTTCGTTGTGAGCTTACTCAAACTATGTAGATTACAACTTTTCCAACGCCGATCAAAAGGATATAAATAAGCGTTGTTGGACACCATGTTTTGACAATCTGCAGGCACAATGATCGACGTTCCAAAAGTGAAAACCACATAGTTTCAATAAGTTAATAATAGGGACGTATTGCAATAAGTCCAGGCAATATTAGTGTCGGGCTCAATTCTGACAGTTTTCCATTGAAAACTGACAGATGCTCTTTCAAAATTGACATACGAAAATCCAATTTATAAATCCCGTTGTGCAAGTGATAATGTCCAAGAAGCATTATAGCGGGTTATCCAAACAAGAAATGATTAAAAAGTAATTTTATTACGTTATTTAATATTTTTCATCCGTTATTTTGATAGAGAATTTTAAGAAAAAGTTCCGGTTTCTTTACAATTTGGTCCCTTTTCACTTTTTTTGCAGCACAATTTCGCTAAAAGCCCTGTGTTAATATAAGATGCTCAAGTATATATACAATACATAGACCTTTAATTAGTATTTAAAAAATTATATTTGTCGAAACACCTTGTATTAATTACTTAATAAGTTCAGCTTTATCATTAAAAGAATCATTAGAAAACTAATAAATACTCTATATATAATAGTAACATTTCGTATATGTCGTCTAAAGAGCTATTATGCTTCTTGAACATTATCACCTTCAACACTCTGTATTTCAAAAACTGGAAATTAATTTAAGTTGGGCCTATGAAAACTTCTGATGAGCAAGGTTTATTCTGCAGCACACTGCAGCTTGATTCTCATTAAAACATTCGACTGATATTTACTTAAACATCCTGTAGATAATGTTTTAAAGGTACAGATTTAAAAAAAATAAATAAATCGTAAATATGTGTAATAAAAACATTGCGTTTATGTTTGGAAAGCCCGTCTAGAGAGCTATTATGCTTCTTAGACATTATCACTTTCAACACCCTGTATTTCAAAAACTGGTCATTAATTTGAGTTGAGCCCATGAGAAATTTTGATAAGAAAGGTTCAGTCTACAACATGCCAAAATTTCATGAAGTTTGACGGATTACAGAAATCCCATAAGAGGTGTGCCTGATCCTTTATTGTAAATACGATATATCAAACAGTGTTAATGACGCAAATTGAATTTAGCTTAATAAGCATTTATTGTATAAATAAAGAGACGATTGTGCCCAAGTCTATTTTCGGCCTAGCATACCTGCTAGAAGAGTGTGAGACTGCTTTCTGGCAATTATTCTTTATAGTAGGAAGTGCACCGTCTGGTTCTTATATACTTCTTACTTACACCTATAGCAGGCGCTTCGTCTGGTTATAGGTCTTTTACCCAAAACTCATAGCAAGTGCCTAGTCTGGTTGCGAGTACTTATTTCCGACTTAAGCGACATTTCTATTCGTGTTTGCGGGCCGACACGAACGCCAGCACGAGAGTCGTCACTAGGCCATTTCTAATAATGTTGCATGCCAGCGTGCGTGCTGTGGTTAGCGCATGCGTATTTGATGTTTTTATAGCTCACTTTTATTTCTAGAACTGGCTGAGTGGGCTCTGCATGCCGCTTTATATATCGTCATTGAAACATCGAGAATGTTTATGAAAATTCCAGATCATAAACATTCCAGACATAACCACATTTTTCAGGAATGCGTAATTCTTTTGGTCGCCCAAGTGCACCTTTAGTACATTCATCTCTCTTTTACTCGTACTAATATAGCACTAGTCTGGTTGTAAGTCACTTTAACATTCCTTCTGCCTTATTGCAAGTGCCGTGACATAAGTCCCGTCTGAAAATAAGGCCCCTTTATCTCCTCTACTCTAACAATGAAGAGTCTCAAGTGAAATAGAGCTACAAATCCTAAAGCTACACAATGTCACTGTACAATCATCTTAATTTCAATTGGATATATTTTAAAAATGTTCCTTATAAAGCGTGGCAATCCTTCATTATTAGTACACGGAATTTCAAAACAAATACCCAGTATAGGGAGTTTAGGAAATCTAATCTCTCATTTTAATTTATCTTATCATTAAAAATACAACAATTCTGTAATAAGTAAATACTCTAAATCTGAGGAATTTAATCAGCGAATAAATCTGCAAAGTTTTTTGTTAATATAAATCATAAATTTAATCCGGCATATTTCAAAAATTTGTTACCAAAGACTATGGCTTGTGAATTTCTTTTTAGTTTTTAGCTAACTGAAACTATATTTTAGCATGGATAATAATCAGAAAGGTAGGAAACCAAATAAATTGGATGTATTTATTGCACAAATTTAGTTTAATTGCGATAATATGATCCCTTAGAAAATTTAACTAGGCTCGAAGTATGTTTCTTACAATTTTGAACCTAAATAATGTCAAGTTATCTTTCAATTAACATGTTTGTTTCTAATTTTACAACAAGTATCAAATTTATTTTTCACCAAATGTTTATGTTTGTAAAAAATATTTTTTAACAAAATACCTACCTATATTCTATCAAATCTTTGAACATATATGTTCGATGATCAAATGTTGTTCTATCTACTAAATCTCTTTCTAACAAAAGTATTTCTTCCAAAATTTTTCTTTGATTTTTTTTCCATTAAATGTTTTTAGCTACAACATATACTATACTATAGTAGTGTGAGCTATGGTGATCCTAATTTTTTCTAGAAAAAAAAAGATGATTTTGAAACTTTTTTGTTGCGCCGTCTGTCTGTCTGTCTGCCTGTCTGTATGTATGTCTGTAACGACCAACGCGCATAACTCAAAAACCGCTTGGCCGATTTTAATGAAATTCGGTACCTAGGCTGGGTCTTGGGTCGAGATGGTCCCATTTAAAAATTAACAAAATCCACCGGACACAAGCCAAATAAAAGGGTGGGGGTAGATTAAAAAAATGTGAGTTTACGCACTCCAAGTGAACTCCACTCTATATCAGCCCTGAAAACAGTTTTTGTAAAAAGCGGAAGATCCTATAAAGTTTTAAGTAATAACATACAATATTGAAAAAAACGAATTCAACTACCGGCTGGGCCAAAAAAAACCGGACAATTTTTTTCATTATAACTTTTGAACTTTACCATCGATTTTAATGAGACCAACTGCACTTGACAGAGAATTTTTCATAGTTTTGACTAAATATATTTTTAGCTCACACTACTACTATACTATAGTAGTGTTTAGCTCACACTACTACTATACTATAGTAGTGTTTAGCTCACACTACTACTATACTATAGTAGTGTGAGCTATGGTGATCCTAATTTTTTCGAGAAAAAAAAAGTTGCTCCGATTTAATTTTTTTTTATATACTGTCTGTTTGTCTGTCTGTCTGTCTGTCCGTCTGTCTGTCTGTCTGTCCGTCTGTCTGTCTGTCTGTCTGTCTGTCTGTCTGTATGTGTGTCTGTCTGTCTGTCTGTGTATGTCTGTATGTCTGTCTGTAACGACCAACGCGCATAACTGAAAAACGGCTTTCCCGATTTTAATGAAATTTGGTACCCAGGTTGGGTTTTGGGTAGAGATGGTCCTATTTAAAAACGAACAAAATCCACCGAACACAAGCCAAATAAAAGAGTGGGGGTAGATTTCAAAAATTAGAGTTTATGTAAAAATATGGCGTGTGTGATATCAAACGAAAGGTAATTGAGTCTGGAGTTAAACAAAATACATTTTAGTTTATTTAAAAAAAAATGGTGGGGGTAAATTTCAAAAATTAGTGTTTAAGTGGAAATATGGCGTGTGTGATATCAAAAGAAAGGTAATTGAGTCTGGAGTTAAACAAAATACATTTTAGTTTTTAAAAAAAGGGTGGGGGTAGATTTGAAAAATTAGAGTTTAAGTCAAAACATCGCTATTGTGTAGTATCAAACGAAAGGTAATTGAGTCTGGAGTTCAATAAAATATACTTCAGTTTTTAGTTATATTAGCTTTCACGTAGATACACTATAACTATAGTACCCAGTGTGAGCTTAGGTGCCCATAGATTGGCAGAGTATTTTATCCGCCATCTGAAAATCCAAGATGGCGAACGAAGTTAAATTATACCCTTCAAAGATGCTCGTTTATTCTTGTGTTGCGAATATGTTTTAATTATTTATTAAAATCATTAAAAATCTGCGTTGTTACCACGCACAGCAAGGTACAAACCAGCAAAATGGGTTCGATGTTTCTAAAAATACTCTGCCAATATATGGGCCCCTAAGCTCACACTAGGTACTATAGTTATAGTGTACGTGTGAGCTAATATAACTAAAAACTGAAATATATTTTATTTAACTCCAGACTAAATTACCTTTTGTTTGATACCACACAAGCCATGTTTTGACTTAAACTCAAATTTTTGAAATCTACCCCCACCCTTAAAAAAAACAAAAAACTAAAATGTATTTTGTTAAACTCCGGACTCAATTACCTTTCGTTTGATATCACACACGCCATATTTTCACTTAAACTGTAATTTTTAAAATATACCCCCACCCTTTTTTTAAAATAAATTAAAATGTATTTTGTTTAACTGCAGACTCAATTACCTTTCGTTTGATATCACACACGCCATATTTTTACATAAACTCTAATTTTTGAAATCTACCCCCACCCTTTTATTTGGTTTCTATTCGGTGGATTTTGTTCATTTTTAAATGGCACCATCTCGACCCAAGACCCAGCCTAGGTACCAAATTTCATTAAAATCGGCCAACCGGTTTTTGAGTTATGCGCGTTGGTCGTTACAGACATACAGACAGACAGACAGACAGACAGACAGACAGACAGACCGACAGACAGACATACAGAGAGACAGACAGACAGACAGACAGACAGACAGACAGACAGACGGCGCAACAAAAAAGTTTCAAAATCATCTGAAACGCAAAGATATATAAAAAATTTTGAAATCGGAGCAACTTTTTTTTTCTCGAAAAAATTAGGATCACCATAGCTCACACTACTATAGTATATGTGTGAGCTAAAAAATATTTTTGTTTCAACCATTGTTTTGCATATTATACAATTGCCTTGCCAATCATGTCTGCATTTATTTCCTTATAAATTCATTACTGCTAAACCGATTTTGATGAAGTAAAAGACGTCCTGGTAAAAATTGATTGCTTTCTTAATGTGTGATTTTCTATAAATTAAAAAAAAGACCAAACATTTTCGGAAAATAAGAATAAACACGCCATTTTGAAGAATCAAGTATGATGCGGTCCGCCATCTTAAATTTTAAGATGGCGATAAATTTTGATCATGATCTTTAAAACGAATATATTTTATTTAATCAAAATCGGTTTAATAGTAATGAAGTTATAAGGAAATAAATGCAGACATGATTGACAAGGCAATCGTATAATATGCAAAACAATGGTTGAAACAAAAATATTCCTTTTTAGAACCACTGAACCGATTTTGCTAGTTCATATCTTGTGCATAGCAAGAATGCAGCTTTTTCACTAATTTAAAAAGGTAATTAAAACATGTTCGCAACACAAGAATAAATGAGCATCTTTGAAGGGTACAATTTAATTTCGTCCGCCATCTTGGATTTTGAGATGGCGGACAAAAAATATTCAGTTTGCCCCATCAATATCGATTGTATAGTTCAAAAGCTATAGCAAAAAAATACTCTGCCAATATATGGGCCCCTAAGCTCACACTAGGTACTATAGTTATAGTGTACGTATGCGCTAATATAACTAAAAACTAAAATATATTTTATTCAACTCCAGACTAAATTACCTTTTGTTTGATACCACACAAGCCATGTTTTGATTTAAACTCAAATTTTTGAAATCTACCCCCACCCTTAAAAAAACAAAAACTAAAATATATTTTGTTAAACTCCGGACTCAATTACCTTTCGTTTGATATCACACACGCCATATTTTCACTTAAACTCTAATTTTTGACATTTACCCCCACCATTTTTTTTAAATAACTTAAAATTCATTTTGTTTAACTTCAGACATAATTACCTTTCGTTTGATATCACACACGCCATATTTTCACATAAACTCTCATTTTTGAAATCTACCCCCACCCTTTTTTGTGGCTTGCGTTCGGTGGATTTCGTTCATTTTGAAATGGGACCACCACGGCCAAAGACCAAGCCTAGGTACCAAATTTCATTTAAATCGGACAAGGGGTTTTTGAGTTATGCGGGTTGGACGTTACAGACAGACATACAGACAGACATACAGACAGACATACAGACAGACATACAGACAGACATACAGACAGACATACAGACAGACATACAGACAGACATACAGACAGACATACAGACAGACATACAGACAGACATACAGACAGACATACAGACAGACATACAGACAGACATACAGACAGACATACAGACAGACATACAGACAGACATACAGACAGACATACAGACAGACATACAGACAGACATACAGACAGACATACAGACAGACATACAGACAGACATACAGACAGACATACAGACAGACATACAGACAGACATACAGACAGACATACAGACAGACATACAGACATACAGACAGACATACATACAGACAGACATACAGACAGACATACAGACATACAGACAGACAGACAGACATACAGACAGACATACAGACAGACATACAGACAGACATACAGACAGACATACAGACAGACATACAGACAGACATACAGACAGACATACAGACAGACATACAGACAGACATACAGACAGACATACAGACAGACATACAGACAGACATACAGACAGACATACAGACAGACATACAGACAGACATACAGACAGACAGAAGGCGAGACAAAAAAGTTTCAAAATTATCTGAAACACAAAGATATATAAATTTTTTTTAAATCGGAGCAACTTTTTTTTCTCGAAAAAATTAGGATCACCATAGCTCACACTACTATAGTATAGTAGTGGTGTGAGCTATTACATTTTTAAGTTAAAATACAGATATTATAGGACTTCTGCAATTTCCGTAAAAACTAATCATTTTTAGCAAAAATAGGTAAAAACTATTAAGAAAACAAAATTTTATTTTCAATGATGTATAACTTAGTGAGGAATGGTTTATTGCCAGCCCAATGTCACCCAAAAATATGGTTGATTTACAGAAATCGTCAAAAATATATTAAATTTTTATAATTTTATCCAATTTTCTTAAAAGGAAACCTCTTTAGGAAAAAAGTTATATGTCCCTTATTTGAACCTTAAATTTCCTTTTTGACGATGTATAACATAACCTAATCAATATTCCAGTAAACATTTTATTGACGTCCTTAAACTGTAATTATTTAAAAATATTAAAAAAAATTGTAGGTATTGCTTGTTTTGCAATTTGCATAAAAACTAAGCTCTTTAGGAAAATTTATGTAGGACATTTTATGAAGAAGTTAAAATATCTATTTTAACAGTGTATCAGTGTATCACTCAGTGAGATCAAGTTTACTACTAAAGACACAGTGGCGTCCATAAATTGAGGTTATTTACAATCGGCGAAAATCTAATTTAAATATAAGTTTATAAACAATTTTCTTAAACATGACGTATCCTGGATAAAAAAGGTTTATGAATCGTCATAGACAATAAAGTGCGGAAAAAAACGGCAAACTATTTATAAAATTTTTGACGATTTCTTTAAATATCCTCCATATATAGACGTCACTGTACCATTTTTTATAAATATAATTCTTCCAAGTAATACATAACTAAAAATACAATTTTGTCCTCTTAGTAATGTTTTATACATATGTTTTTGAAAAATGCTTAGTTTTTACAAAAATTGCAATTAGAGTATAAAAAATTGAATTTTAAAAGAGGATTCCTGTATACGAATCCACTGGACTTTTACCATATAGGAAACGTATATGAGTTTTACTTACACTCTGTACTTCATAAGGTATATGATTTTAACGGTAATTTTATTGTCTATTGTATAATATACTTTTTTCACCAAAACTGGTTTTTTCTTTAAGGAAATTGGAGAAACTTAAAAATTTTGATATGTTTAATTTAAATCAAATGTGCTAGAAATCAGCATATTGAGGGTACTTAAGGATACGTATCTTGGCATGAGTTCTAACGACGCAGCTCCAAAGCATCTGATTTAATAGGTCTTTTGATGAGCTTTAAATTTTATTTTTCAAAAAATAAGTACTTTTAAGTAAAAGGCTAATAAGGGAAAAATAGTCAAAAATCCAAGATGGTGGCGCCATTTTGACAATGTTCCTGACAGGAAAGAGGTCAGGGCTATAATTTCATTTTATGGGACCCTAAAAGCTATTTATTTTACCTAGTCTTGATTTTTCATTTTTTTAATTAAAAAAAACTAGACTATTTTTTTAACAAAATTGAATAAATTTAAGATTTCCTATCTTTAAAACCATTTAAGCTAGAACTTCCAAAATAGCACCGTTTGGTGCAATTTTCAATTGTCTGTAATTGAAACTTTTTCAAAAAAGCTTTACTTTAGAAGTTATTGCGAAAAAACAAAAAAAAAGCAAACATTTTACAAAATACATTTAAAATTCCTTATTTTGAAAACAATTTTAACCACAACTATCCAAGTAGTACCATTTGATGAACTTTTTATTTGTCTATAACTTTTGTATCCACAGAGTTTTTTTGAAAAAGCTTCACTTTAAATGTTATTAAGAAACAAACAAAACCTTTTGACAAGGTTGGGAAGCTAAGGGCTATCGCAGTCGCAGCTTTATGTTATTTAGTTTCCAATAAACCCCTAACTTTCCTGTACTAATGGTCGCCATATTAGATTTATACGTCGTTAAATAGAACATAAAAAGACCTTTTCATCGGTGTATAACAAGCATATTTTTGGATGACGGAAAATGGAAAGTTATCAAAAAACAGTTATTACTCAGTTGCCTATTAAACAAACGCCGTAATTGGGTTTCTGTCAAAGGTTTGCCAATTATTTCAATTTATGTTAAGAATTTTAAAGTATCTCAATATTAATATATATTATATAGAGTATTATATTCTATAATCTTTGATCTCGAATAAGTGTGATATTTTTTAAGTTACACTGCCAATTAAATTTAAGATGGAAGGGTTTCATTCATTCAATTTAATTGTCATCGGTTTGGTTTTACGTCACTGATGTACTAAGGACTATTAGTTTTATGGCCAAAGGTAAAAAAATATAAGTTAAAAAATAAAGGTCTTAACAGGTTCACATTAATGGGCAATGTTTTGACATATAAGTACCATGGGCACACGCATTGCATAAATAAAATAAATGGATCCATCAAGGATCTGATATCTTCCTAGCTAGCCTATTAGCACAATTCAAGTAAAGCCATGATATATCAGCCTTAAAAACAGTTTTTTGTTAATATCTTAGAAACTACAACACTTACGAAGTTTTTAAAACACAAATTATTGACCAAATGTAGTCTACAATATTCCGAAAACCGCATATTGTTACGACGCTCCATTAAAAAGTTAGCATTTTTTAATTCTTTATTGTCAAAAAACGGACATTAGCATTAATTGTAACGTGGCGAGCGGATATACTAATGATATAAGGCTGACTTCTGCTAAGCATAACTAGGTGTAAATTTGTTTGAACTACCTAATTAAGATCTCAAGTGGAACTGGTAGACAACAAAAGTGGATACGGATCGACAACTGCAGAAGTATCTCAGGAACGTTGATTCTTTCTTGGCTGGATCACCTTATTAGTAAACTAAATATATCACTTACCAAATAAATCATCTTTCATGTATTTTCTCGCACATATCGTGTATGTAAAGTTTTTTTACTTGAAATATTTTGTTTTTTTTTTTTTAATTTTATTTATGAAATGTAGAAATGTTAAAGTTTACTATTTTGAACAATAAGAAAATATAACAGTTATTTTTTTAAAGATAAGATTTTTATTTTAGAGTCATTTAGAATTATTTATTTACTTTTATAGTTTCATTTAGATGCTGAATTAAAGTTTTCCAAGTTTAGTCAAGCTAAGTTGTAAATTGCAACTATATTAAATGAACAAAAATAATTAATACCCAAAGTTAGCTAAAGAGACTTCTTGACACAACTTAACTTGATTTTTATGTTGGTTTATAGCCTTAATTCTTTCGTGTTTTAATAAAAAGAGATTGTTTCTGGTTTACACAAGGTTTATATTTTATTTAAAAAAAAAATGATGAATTTCATTACAATTTCAAAGGTTACAAATGATTTTGTTAACGATGCAATAATCGTATTACATTAAATTTTAGGAGTTATACATTGATTTACAAAGAATATATTATTTAGTTAATTTTACATAAATTTGATAGTTATTGTTAATTACAACTTTGAAAATTTACATTCTTCTGTATGTATTTGATTTATCTAGTTTAAAATCTGATTATCAATTAAAAACAAAATTATTTTTCTTTGAACTAACTTTGATAAATCTGTAAAGAACTCGACAAATTTTAAAAACAAAAGTAAAGGTTTTCTTTTAAATAAACAAAAGAAAATCTTATAATGTATAAGTTCATTAAGGAAATATACAAAGTTGTTGTATTTGTTTTAGCCATTTTAAAGAAGATGGATGACAAAGAAATGACAAGCATTTATTTGCCGGAAGAAAAACTTACATTCAAAAATGGGGATAAAACTCTCGCAACTCGAAAAATGTGACTTTTTAACCAAAACTCACTTTTGTCGTGTCAAAATCGAAACTCAACTTTGATATTTCGTATTCCAAAAAAGAAACTTTTTTCCCACCCTTCTTTAAAATGACCCTTAAATGAATAGGCTTGGCTTAAACAAAAAGGGCGGGTACCATTGACCCTTGATCAGCAAGATCTCTTAAACCAATCAAAATGGAGAGGCTTAGATCAACATTGGTATCTGTACATCTTTACTTAAAATGGTACTAGAAAGTGATAGAAAATGAACTTATCTTAAAAATTTTACAAGAGAAGAATAGAAAAACTAAGAGTCACCCAATATTACCCTCTAGAGGAAAGAATCTTAAACGAATGGCCAAACAAAATTTACTTAATTACAAAAGAAAATTTCCTTGCCAATTAAAATATATTTTGAAAATGCCTTTATATATAGGCCTTTGAGATCTGAAAATGGATTGGCTTTGTCAAAATTATAAACCAGAAAATTATTTTGTAAAGACTTCCTTAGACTAAAAAAACGACGTTGAACATATATTATAAAACATATTAAATCTAGACGCCAATCGTTCCTAATTTCCTTAAAGTACAAAGTTGCAGATTTCTTTTAATTTTGCACACTTAGTTCCCGTATTTCGATGGAACTAATTAACATCATCAAAAGACAAATGCTACTATATATGATAAATGAACAAGTTTTTCCACACAACAAGGAAAATGTAGTTACACATTCTGATCATATGGAAGATACATTTTTCGCCGTCGACAGTGGCTAGATTGAAAATAGATAAATTTTCTCCATATAATTCAGCGTGGTCAGTGAGTTCAAGGAAGAAGGTAGATACGCATATATGCTAATTAGTTAAAACTCTGTCTTGTTAGGTCTCAGTTTTTTTGCAAAATTTTGTACGTTTCAATGATGCAAACCGTAATCTGATTATTTGACAGTTTAAACAATACATTTGAACATAACTGTATCTTAGGAGAATACAACATGTGCTTTATGAAGTCTTAAAAAGGATTGCCGACAATAATTTTATTATACCCAAAAGTTGTTTCTCACTAAACCTTATTTTTTATAAGCAAACAATTTATTTAAGAAAACAGATTTTTGGAAACGGGCGGACAAGCACCATAAATTTTGAATAGAAATTTTACGATTATATCCTTGTTAAAACACCCCAAATGTTTCATAGACTTGTAAAACCAAACCAAACGGGAAATAACACTATTAGAATAAGAAAACGATTTAGTTCTGCAAAATTCACTAAATGAAATCTGCTACATATATACCTCCCTCCTTCAAAGAAACTGATTAATTTTTTTCAAAATATTCATATTTTGGAAATAAAATTCATCACGACAAACAATCAGCGTCTGATTATCCTAATTCTAAACTACTGTAAATTAAATTAAGGTCACTACATCATTTAACCACAATTTTAGACTCGTTTGCGGTTGCGCCGCGTTAATGTGCTATGAAACTTAATCATAACTGAATTAGACATTAATCAAGCATTAATTCTATTAACTTAACACTAGAGCACACTAGTCTATGGGTTTATACAGTTTGGGTTATGGCACACTTTGGGGTACAATGTCTCTTGTTTATTTTCACTAGCCGAATTTTCTGTATTGCTACACGCAACTACGCCCAATTCCAAATCATTGGAACGTTCCCGTTCAAGTTCTTTTTCTTGTTTCACCCACTCACTATGCAATTTGTAGATGTATCTGTGTGTCAAAGAGTTCCAGAAACTTGCCCAGAGGTATCGTCTTCTCTTTGGATGGTTTTTGGTCACTTTCTTTATGGTAAAGTAGTTAAGTATAAGGCTGGCTGCATAGCTGCATAAATGGAAAAGTGTTAGTAGAAATCCGAATATCGAAAACAGGTTTCCCATGTAGGACAAAAAACCCCAAACTTCTGCGGCAGCCGTTGTTGCAATATTTTTAAATTCATTTTTATTAAATAAGTTTGGCATATATAATTTGTTAAACTCTGTGCTTCGCCCTGTAATTCGACGAGCCACCTCATTATTAATTGATCTCTTTTCATTTGGGAAAAGTAGGGTATTTTGGAACAGTTTCGTCTCCTCCATTGTGTAAATACCATGTGAACTAATTGGCGAAATGTTTGATAGAGTTATGGTATCTTGTTCTACATTGACATCGAGAACTAACGCTGACTCTGTTCTTCTCAATTTTGGTGATAGCTCGACCCAACCACCTTCAAGATAAAACATTGCGGGAAGTAAACTCTGGCAATCTACTTCGGTTCCAAATTCGGTTATTATGTGCGTTATAGGTGTCCTGAACATCGACTTGTTTTGAAAAACTATCGGCAACTCTTGATAACATGATTTGGTTCGCCGAAAATCTACTATCACAGGTTTGCATCGGGCAATATAAAGGACCTCTCCCATGACGCGTCCAATATATCCCGAAGATTCTTTGATTAAGTTACCAATCAATTCAGGTGATTGTTGGGCAAGAGCTATGCGGTTAGATAGCAAAGCCTCTCTTAGTTCACTATGGCGTCATAAACTAGTTCTGCCATATGTTTTTTAACAGCAATTTCTAGGAATAGGAGCTTGCTTAAAACGTGAGCCATCAGCTCAGTGTTTTCGGCTAAAAGTAGTGACTTTTTGTAGGAGAAGCCCAACTCGTCTTCTACGATAATAAATAGCCGGTTTTGCTCCGTCTGCCATGCTCTCTGATGGCATAACTCTTCTGTTTTTGTTAACTTAAGTGCAAACACTGTATCTTCAGTATCCACAACTACATAACGAACGATGGGATTTTTACTAACTGTTAAGATGGTTGCATTTCCTTCGAATAGTACGTTGACTCCACGGGAATGACACATTTCTTCATAGTTTTGTTCCCATACATCCTCTCCTACTTGATCGGCAAAACAGTAGTCATCATTAAAGGAACAAATAGTACCAGATTTAAGGTGTATTATATTTCGATCTTCGTTAGCTGTCGTTTGATAGTCAAAAAGCTTAATTCTAATCGCAGCATTGACTATTACGTTCTCGAATACGGTTTCTCCTACTGTATATTTTTCGCCTTGGCAAGTTCCATCAGGACTGTCATGTCCATGAATGGTTGTTGATATTTCTGTGGTGCCATTAAGACTTAATTGCGTAACGAGCCCAGCACCTATTCCTTTTAGATTTAAGGTGCTGAATTTATGAGCTTTAATGCGTGCTTCTCTGTTGACAGTTTGAACAACTTTCATGAAACCACCAGGAACAGCACTCGTATGTGAGGACATACCACATCTTTGGACCAATTGTTGTACCATCACTAAACAATTATATGTGTGGACTGACACATGTTCACTCTTCTGGATCAATTGAACTCTTGGTGAAACCGATGAAGTTGCGTTTTTCGGGTCACGGCAGGGAACGACTCCTAACAGCGACAGTTTCGTTAGCTCCGTAGTTTTGTCTTGACAATTATATGCTATGATATCGGTTGTGTTCGTTGAGAGGCTGCTCAGTATATAGGGAAAAGAAAGAAACGGCAGTAGTGTCATCTTCCTGGAATAAAGATTACTCGCAGTATAGTTTAATAACAACAAATAGGGGGGAAATCAATAACAATTGCTCTTTATAGGTAAATCTTTTAAAAAAACAAAAAGAAATGCGACTTAATAACGCAATGTTACATGAAACAAACAAAAGAAGAATAATCAAGAAAAAAAAACAAAATGCAACTGAACAATTTTTCAATTGTTTTTCTTTATAGTGGTAAAATTAAAACACAATACTCAAGCATTTAGGCATGTGTTATCAATTTGTTCTCTAAAAATTTTTTTGTTTTATGGGAACTCATAAAATGGTTTAAAAATTATTAATTTAACAGAAAACAAGGTACTATAATAATAAACACATTATCATTAAAAAAAAAATAATCAAAATTGGGGTACCTCAGGGAAGTAAATTTGGGCCATTATTATTTATTCTTTAGATAAACAATTTACCATTCATTTAAAAAAATCGTTGTATTCAGATGTTTGCAGATGATACGTTAATTTATTTAAAAGGAAGAATTCTGACTTAAAATTAGTTTTAAATTGGTTAAATACAAACAAATTAAAGTTAAATGTTAATAAAACGAAATGCATGACAATAAATTTGAAAAGTAATCGATTAAATTTGGAAATTAAAATAAACAATGAAAAATTGAAAATTGTGGATTCATTCAAATAACTAGGGATTCTAGTAGACTCAAAATAAAAGTTTAATTTATACGACGAAAATATCATCTACATAATAGCAGCAAAAATTGGATATTTAGAAAGAATAAGTTATCATTTATAATTTTTCTCAAAAAAAAACTGTGTATACAACACAATAATTTTTCCTTATTTTTTTTAGATTGCTCAACTATTATATACTTAGCTAATGAAGACATTCTGGAAAAATTACAAATTTAATTAAATGAAGATAGATATAT
Source organism: Aspidapion aeneum (assembly GCA_963576565.1). NCBI lineage: Eukaryota > Metazoa > Arthropoda > Insecta > Coleoptera > Brentidae > Aspidapion > Aspidapion aeneum. The sequence goes on along the minus strand of OY755038.1, from coordinate 175,498,532 downwards.
CAAAATAAAAACAATGTTAAAGAAGTTAAACTGGCTAAATAATGTAAAAAAATTTATTATTTTATAATGTTTGTATTTTTATTTGTAAAATTAATAATTGCTACCATAATCATTAAAACAATTTTAAATCTAAATATTACACTTACAATACCCGGTCTAACGAAGATTTTCACTTAAGCACCACATCAAAATTAGTTGTTCAAAAAAAAATCTATATTTTCAAAAGGCTTGAGTGAATACAATAAATTAAAAGTGTCAGTTAAAAATGAACCAAACTTAAGAAAATTAAAAAAAAAATTAAAAGTTTATTTATTTTCAATAGCTGGTTAATAAATTTTATTAATATAGTGTTAGTTTATACTTATTTATTTATTTTATAAATTTGAATATAATTTTACGTTAATTTAAGAAAACATTGTAGCAAAATTGCTAAATAAAAGCTTAAAACAAAAAAAAATCAATAAAGTTTTTGAGTTGATTTGATTTATTGAACAGAAATTACATTCTTAGTATTTACAAGTTAGTGGGATGTTGAGATCTAATACTAACACTCTTTAAATTGATTTAAGGGCTATTTGCCCTTGTCTGCCAATTTAACGGGGTTATCTTATGTTTAAAATGTTATTCTAACTTCTACTACTTATATCTAATAATATACCTAGGTTTACTAGGAACTTAACTAATGTGTAATAGGTATTACAATCCCGAAACAAAAAAAAATATATATGTGTGTCATTGAGTTGTATAAGGCCCTGTATAGAAGACAATGATGTGTATATATTTGCCAAAATATACAAAACGGAAATTAATTAGCACACTGCACTATGGGATAAATCCATTTAATTTTGGCCATTATAGGCAAAATTTCAGATCACGGCTGCGACTTTCAAAATAGTTATTAAATTTATATAAATCTCCATTTAATCATGTCGTCCAATCAAAAGGTCAAAAAAATGGAATTAGCCAAAACTGCGCACACTCCCTTGGATAGTAGTCTAGTCAACATTTTTTTTTTTTTTTGATGGAGAGCAATAATGAGGGTACGTACTAAAAATTTTATAATTCAAAATTTAAACCAATAAAGCACTTTTATGGCTTAAATAAATTATTTCATATTTCTTTTTACTTAGAGCCAAAAACAAAATAAAAATTGATTGCAAATGATTGATATTAGAATAGTATTTCACAATGCCCTGGAATATCACCTCAAATAGCACAAAGTAACTTTTGCGAAAAATTGCGAAATTCCATTTTTAGGCGTAAATATAACATAAGTTGCAAAAGTATAAACAAACTATATTGCTTTGTCCTATAAAAACAATAGAATATATAGACCTAAAATTCAACTTTTTCTTGTTTTGTCAAATTTGTGTCACATAGAATAATTATAAAATTCAAAAAAGTAGGGTTGCACATGTTTTATGTAGTTGTGTGTGTATGTATGTGTTGATTACTCTATTTTTAAGCATAACTCGAAAAGGGTTTATTCGATTTTATTGAAACTCGGCACGCATATTTCGTTTAACGAGCAGAAGATCTTATTATGTTTTAGGAAAAATAAAAGAACAGTAGAACTATTACTATTACAGATGTTTTTAATAGAGTAATTGATACATTTGATCCGGTAAGTTCAACATTTTCAGTTAGATCACGAAAACAAAAACTAAAACTCAAGAATTTAACTATTGAGGTTAAAAAAAATCTTCTTGACCCATACAATCATCAGGATATAAATATGACAAGTGTAGAAGGCGAGGCTTGCGATAACATAGACTGATTTTTTTGAAGATTTGCTATTGATTCCATTGCACTCGAATGAGTTGATTCAGAATTAATTTTTAAAGTGACATGAGTTTTTTACTCAAATATGCTTAATTTTTGTTTTAAAAATATACCTTTTAATTTTGATTGATAAAAACAAAGGACTGCATGCCTATCGGTTTTTTCTTGTTTATGGCCAAAATATCTCTATTCTATCACATTGTGCACTGATTAGCACACTCTTGTTTGAACAAAATATATTTTATTGTAAAAAAAATTAAAAAATATTTTAAAAAAAACATAATTCTAACTTGAAAATTAATTTAAAAATAAATTTTCTTATTTATATATCAATAATTTTTCTTATATTAAATATTTCGTAGAAATAAACAATTTGCACAACGTTTCTTATTTCTTTTTTAACTTATAATACTTTAATAATTACATTATAGGTGCTCTAGCTATCAGATGTGAATTATTAGTTTCTATTCTGTGTTGAACTAAAGTTTGCATTAGTGGTTTGTCTCCTAGTTCTAAAATATTCTAATACTTACAAAAAATTACACCATTTTTCGACTATACCATGTAGATGTTTTGTTGTTTCGTGTCCCACATCCTTACAAGGTTTTTACTCTTTCAAGCTGCTCTCGTCTGAAGCTTTCTTCTAAATCCTCTGTCAGATCCGCTAAGTTTACAAGTATTTTTTTTAGAAGGGACTGTATTGAGGAAGACACCTCTAAATTAATCTCTTTGGAAGTTGTAAAGGCTCTGCGATCTTACTGCCTGCAGGAATACGTCTATTCACTGAAGCTAAGATATCGCAGCCACTATAAGGTGGTATCTCCAAGAATTCTTGAAGACGGGCGACAGGGGCATTAGCACTCTCTGACTCTTTGTCTTTTGAAAACGGCTTCACACTAACCTTAACATTATACGCACTATCTACTACTATCTAGGCTATTTTTTAAACTATCTAAGGACATTACAACCTCAGTAACGGTTAGCAGACTGGTTTTACTCTTTTTTCGGTATACTTAGACAAGCTTCCTAGCTTGTTCTTCTGTATATAAACTAAACCTATCTGGGGATGAGCTACTATTTACAAACTTAACATTTTTATCATCTGTCGCTTTTTTACCAATGACAACTTAATGAACTATGTGCCGCCGGTTGAATGGCGAGTTCAACCGGTAGACTAGGATTTAGTTGTAGTACCTATTAGGAGAAATTTAAAAAAACTAAAACTAACTTTTTTTTTATAACTCTCTGTAAATACTTTTTTATATATATTTATCTCTCTCTCAATATACATATCAATTTATAAATCTCTGTAAATGTATTTTTTCTTCATATATGTTTATCTCTCTCGTTCAATTAATAACTCTCTCTAATTATTTTTTCATATATCTTTATTTCTCTCTATCAATTTATAACTCTCTGTACATACATTTTTTTCTTCATATATATTTATCTCTCTCGTTCAATTAATAACTCTCTCTAATTATTTTTCCATATATCTTTATTTCTCTCTTACATTTTTTTCTTCATAAATATTTATCTCTCTCTCTCTCTTAATTTATAACTCTCTGACTAAAGCGACAGTGACAAATCAACCTTTAGACAAACTCTCTTTTCCATGCTCATTAAATATTATTATAATTATTTCTAAATTATTTGTCAAACCACAAACACAGGATAGTACTCATTATTTATTAGCTGATCTACAATTGTATCTACTGACTAATCTACTGTTTTAATCTACTTATTAGTGAAACTAACTACCAATTAATTAACTATTTGAAATAAGTACGAACTAAATAAAACATTTTATGGAGTAGGAATAAGACTGTAGAATCGTGATCCAAATTCATATGTATCCTGTGAACAAAAAAAAAACCTATTTAATTCATATTCAGGAATCACAAAAAAAACTGATTGCTAAATCCTCCTTCTCAACTATTCACAAAAAAAATTACAAAAAGACAATCAATTCGACAAAAATTCTTAAAACATCTACCAAATTTTTTGCTGAACCCCTCATTTTACAACTGAAAATTGAATAAGTAGCTTAGTCATGTTTTATTTAAACAACTGTACAACAATAAATACAACAACAAAAATTTTACTAGGTATTGCACTGTAAATACATATACAATCAAAATTGCGAACTTTTAGCGATCTAAACAAGCATATCTGTATATCAAACAACTAATAATTACGGAAATTCTCAGACAGAGATAGAGGAAAAACCGAGGGGTCATCGGCACCCTAAAATTTTGTACAGCGTCCAACAGGACTTGGGTCCTGACGTGTACTGTTGGGTCCTGTTGAGTACTGTTGGGTACTGTCGCGTACTGTCGAGTACTGTTGGGTACTGTCGTGTATTGTCGAGTACTGTTGGGTCCTGTCGGTGTACTGTTGGGTACTGTCGTGTACTGTCGAGTACTGTTGGGTCCTGTTGAGTACTGTCGTCGTGCCTTGGGGGGTGCGGACAAAGCGCGCCCTCAAAAAACATGCGAGCAAAAAAAAAAAAAAAAAGCTCATCATCTTATCATCTTTGGGGAACCGCGCCGCGCTCACAAATCTTACGACCAAAACAAAAAAAGCGCATCCTGGGGAAGGCCCGTAGGGCCTTAGCGCGTCCTCAAAACACTGGCGACCAAAAAAAAAAAAAAAAAAGGTCATCATCTTTGGGGAACCGCGCCGCGCTCACAACTCGTGCGCCCACAAAAACAAAAAAGGTCATCCTGTTTGGGGAACGCCGACAAGGCCTTAGCGCGCACTCAAAAAACTTGCGACCAAAAAACAAAAAAAAAAAGGTCATCCTGTCTTTTCGCATCTACGCCACTGTTTCGGGTAAGAGGATTGTGTCGAGTACTGTCGTGTCCTGTTGGATTCTATCGTGTACTGTTGAGTACTGTTACGTACTGTCGTGTACTGTTGGGTACTGTCGTGTACTGTCGAGTACTGTTGGGTCCTGTCGTGTACTGTCGAGTACTGTTGGGTACTGTCGTGTACTGTCGGGTACTGTTGGGTCCTGTCGTGTACTGTTGGGTACTGTCGTGTACTGTCGGGTACTGTTGGGTCCTGTCGTGTACTGTTGAGTACTGTTGGGTACTGTCGTGTACTGTCGAGTACTGTTGGGTCCTGTCGTGGTACTGTCGAGTACTGTTGGGTACTGTCGTGTACTGTCGAGTACTGTTGGATCCTGTCGTGGTACTGTCGGGTACTGTTGTGAAATTTGTACAGTACTGTTGAAAGCTGATGACCCCTCGGGAAAAACCAATATTAGCAACCGAGATTTGTTCAATTGTGGATAGATACTCGAAATTCGTTTGGGTTAATAAAACATTGAAATTAGCTGTACCAAAGCGTTAATTTTGTGCTTAAGGAAAAGTACTTAATTTATTTAAAAAAAAACTCAAAATTGTTTCTGTTTTATTAAAAATGACTTAAACCAAAACTTATTAATTGTCCTTCAAATTAAAAAATAACTTTTGACGAATAATACTAATTACACTGATCAAAACACATTTTGGTGCCTCACAATTTTTTAATGTTTTTAGCTAATCTTGGTTGTTTTAGTAATCTTAGATTGTTGGCCGCCACTGTATTTGCAACACATATGACTATTGTTTGTGCCGCCAGTGAGAGTGAAGTGGAGGTAATATGTCAATTTTGCCTACGAAATTAAATAGTCTGATACGTTACATAAAAATTGTTGTATGGAAAATAGTCCCTTTAGCGAGTCGAATGTGAAAAAGAAAAATAGGGAATATAACACAATTTTGGTTAAAAAAATCTCTAAAAACCTTAAAACAAATAAACTTGATGATGACGAATAAGAGGCATGTTCTTACATCAAGCGCATTGCAACAAAAATATAAAGATATTTTCAATATACAGTTATCGGGGTAAAGAAAAATTTTAATTCAATTTTTTTTTTCTAAAAACTAGAGCGGATACGAGGAAAAAAAAACGGAAGGCATTTTTGAAATCAGCAGGGCAAAATTATACAAGACCAGTTGCTTTTGTTTTTGCTGAAACAATTGTGAACTGAACAGCAATTGTTTATTGCTATATATATATATATATATATATATATATATATATATATATATATATACTTTGTTAAATGAACAAAAAAAAACCATAGATTTACATTTTTATCTTCCTAACCAGCATAGCAATTGTTAAAAAGAAAATTAATGTTTTGGCGGAAATTTTTAATTGATTTTTTTTGAGATAATGCCGAAAGAGTGTTACTTTGGAGTATTTGGTCCTATCTTAGCAGTATCGGCTTTACGTCTGTCTTTATGTGTATCTGTAAAACGACAGGTCCTAAACTGCTGAACCGATTTTCATGAGAGTTTTAGATAAAACAGTATTGAAAACTGTCACGAGCTGATTAGATTTGAGTCAAAATTCATTTACACTAATGAAGGTTTGTTTTTAGTAGAATATATTTTTGTCAATAATTTGTGTTATAACCGAAAATTTCATAGGAGCTTTCGTTTCTGAGATATTTACAAAAAACTGTTTTCATAGCTGATAAAGCATAAAGTCCACTGTGAATGTCCTAATGGTTTAGGAAGGTATCAGATTCGTCATGGATTTACTTGTTTTCCATGAATTTTTGTTTTGGCTTAATTTACCATAGGTCTGTAATTGTTGATAAAAAAACATTAAAACCTTAAACTGAACATAAAAATACTGCTATGTGATATCGATTTTTTCCAGAAATTAGTAGTGTTTGAAGCATGGTTAATATACTAATAAATATGTGAAAAGCTGTAGACTGACATAATAATAAAAAAAAACTTGAAAACATTAGCATCCGAACCATCTTCGCAGACTTTTTGCCAAAGATCTTCACAGAGACATCTCTTGCGCAAAGCTGTGGCTGAAACCAATAATGAGAGCATGAGCAAAAACTTATCAAAGTCACAATCACAGGCACATCAACTTACACCTTGATTTGTGAATTTTAATGACTTATGTAGTTTGTATGTCTGTTTTTCTGGGCTATTTTTTTTTTAAATTAATTGTAAGTATTCGGTTATTAAAATTTTACATAGCCTATTTCAATGATACCGATACTGTAAAAATCTGTATTTATATTAAAATTAGTAATAATGCTCTTAAAACAAATGAAACGACTTGTAGGTCTAAACCTGACATGAAACATTGAGAGACAACTTTTTTTACTTTTTATATTGATAGAAGAGAACAACAAACAAAAATGACCAAATTAAAGAAAACAATGCATGGAATATAATTAACGATGTAATAAAGCATACGCCTGGCTCTTGCCGTACTAGTATAGTTTTGCAATAGTTTTAATCATTTAACTTATTTTGCTATGTAAATAAGTCTACTACTTAATCTATGGAATAATTTTAGTTTTTATGGAAACTTTAAAATCATGAAAGTTGTATTAATGTTTTTCGTTAAGAACTTACACAACAAATAAACTGTGAAACAGAAAATCTTATAAAACAAAACAAAAAAAAATACAATAATCTGAAACAAATTTTGATCTTTCAAATATATGCAGCAGGACACAAAATTTTTACTATTAAAAGTAACAACCGTGATTTTTCACTTTAGTAACTCAGGACAGACTATCATTACTCAAATTACTTCTTCAAACATGTACAAACATTTCCAGTATCAAAGGTCTAATACTAACTTAAACACTTCCTATTCTTTAACATAAAATGAAATTCAGCAAAATTTAGTGAACAACAAAACAACAAAAAAGGATTTAGCAATTTCAGTTAACCTGTTGATAATTGTTGTGTTTTTTATTACGAAAAGAAAGAATTGACTTTGACAATCTATGCCTTTCTTTTCGAAAATTGATTCCAAATAAACTCTTCATTGTCTTTTAGCAATAGTTAATAATTTTGACCTGTTTTGTTTATTTTCAAATTAATTTTAATAGATGCATTTTTAGTTAAACGTTAAAAGGTGAATCTTTTCGCATATAATTTTATATTGTTGCTTTATTAATTACTTAATTAATTAGATTTATAAAATTTGGAATAATTTTTCATTTCTTTTCACAAGAAAATTAGGCGTCAACATGTTTACAGATTTTTCTCTTTTTTTCTAAAAAAAAATCTCTATGTACTGAACCAGTATTTAGTTGTTGCTTTCCTGTTATCGCCAAAATACTAGTAATATACCCTTGAATATGAGCAGAGGCTCGAAACCGGTCTGGAATCATTTTATGAAATAAACCATTAAGCAATCTTTGGATAGTTTTTCTTTTGTCAAAAGTATAAAGAATTCCCAAAGTGTGGAGTAAAGGATCTTATTCCTTTTCCAATATTTCCAAAATATGTTTACAGATTATCTTTTTGTTAATATTAATTTTATTATTATTTATTATCTCTGATTAATCTAATATTATTTTTATTATTTTAATTTAAAATTATATTGGCAATTTAAAAATTAATAATCAATTAAAATAATTTATGCCATATTCTAGATATATTTTTCCTTAAAGTAATTTTACTTCTTCTATAAAAAAAAAACAAGAGTATGCTATAGTTTAGGTTATGAAAAATTATAGATTTTCAAGAAAAGCAATGCTTAAACTTTTCTGCTTAGGTGCTTTTCCTTTTAATAGTTTAGTTTAATTTATTAATTACATTTATGTTTGTTACTACTGCATTTATAGAGAAATTAAGCATTTGATTTTCTTTTTTAATATTTTGATGTACTTTATTTAACTTTAAAAATGTTATTTGTTTTAGGATAAACCAGGTAACAACATGACATAAGTTTTGACATCTAACAATAAAAACATTGGTTAGAGTTTTGCATTGTTCAAGGCTCTTGAAAATATAAAAAGGTTTTCTGTTATCCTAGATGCGCTATAAAAATGTTTTTTTTTTGTTATATATCCGTGTGGATAAAAGATGTAAATGTTGATGACTATATACCTATTAGAACAATAATAGAAAATTTCACAATAATGTAATGGCTCATGGCCCAATGTTGTGTTATGTACCACAAAAAAATTATTCAACGGTTTGTTAGTAGTTTGGCTTAAACATGCAGTATTTTCCAGTGCATACTTTTTTACAGAGAAAAGAAATTAATCGCGACCTAATTAAAATATTTTTAAGATTTTTCTGCAATATGGCAATGACTAATTGTAAAAACCTAAATAAACATGGTTATGAAAGCTATTTCCTGAAAGAAGAAATAAGTAAAACGAGTAGTATGCACATACTTATTTGATTATAGACTGAAAATTACCTATATTCACGTATAAGTAATCTTATACAGTTAGACTTACGAATTACTTGGTTTTTTTATATGAGCGAAACTACCATTTTGTGATATAAAACTTGCATTACTTTACAAAAAAAAAATTAGAAGACTTGCTTTTCTGTAAAAAAAACGAGCAAATATTTACCCAAAATTAAAAAAAAAACTAAAGAGAAAAAAGAACATTGTACATTTGAATGGCGCAAAAATATTTCGCGTTATTTTGCAGTAGAAAAATTATGGACACTGTTAGAGCAGACTAATATCAATCATACATACATAAAAGCGATAAAAGAACTATACAAAGGGTCAAAATCTAAAATTAAAATTGGAAATCGACTTTCAAAAGAATTCCTGGTGACGAAAGGCTTAAGACAGGGATGTTGTATCTCTCCAACTCTTTTAAAATATATATCACAGTAGCTCTAAAAAACTGGAAACGCAAAGTACACGGCATGGGAATACAACTTAACAACCGATTTACCATATACACACTACAGTTTGCTGACGACCAAGTAATTGTAGCTAATGATAAAGAAGACATGGAGTATATGATGAGAAAGTTAACGGAAGAATACCAAAAGTGGGGGTTAACAGTGAACGTGGACAAGACACAGTACTTATGTATTGGAAACGAATCAAGTGAATTAGAACTAGAAAATGAACAAATAATATCTCCATGTAATGAGTATGTATACTTGGGTGTCACATTTGATAAGACGGGAACAGACTGTAACGAACTGAAAAAAAGAATAGTAAAAGCAAAAAAGGTTATTGGTTGTCTTAACAGTATTTTATGAAGCAGAGAGATAAAAAAGAATGTAAAATTTAACATATATGAAACAATGGTGAAAAGCACGCTGTTGTATGGAATAGAGACTTGTCGCGTAACAGAAAAATATAAAGCAAAAATGAAAAGTGTCGAAATGGATGCAACAAGAAGATCAATGAGAATATCTAGAACAGATCTTATAAAAAATGAGTTCATAAAAGAAAGAATGGGAAGAGGGAAGCATAAGGGATGACATCACAAAAAGGCAACTGATATGGTTCGGCCATGTACAACGGATGAGCGACGAAAGATTACCAAAGCAGGTCCTAGAATGGTAACCAGTAGGGCACAGAAAAAGAGGGCGTCCTAAACTGGAATGGCAACAGTCAATCCAAAAATCAATGAGCCAAAAAAAAACCTGGCCGAAGATGACTGTCAGGATCGAAGGAGGTGGAGAATAGGCGTCGGACAACGTAGAAAAATTTTGAGTTCTATCTATTTTTCATTCCGCGTTACGTACAGCAAATGAACATGAATATAACGTAATTAACACGTAGATACTAATGCGACACATTTATTTTTCCTAGTGGGGAAAAAAATGAAAAAAAAAAAAATTACAATCAACCTTCTCCGTTATTCAAAGAAAACTTATATATATATATATATATACATATATATATATATATACATATATATATATATATATATATATATATATATATATATATATATATATATATATATATATATATATATATATATATATATATATATTGTACGTATTCTTTAAAACGTTAGTGCGGTACGTTTTAACGATCGTACGTTGGATAATTAAATTAATTAAATTTGGGTGGTTCCAATTAAAATTAATTATACATAATAAGCGAAACGTTGATTGACATTATTTGAAAAAGACATAAAATAAAAATTCTACCAACAGTGTCTTTGAGAAAATGAACTTTATATATATATATATATATATATATATATATATATATATATATATATATTGTACGTATTCTTTAAAACGTTAGTGCGGTACGTTTTAACGATCGTACGTTGGATAATTAAATTAATTAAATTTGGGTGGTTCCAATTAAAATTAATTATACATAATAAGCGAAACGTTGATTGACATTATTTGAAAAAGACATAAAATAAAAATTCTACCAACAGTGTCTTTGAGAAAATGAACTTAAAAAGTATAACATAAAAGAAAAAATACCAATGTTTACTTATATGACTTTTACCCATGATTCGAGAGCATAATTAATATTACCACACGTAATAGACTCAAAATAAACTAAATTAATGAACCTCTGTGATGACTAATAATTTCAAACGTAACTTACAATACCAACTTTTGATTCATTTGTTTTTAAACAAAAAATTTGTACTCCTTAGTGAAAAAGTTACGTTACATGATTAAAACAAAAGAAAACAATGGTCAGAAATAGAGATCATTAACTTAGCTTGAATATTCTAACTAAATTATTTTTAGTTAGGAGTTTCGATTTATCCAAAACTAATTCCCGCAATATTCGCTATAAAAAAATTTTCTAAATTATTTTGTTTAGCTCGTTCAAATAAAAATGGTTAGTGCTGAAAAAAAATACACACAAAACATGCAGAATTTTCTTCTATCCTCCTTGCCTTCATGCTTTCCTGGAAAACTGATGATTTTCTGTAGTCTTGAAGTTACTACTGATATAAAGAAAATGCTATGAACTCAGCTATATACATCTGTATTCATTAATTGAACTCTTTATAAAGTAAACCAACCAATATTTTAAAAATTGCCAACTGTACCAATTTTCTATTTTAATTAAAATAAACTATAATGACAATGAAAATTACTTTAAAAAAATATGAAAACCAAATGACGGGTTAACTGTATAACCTCAATAATGAAACTATAACCTAGGTTAACGAAATAACCTCAAAGAAAAAAAATTAAAATATAGGTTAACAGAATAACCTCAGCAAGAAAAGTAGCTAGCAGAAAAGAAAAGTGAATTGAAATAAGAGAAAAAATAACTTTGTTGGCAAAAATTTAAAAACCCTAAATGCCTGACTCCAAATTGTAACGTGGCGAGCGGATATACTAATGATAAAAGGCTGACTTCTGCGAAGCATAACTAGGTGTAAATTTGTTTGAACTACCTAATTAAGATCTCAAGTGGAACTGGTAGACAACAAAAGTGGATACGGATCGACAACTGCAGAAGTATCCCAGGAACGTTGATTCTTTCTTGGCTGGATCACCTTATTAGTAAACTAAATATATCACTTACCAAACAAATCATCTTTCATGTATTTTCTCGCACATATCGTGTATGTAAAGTTTTTTTACTTGAATTCTTTTGTTTTTTTTTTTTATTTTATTTATGAAATGTAGAAATGTTAAAGTTTACTATTTTGAACAATAAGAAAATATAACAGTTATTTTTTTAAAGATAAGGTTTTTATTTTCATTTAGAATTATTTATTTACTTTTATAGTTTCATTTAGATGCTGAATTAAAGTTTTCCAAGTTTAATCAAGCTAAGTTGTAAATTGCAACTATATTAAATGAACAAAACTAATTAATACCCAAAGTTAGCTAAAGAGACTTCTTGACACAACTTAACTTGGTTTTTATGTTGGTTTATAGCCTTAATTATTTCCTGTTTTAATAAAAAGAGATTGTTTCTGGTTTACACAAGGTTTATATTTTATTTAAAAAAAAAATGATGAATTTCATTACAATTTCAAAGGTTACAAATGATTTTGTAAACGATGCAATAATCGTATTACTAAATTTGATAGTTATTGTTAATCACAACTTTAAAAATTTACATTATTCTCTATGCATTTATTTAATTTAAAATCTGATTTTCTTTGAACTAACTTTGATAAATCTGTAAAGAACTCGACAAATTTTAAAAACAAAAGTAAAGGTTTTCTTTTAAATAAACAAAAGAAAATCTTATAATGTATAAGTTCATTAAGGACATATACAAAGTTGTTGTATTTGTTTTAGCCATTTTAAAGAAGATGGATGACAAAGAAATGACAAGCATTTCTTTGCCGGAAGAAAAACTTACATTCAAAAATGGGGATAAAACTCTCGCAACTCGAAAAATGTGACTTTCTAACCAAAACTCACTTTTGTCGTGTCAAAATCGAAACTCAACTTTGATATTTCGTATTCCAAAAAAGAAACTTTTTTCCCACCCTTCTTTAAAATGGCCCTTAAATGAATAGGCTTGGCTTAAACAAAAAGGGCGGGTACCATTGACCCTTGATCAGCAAGATCTCTTAAACCAATCAAAATGGAGAGGCTTAGATCAACATTGGTATCTGTACATCTTTACTTAAAATGGTACTAGAAAGTGATGTGAAAATGAACTTATCTTAAAAATTTTACAAGAGAAGAATAGAAAAACCAAAAGTCACCCAATATTACCCTCTAAAGGAAAGAATCTTAAATGAATGGCCAAACAAAATTTACTTAATTACAAAAGAAAATTGCCTTGCCAATTAAAATATATTTTGAAAATGCCTTTATATATAGGCCTTTGAGATCTGAAAATGGATTGGCTTTGTCAAAATTATAAACAAGAAAATTATTTTTTAAAGACCTCCTTAGACTAAAAAAACGACGTTGAACCTATATTATAAAACATATTAAATCTAGACGCCAATCGTTCCTAATTTCCTTAAAGTACAAAGTTGCAGATTTCTTTTAATTTTGCACACTTGGTTCCCGTATTTCGATGGAACTAATTAACATCGTCAAAAGACAAATGCTACTATATATTATAAATGAACAAGTTTTTCCACACAAAAAGAAAAATGTAGTTACGCATTCTGATCATATGGAAGATACATTTTTCGCCGTCGACAGTGGCTAGATTGAAAATAGATAAATTTTCTCCATATAACTCAGCGTGGTCAGTGAGTTCAACGAAGAAGGTAGATACGCATATATGCTAATTAGTGAAAACTCTGTCTTGTTAGGTATCAGTTTTTTTGCAAAATTTCGTACGGTTCAATGGTGCAAACCGTAATCTGATTATTTGACAGTTTAAACAAAACATTTGAACATAACTGTATCTTAGGAGAATACAACATGTGCTTTATGAAGTCTTAAAAAGGATTGCCGACAATAATTTTATTATACCCAAAAGATGTTTCTCACAAAACCTTATTTTTTATAACTAAACAATTTATTTAAGAAAACAGATTTTTGGAAACGGGCTGACAAGCACCATAAATTTTTAATAGAAGTTTTACGATTATATACTTGTTAAAACACCCCAAATGTTTCATAGTCTTGTAAAACCAAACCGACGGGAAATAACACTATTAGAATAAGAAAACGATTTAGTTCTGCAAAATTCACTAAATGAAATCTGCTACATAATGAACTTTAATCTTATCAGCTCGTAAAAGTATACACATACACACACACCTACACACACACAGAGAGACATCACGACAATATTGCTAAGATAGGTCAAAATACACCCAAATAACACATTTTCGGCGTTATCTCAAAAAAAATGTTTTCGTCGAAACTAATACCTTCTCTAGCCATCGGTACGCGGATTAGAAAGGTAAAAATATAGTAGCATAAAATACGTTATCATGGGGTCTTGCTCCCCTCCATAACTATCGGCCACCCCCAAGACATATTTTTGGGTGCGCCACTGTAATTACTTATGTAGTTATGGCAAAAAATAAAATCACTATATTTGTTTCACAGACAACTAAACGAAATACTGTTTTTTAATAAAATCGAATTATCCGTGATCCAAATGCTCTATTTAATAATGTATAAATCCCATATGGCGGGAATCAGAAATAACAAAGTTGGCTATTCCAAAAAAACTAGAAAGCCTAGAAAAAATCGATTGGTTATGGTCGCTAATAGAAAATAACAACATTTTATAAGATTGGTTTTACGATGGTGAAGATATTTAAATTTTTTCAAAAAGACAATTTTTAGTTTTTGCCCGGTATTTTGAAAACCTCTGGAGATATTTTTAATATTAATCCAGACAGCATCTGGATGGGCTTGGAATAGGGCAACTTTCTTCTTATTTAACCAAAATCATGTATTTTATTAAGACAAATATTATTTTGGGAACCACTGAACCGATTTCAATAATTCGTGCTTGGTTTGATTGACTGTTGGCAAAAATAGGACTTTTCTATGACCTTAAAAAAATTCTAAAAGCTTGTTAAAATTTAAGAATTAACGAGCTTTTTTAAAGGGTCAAGTTTAATTCTGTCCGCCGTCATAGAATTTAAGAGGGCGGATAACAAAATACCTTTGCTTAAAGCGCAGTTTGTTGTGTAAAATCGGTTGAATACATGCAATGTAAGTGTCAAAAATTCAAGATATTTTTTGTTTTCTCCCTATTTTGTACATTCCTTTACATAATGGCACACAACATTACATTTTTCTCTTTTAGCAACAAAATATGTTACCGCCATGCGATACAAAGCCTAAAAAAGGAGATGGTAATAACTCAGACAGGAATTTAAAACAACTTTTTATTCAAAGACATTTTGATAAACCCGGACCAAATAATAGACCTCCTAAACCATGCGATTCACGACGAAAACCACCTCCACCGCATCATCAGCACACTAATGAAATATTGATTGTTGTTGGGGTTGTCATAATTGTTGGCGTTATTATTACCTTGTATATGATTTATTCTAATAAACAGAAAAATCAACGAAGTAAGTAATGCTGAGTTTATAAAACATCGAAAATAAAATATAGTTTAAAATAATATCCGCCTTTACACAACTGAAATAAAATTGAAAAAATAATTTTCTAGTTGGTTTTTATCACTTTTGTTGTCATTTGTTGTTACAATTGTTGCTTTAGCAGTTTGTTTTCCGAATTTCTGTACCTCTTTAAAGTTTGTTAGTATATGCTCGGATTTGTTTTCCAGATAGCACAAAATATTTTATTTTATATTCTTACAATATCGTGTGTATATGTATGAACATTTAACGATCTAGTGCCCTGAATATAAATGTCCATGATGTCCATCTCTATTCAGGCCCTGTATAATTCATGTATTTTAGATCGTGGCAGTCTTAAGACCATTATAGCAAGATTAAATGAACTGCAAGAGTACGAAAGACGCACCCGAACTCAGCAACTTGGAGTACCAGGAGGAAATATTGATCAAGAATCTCCTGGTTTCCGCAGAACATTTAAAGCAAAATTGGAACATTTGTTTTCACCGATTGTTCCAGTCGTTTCAAACAAAGTAGGTTATGATTTTGTAGCAGAATCAAATGAAGAAAATTCGCAAGTAAATCTAAAGTTTCCCGATATAGAAACTAGAATTTTCTCACAAAGAAGAAACTACCATCCCCGACAATCAGCTGTTAATATACCCACGTTATCTCCCATACGAAGGCAGCTACCTCAAAGGCGCTTTCAGTCAGAGCCGTGGGATGGCCCAATGACTGATGTCACCCAACTATCTGAACTAAACAATAACAATATTACTCGCCATTATCTCATGGCTGGCAGACCCTCGCCACCCTTACCATCAGTTACTACTACTTGCAAGCATCATTTCACCTCATCACCAGTTTTAGTCCACGGAGTAAAATCGAGAGAACTTAGTATTATTAGACAACCAATCCAACATAATTGTGTAATGAACAACGCAAGAACAAATTTGAGTTGTACTGGTGCAAGAACTATTAACAAGAAACGTAGATTAGTTACATATGTTTAATATCTTAGGCTTTAGTTAGCTTAGGATCCAGAGACTAGTGACAGTCGCTTTGGGGAGGGAGCATGTTTATATTAAAAAGTAAAAAAAAAATCATACCTAAGTTTAATATATTTTTTCCTGTGCAGCCTATGCTACACAATATTTTTTAATTTTGTGTAGAGAGAAGGCGATTGCTTAAATTATTTGTAGTTTAAAGGTCATAATATAATATCGTTGTAAATATCTCAGAAACTAAAGCCCTGGCAACATTTGCAGTAAAAATGAACTTGCCAAGTAAATAATGTTCTCGTCAGTCACTGTAAACGTCAATTTCGTTATAGTTGTGGTTATATTTGCCGTTAATAAAAACAAGTTTTTGTCGACAAAAATAATAATTCTAAACTTGCAAAAACAATTATAAAAATAATCGTAGCTCTCCAAAACATAAAAAACATATAAATTTGGAACACATTCATCTTGTTATTTATTGCAAATATCAATATCATAACTTGTTTACGCACAAGCATTTCCCTTTAATTTTAATTTTTTTCCTATTTTTAATTCCCTCCCGCGCATTTCCTTCTTACCTGCAACTTTCTAAATATATTTGGGCACATTCAATGCAATGCGCAGAATCATGAGATTTTCAAAATTTCTGCTTTCTTAAAAAGAAAACATAATTTCCTGTTCTTTTTTACTTTCAACAAAAGTGACATTTTTTCCGGTGTTTTAAACTTGACCAAATAACCAAATAGGGCTACCTACAATCAACTTGATAATGGTGATGTTGTGAACAGGGCCCTGCAGAGAAGCAGCAACTAAATCGACTAGGTAAGTGCCCTAGAAATAAGCAGTTGTAGATTTCCTTATAACATAACTTTCACCCTTTCTTTCCGATCAATGTCACGCAGGTAATTCCATCCCTACAGCCCTTCCTACAGCTCTTCCTTCCTGCTGCGTGACTTACAAAGCAATCTCCGTTAATAGTCACGTCCGTTATAGTTAGCAAACATAACGGTATGACAGGTCGCTACTGCGTCGACCCAGAATAACGATAACTACGGTTGTAGTAATGGATGTGCTGACCAAAAACATCCTAATAGCTATGTCGTAATCGCATTTCGATAACTTTGGTGCTTGAAAATTAAAAGTTGTAAGTTATTAAAAAATGTCTGAAATTATAGAGTTTTTTGAATATTTAAAAAATTATCAATTTTAATTGTACTCTTGTGATAAACTGGAGATTATATATGTTGATTTTATTCAAAATACTATAGTGCCGAGAACAACTAAAAATTTTAAAAAACACCAATATAGGTCGATTTAATTTATAAATAAATAAATAAATAAAAACGACTTTTATTAATTTGAAAAAATAAATTACAAATCTCAAACCACCAGGCTTCAGTGTGGCGAAATAATACATATGTTTAATATCTTAAGCTTTAGTTAGCTTAGGATCCAGAGACTAGTGACAGTCGCTTTCGGGAGGGAGCATGTTTAGATTAAAAAGTAAAAAAAAATCATCCTAAGTTTAATCTATTTTTTCCTGTGCAGCCTATGCTAAACAATATTTTTTAAATTTTGTGTAGAGAGAAGGCGATTGCTTAAATTATTTGTAATTTAAAGGTCATAATATAATATCGTTCTAAATATCTTAGAAACTAAAGCCCTGGCAACATTTGCAGTAAAAATGAACTTGCCAGGTAAATAGTGTTCTCGTCAGTCACTGTAAACGTCAATTTCGTTCATGAACCGAACCGAACCGAACCGAACCGAACCGAACCGAACCGAACCGAACCGAACCGAACCGAAACGTAGATTAGTTACATATGTTTATTATCTTAATCATGTTAGCTTAGGATCCAGAGACTAGTTACAGTCGCTTTCGGGAGAGAGCATGTTTGGATTAAAAAGTAAATACTCTGCCAATATATGGGCCCCTAAGCTCACACTAGGTACTATAGTTATAGTGTACGTGTGAGCTAATATAACTAAAAACTAAAATATATTTTATTCAACTCCAGACTAAATTACCTTTTGTTTGATTCCACACAAGCCATGTTTTGACTTAAACTCTAATTTTTTAAATCTACCCCCACCCTTTTTTTTAAATAAATTAAAATGTATTTTGTTTAACTCCAGACTCAATTACCTTTCGTTTGATATCACACACGCCATATTTTCACTTAAACTCTAATTTTTGAAATATACCCCCACCCTTTTTTTTAAATAAATTAAAATGTATTTTGTTTAACTCCAGACTCAATTACCTTTCGTTTGATATCACACACAACATATTTTCACTTAAACTCTAATTTTTGAAATCTACCCCCACCCTTTTATTTGGTTTGTGTTCGGTGGATTTTGTTCATATTTAAATGGGACCATCTCGGCCCAAAACCCAGCCTAGGTACCGAATTTCATTAAAATCGGCCAAGCGGTTTTTGAGTTATGCGCGTTGGTCGTTACAGACAGACATACAGACAGACAGACAGACAGACAGACATACAGACAGACAGACAGACAGACAGACGTCGCAACAAAAAAGTTTCAAAATCATCTGAAACGCAAAGATATATAAAAATTTTTGAAATCGGAGCAACTTTTTTTTTCTCGAAAAAATTAGGATCACCATAGCTCACACTACTATAGTATAGTATATGTGTGAGCTAAAAAAAATCATACCTAAGTTTAATATATTTTGTCCTGTGCAGCCTATGCTACACAATATTTTTTAAATTTTGTGTAAAGAGAAGGCGATTGCTTAAATTATTTGTAGCTTAAAGGTCATAATATAATATCGTTTTAAATATCTTAGAAACTAAAGCCCTAGCAACATTTGCCGAACCGATTTTTAACTTAGGAAAGTTTGACATAAGAAATAACACCTGACAATTGTGACATAATCCAAACGATAATATGAAGTACCAATGCACAACCATTTCGAGTTTATGCTTTAGGTTTATAATATATTTTTACCCAACTGCAGCACAACAAACCTAATGTTTTTTGATTGTTGTATGTGCTAGCCCGCGGTAAGAAAAACGATAAATGCAATGGACTGTAAATATTTAATTAATGAAAGCGCGAGCAAACATAAATATATTGATATGAAATTACGAAATAATCAAACGTCCATAGGTAAAATTATTTGTGTCACACAACGGTAATCAGAACAAAGGCATTCACCAGTTGCAGCCAATTTCTCCACGTTCCAAGGGGCCCCTGAATGGATCTAATGATGTCACCACGTAGCTGAAGGGCTGAAGTTTCTAGTTCTATGCTTCAGTACACCAAAATCGAGCACTTTCAGGTGTAGAAATTTGAAATAGTTGGAGAACGAAAATTAACACGCCATTTTCTCGAGGCGGTCGACAAGGATCTCACTGGTTGTTGGCGCGCATGTCCAAATACGCGAAATGCGCTCTGTCCTTCATACAATTGTGTGATTTTAAAAATAAATAAACAACCGCGAAATTTAGCGGGAGCTAACATAACTGCCCTCCAAAACACACAATTTTAGAATCTCAACCGGACAGATATAGATATAAGAAAAAGGATCGACCGATAAATATAAATGAATGAAAACAGATAAGTATCGTAAGTTTATTTTGAGATAACGAAATCCCGAAAAAGGCAAAACAAACAAACAAAAATTCAAAGAAAAAAATAAAAAACCTATTGTAATACCCGGTAAAAGGTAGAAAATTAAAATTACTTCTAATTTGGCAAGAGGCACAGTTTTACAACTGGCCGCTTATAAACACCGGTAACCGTTTGTATCGTCGCAACACGCACCTGACCGTCCCCGCCGGGATGCAGTTCGATGACCCGACCGACCGGCCATTTCAAAGGTGATCACTTGTTATGATAACCAAATCATTTAATTTGATATTTGGGGACGAATCAGTCCACTTGTGTCGCTGTTGTAGCGTATGCAAATACTCTATAGAATACCGTTTCCAAAAATCATTATGTAGTTTTTGGATTAGTTGCCATCTCGAGAGCCGATTTAGGGGAACCTCGGACAAATCTGACTCCGGAATTTCTGAATTAAGGGGTTCAAGTGTCAAAAAATGCCCAGGGGTAAGAGGTTGAAGATCGTGTGGGTCTGAAGAGGCAGGAGATAACGGGCGACTATTAAGTACGGCTTCTATGCGACAGGTAAGGGTGGACATCTCCATGATAGACAACTTTTGGTCGCCGACAACTCGAACAAAGTGAGTTTTAAAACTTTTGACGCCAGCTTCTGCCAGGCCATTGAAATGTGAACTGAGAGGAGGTCCCAGATGCCAACGAATAGAAAGTCTGGTGGCAGCACTTCTTGCGTAATCAAGTAATTGGTTACGAAACCCTATAAAATTACTGCCTTGATCTGACCAGCATTGCGTCACGCTTCCGCGTCTGGAAATGAATCGATGGAATGCATCTACGAACCCTTCGGTGGACAGTTCCATGGTTAATTCCAAATGCACGCAATGTGTGGCCGTACAGACAAACACACAGACATACGATTTGAAAGCTTTACAACCAGGGTAACGATGAGGAATCACAAAGAAAGGTCCACAAAAGTCGATAGCTACACTCGAAAAAGGTTTAAGTTGATTGATTCGATGAGCGGGAAGTGAACTCATTATGGGCGGTCTATAGGGTTTAGGGTTGATTCTAAAACATTGCAAGCACTTGGATATGGTTCTTTGAATTGCCCGTCTGGCAGATAATATCCAAAATTGCTGTAAAAGCAGATTATGTAATGTTTTAAACCCAGGATGAAGGTATTGTCGATGAGCGGACTCGATAAGAAGAGTAGTTAAACGATGGTTACTCGAAAGTAAGACGGGGTGTTTTGCAGAATAAGACAAAAGGTCAGATTTTTGTAATCTGCCACCGACTCTAATGATATTATTTTCATCAAGAAAAGGTGAAAGTTTTCGTGAAGGTTTCGATATTGGTTTATCCTTAGATAACGCGGAAAAAAGCTCAGAAAAACAAGAACCTTGAACGCGTTTGATAAGAAGGTGTAACGCACTTTGCATCTCACCGGTGCTAGGAAAAACAATATTCTCAAAAATAACTTTTTGGTCCGGCGGCTTAGTGGGTTTTTGATAGGAATGGTTTTGAAAAAGGTTAACTATTCGAAGGACATAACAAATGTTACGTTGAATTTTTGATATAGATGAATATTTGATAAGAAGCTGATCTAAGAAGTTGACATCAATTATCGCATTGCAACAGACTTTTGGCTTTTCCTCCAGATTAATATCTCCGAAATCAATCGGCATTTTTGATTTATGAAAATCGGGCCATTCGTTTTCGGGAGACCACAAAAACGACGGTGCGTTCCACCACATGTCATGTGACATGAGCTGTGAAGGGGTGGCCCCTCGTGACGCAATATCGGCTGCATTCAAAGCAGAAGGAATGTAGCGCCACGAGTTTGAGGGAATGATTTCTTGGATTCTACTGACTCGATTTCCAACAAAGGTTTGCCAGCGATTAGGAGGGGATGAAAGCCAGTGCAATACGACTTGCGAATCGCATAAAGTAACGATATTTGTAAAAGTTATTTTTCCTTCATAGCTAGATAAAACGAAGTCAATTAATTCGCTTAAAAGAAATGCGCCTAGGAGTTCTAGCCTAGCCAAAGTTTGTGACTTTGTAGGCGCGACCCTAGATTTTGCAGATATGAGAGAAACAGATATATTGTTTTCCTCTTCTACACGAAAATATACGACGCATGCGTAGCCTCGAACTGAAGCGTCACAGAAGCCGATGATTTGACAGGTATTGGTTTTTGACAGTTTGATTTGTCGGGGTAATTGAAAATTGGAAAGAAGCGGGAATTCAAAACGAAGTTTGTTCCAAGAGTCGATGATAGAAGAATCTGGTTCTTCGTCCCAGCCTATTTTCGATATCCACAACTGTTGCAAAATAAATTTTGCTTGTAGCAACAAGGGACAAAGAAAACCTAAGGGATCGAAGATTGTCCCTATGATAGATAAAATAGAACGTTTGGTTGGGGGTTTGTCCTTCATTCGGCATTGATAAGAAAAAATGCCGTTTTTTGGATGTCATTGAAGTCCTAAAACTTTGATAAAGTGGGGTTCCTCCTTGTCGAAAGAGAGAGGCATTTGACGATCGGACTCTGGCAATGTTGCCAATAACTCAGGACAATTGCTTGCCCATTTTTTAAGTTCAAATCCTCCCGACTTCAACAAATCATTGAGTTCTGTTTGAAGGGAGAGAGCTTCAGAAAGCGAAGGGCTAGTTCCCAAGATATCGTCGATATAAATTGACGTTTTTAGAACAGTACTAACCATAGGAAAACGTTCCTTTTCTCTCTCTGCCAGCTCATTTAAGGTACGCATGGCTAGAAAAGGTGAGCATGTCATGCCAAAAGTGACAGTAGAAAGTTCCCACACTGAAAGTGGGTCCTGTGGAGAAAACCTCCCCAATATCCTTTGATAAGGACGGTGATAAGGATTGATAAGGACTTGACGGAACATCTGTTTGATATCAGCAATGTAGGCAATAGGATTAAGACGAAACGTAAGGAGTAAAGAAGCAATATCCTTTTGAAGTTTCGGTCCAGATAACAATGTGTCATTGAGACTAATATTTTTTGGGGTGACTGCCGAACAATCCCAGACTACCCTTAATTTTGTACTTAAGCTTTCCGGCTTTAGTACGCAATGATGTGCTAAAAAACACGATACGTCGACCTTTGGTTGACTAGATAAAACTAAACTCATATGATTAGAATCGATATAGTCTTGCATGAAACTTGAATAGGCAGTGTACAGATCAGGATTTTTGATTATTCTATTTTCTAGAAGTAAAAATCTACGATAAGCTTGCGGATAAGTATTTCCTAGGTCAGGGTTTATTTTATCTTTAAACGGAAGATCTACCATGAATCTACCGCTCGGTTGCCGTAATACACTAGCAGTAAAAATTGATTCTGCTTGTTTTTCTTCCTTTGATAAGATTTGTTTTTTAGGCAAATATTCGATTTCCCAAAACCTAGGGAGAATGACCTCTAAAGGAGGTGAATGACTCGTTAAAAAACAACTGGTTCGTTCCGTAAGACTACCTACTTCGTCAACCTTTTCCATGACGACCCAACCAAAGATAGTTTCAAGGGCTGAAGGTTGCCCTATTTGTCCAAGGACCCTGCCCTCCTTGAATATCTGTGCGAATAGCTCGCAACCAATAACTAGGTCCACAGGTCTAGATTTGAAATAAGATGGGTCGGCAAGTTTAAGGTTTTCCAAGTGTTTCCACTGATTATCGTTCAAAGAGAATGTAGGCATATTGGAACATAGTTGTGGAACAACAATTGCTTCGAAATTAAGTAAAGGAGTGACTTGTCCTTGTGGCTTAATGTGACATTGAACGAGCCCTTTGGAAGTAAAAGAAGACATCTGATTTAATCCGAATATTTCAGTGGTGTAACTTCGCCTAGGAAGATTAAGACGCTGAATACACTTTTCACTGATGAATCCTGTCTGTGATCCAGAATCAAGCAGTGCCCTTACAGGTTGAAAATTTCCGCAACCGTCCATAACATCTATTATGGCGGTGCATAAAAGAAAGGTACCTGAAGGTCCTGAGGCATTTAATGACACATGAAGATTATTGACAGGTGGTGTGTGAATGACAGGACTAGTATCTTGGCTTCCAGACTCTTGATTAGTTTCTAAGATATGAGTTAAAGTGTGGTGCCTTTTACTATTGCAAGTCCTGCATGAATATTTTGATTTGCACGTATCTACACCATGCAAGGGATGAAAACACGCTAGACATAATTTTTCCTGCTTGACGAAAGATAGGCGATCGATAGGTGAGAGATCAAGAAATGTTTGACATTTCGAAAGCACGTGACCTTGATTACACCGGAAACATTTTATTCCCGTACTTGAATTAGTTGAGGTGCCAGCCAGTCCTATAAAAGGCGAATTGGATGATTTATAGGTAGGCTTTTGCCCAAACTGATTTCGCATAGAATTTGAATTTTGATAGGTAGGCTTTTGCCCAGACTGATTTTGCATAGAATTTGATTTTTGATAGATAGGCACCTTTTTGGGTGCTGTTGATTGAGGAAGTGATTCCAAAACTTTACATCTTTTTTCTAGAAATTGAAAAAGTGACTGAAAAGTGGGAATTTCGGTATTAGTATTGGCGTGACTCATTTCGAAATTTGAACGCGTCGGAATATCCAATTTTTCTAACAAAATGAAAAAAATAATAAAGTCTCAACTGTCAACGTCAAAGCTAAGTGATTTTAAAATTTCTAGGGATTCAGAAAAGGTGTCAATTAAATTACGCAATTCTTTAGCTGACTCGTTTTTTAAGGTGGAGTTCATAATTGAGCTTAAAGCATCATTTGCGAGATCTCGCTTGTTTTGATATCTATTGACTAATTTGTCATAAGCAATTTTATAATTTTGATCAGATAAGCTAATCCCTGATATCAATTTTAAAGGCTCATCCTCGAGATATGAAAATAAATATTGAAGTTTTCGGACGTTACTTAGACTTTGATTTTGATCTATAATGTTATTAAAAAGATCGAAAAAGCTTGGCCATAATTTTTATCACCTCGGAATATGGGAATACCTAACTCTTTGAGTTTTGGAGTTTTAGATTCGTTTTGTCGAACATATGATCCCGAAAGGGTTGGGGCCTCAACCGGAAATATTTTAGAGTAAACCCCCTTACACGCATAAAAATATTTACGAGCATCTGAAAGGATCGCATCCTGTGTTTTAAACTCCTCGTCGTCCGAGTCGTCTATCAACATAATGACGTCATTATGTGCCAGCATGCATTTATCGAAGGTTTCATCCAAATCGGAATACCTCACTTGAAACTCGTTTCTCGCTTTTTCATCCTTTTCCGCGGTCTGTGACAACACATAACACTCGGTGATCGCAGATAAAAAACCCTTGCGTTTTTGCGCGGCTCTTTTGACAGACATGATTTTACCTTTGAAATGACGAAATTGTCGGTAAATATACAATTAACGCTAAATTAATGCTTCTGAAATAGAAAAATGACGAATTGTCGAAAATATGCACTAATTTATCGCAATTGATGAAAATTGTTTTAAATATCGAAATGATATGAAACACCCTAACACATAAATGAGAAATGTTGTTGTTTGTTTTGTTTTGATTCCTTCGCTTTGTTTATACCACGCGGTACGCGAAAACAGGTACTGCGCCAACACCTTTCTCTCGTTTCGATACGATGCGAAAAATTCAAGGCCGCCTTGTTTTTCGGCTTGAAAGTAGTGGCCGACCTATTAATACCGTCGTATGGATTTAATTTAAAATAATTCGGCTCGCAAGGAACACTTATGTTATGCCCGCAGTAAGAAAAACGATAAATGCAATGGACTGTATACTTTAATTAATGAAAGCGCGAGCAAACATAAATATATTGATATGAAATTACGAAATAATCAAACGTCCATAGGTAATATTATTTGTGTCACACAACGGTAATCAGAACAAAGGCACTCACCAGTTGCAGCCAATTTCTCCACGTTCCAAGGGGCCCCTGAATGGATCTAATGATGTCACCACGTAGCTGAAGGGCTGAAGTTTCTAGTTCTATGCTTCAGTACACCAAAATCGAGCACTTTCAGGTGTAGAAATTTGAAATAGTTGGAGAACGAAAATTTACACGCCATTTTCTCGAGGCGGTCGACAAGGATCTCACTGGTTGTTGGCGCGCATGTCCAAATACGCGAAATGCGCTCTGTCCTTCATACAATTGTGTGATTTTAAAAATAAATCAACAACCGCGAAATTTAGCGGGAGCTAACAGTATGTATGTAAGTAAATATGTTTGTGTCACGCTAAAGGCTAAACGGCTGAACCGATTTTGACAAAAAATGTGTCGTTGAATTGCTACTGATCCCTAAGGTGCTGTAGGCTATATTTTTTTAAACAGGAATCAACATGGCGGTCTTCAGACGCCATTTTGTCACATGATGTAGGCTATAGGGCATACAAATTATCTAAATTTCAGGCAATTTTATTGAAATTCCTTTGATTAGCCATTGCAAATGTCCTCTAATTTGCTGTAGTTACTTTTAGTCCTCCCTGCTATATTCGCAAAATTTTATCAAATATAGAGCAGTTTCAAAAATTCTTCCTGCATACGCTTTCAGTTTTTTTTTCAACACCATTTTACTAGATCCCCTCCCCCTCCCCGCCTCTCCCTCTCTCCCTCTCTCCTCGTGCTATCCTAATTAGTAATAGTTATAGCTATAACTTTTACAAATATACAGCGATTTCCAAATTTCTTTCTGCACACACTTGAAGACTTTTTTCCAACTTTTACTAGTTTCCCCCTCCCTTTTTTCTCCCTTCCCTCCTTCTTAGTAATAGTTGTAGCTATACCTTTCACAAGTATAGAGCGATTTAAAAAATTCTTTCTGCACACGCTTTAAGACTTTTTTTCCAACATCATTTTACTAGTTTCCGCCTTCCTCAACCTCTTTTCTTCCCGCCCTCCCTATTACTAATAATTGTAGCGATACATTTCACAAATTTAGAGCGATTTCAAAAATTCTTTCGGCACACGCTTTAAGATTTTTTTCGACACCATTTTACTAGTTCCCTCCTCCCCCACCTTCACTTATTGGAAAGTAACAACGCGTCCGTAGAAAATCTACACGTACTTTTTGGGTAAAGCTAAATTAATTGGAAATGCATAGTGCTTTTTATAAGGCTGAACAAGAATTAAACCTAAAAGTTGGAAAAAAAACACCCAACTACTAAATTTAATTGTAACTACTAGTCGCAGTTGGATGCAAAATTACCCAATAACCTGATTCATAAAAATACAAAACTGTATAATTTTGTAAATGCACATTTGGCATCAAAACAAAACGTTGAAGCATGTCGTACATTATAGGTGTACCTATTAATTTTGTACTTAACTGCGACTAGTACTTACAAGTAAATTTAGCAGTTGGGTATTTCCTTTATTATGTTACTACTATGTACGTACAAGAGTGTAGCATTAACAATGTGTAAAGCAAAAACGTTTGCAATTTATAATAAGTGGATCATCTCTAGCCCATTAGCACACTTCAAGTAAGCTATCAGCCTTGAAAACAGTTTTTGTAAATATCTCCTGCAAAGTTTTTGGTTATAACGCAAATTATTGAGAAAAATATGTCCTACTATGTTTTAAAACCGCATGTCTATGCGATGCGAATTTTTAAACTGTCAAAAACTGCATCAATGTATTAAGACCAAAATCTAGTCAGCTTTTTAGAGGATTGTATTGTACACTATTTTACGTGAAACATCAGTTTAGCGATTTAGATGCCCAGTGGCGCACCCAGGAATATATTTTGCGGGGTTGAGGGACGAGACCCATGATGTCGTATTTTATTTTTTTATTCATAAAATATGTACGTTGAAAATATCTAAAAAATCTTGAGCTTGAGGGGGCCTGGGCCCCAAGGTCCGTTCCCTGAATGCGTCCATAGATGCCGCTCTGAGCTAACAATCTTCGCCGCCCCTATCCAAATATTTTTACGTTCCTAGACCGCGTAGCAATAGCTAGAAAAGGTATTATTTTCGACGATTTTTTTTTTAATCACGCCAAAAATGTGTTATCTAGATGTATTTTGACCTATCCTAGCAATATCGTCGTGATATCGTCTGTGTGTCTGTGTGTGTGTATATTATTTATGTCCGTAACACGATAGCTCCTAACAGTGGCGTATATAGAAAAAAGTTTCGGGGTGGGCCCGAGACAGTTTTGGGGGGGGGGGCCGAGCCTCATGAAGCTGTATTTTATGCTATTTTATGTTTGTATTCATGAAATATGTGGAAAATATCCAAAAAAATCTTAGCTTTGGGGGGGGGGGGGGGGCGGGCCTCCCAGCCCCCCCCCCCTATATACGGCACTGGCTCCTAATTTAATTAATTAATATTGATTCAAAATCCGATTGGGGCCACAAAATTTTTCAGTTAAAAAAAAAATTGGATGCGCCTTGGCTGCTCCGATTTTTAAAAACAAAACAACAACAACCCTGTCCATAAAGTAGATAAGTAATTAAAAACACTTTTTTTTTGATTTGCGTCTTAGTTCATGGCCTAAGACGGAAATTTAGGGGCTTGTCTACATTTTCGCGTACCGTAACGAAATTTTGCACAGAGGTAGCAGACACCTAGAAATGCCATTCTAGAAGTGGTGCTCGATGAAACTCAGTGCAGGGCCAAGATACACGGGCATACTTGAGGTGGGACAGGAAAGATTTATCAATTAAATATAAAACTAGTTTTGCGTACAATTTTTGTTTCTTTAAGCTTATAGCTATTTAGCTTATAAATTGAAAAAACATACCTGCCGGCAAGAGTCAACAGGTCAGCTCTGCCTAAGTAAACCACCGTATTTGATTTTTTTCTGAAACTAAAAAAAACGTGATTAAAGTTTTTAAAATTTGTAAATACATATAGCAAAAGGAAATTTGTAAATAAGTTTTTAAATATTTTTAGTAGATTTTTACATTAGTTTAAAATCGCATTTTTTTTTTAAATACGGGAGTTTTGCCAAGCAGGGCAGAGGTGCGATCAGGCTGATCAGGTGTTTAAATAAATAAATAAATAAATAAAAACGACTTTTATTAATTAAAAAAATAAATTACAAATCTCAAACAAATAGGCTTTAGTGTGGCGAAGTCTAGCTATTAGCTATGCTACGTAACCAGTAGAAGACAAAAAAAGCTGATCAAGTATATCAACAAAAAAAATAAAAAAATCTATATAGTATTGATAAGGAGAAAAAAAAACAGTGAGCAAACAGAAATTTTTTTACTTCTTTTTTAAACTTTATTATTGTTAGACTCTTCAATGCACTGGGCAACGAGTTGTATAACATTATACCATTCTACACATAACTTCTTTTAAAAAGGGCAGTTCGATATTTAGGAATTGATATACGGTCATTTTGACGTGTTATAAACTTAGCTTTAAGGGGGGTAGAATGGGTACTTTGTAAAACCTTGTGGGTAAAATTAACCAAATGAAGTTTCATGCGCTTGTCCATTTTTAACCAGGAAAGCTTCTTTATTTTTTCAGAGACACGATCATATTTTTTAAGGTTGAAAATAAGTCTGCAGCAACTATTTTGGATTGTTCGTATTCCCGTTTTTTGCACGCTACATCTAGACATGTGCCATAGATAAAATCACGATAGTTGAAATTCGACAAGATCAAACTTTCACATAAATCGCGTTTTAATGTTTTATCAAGAAAATATTTGTTTGAATAAAGAAGTTTAGGACATAACAATGATTTTTGTATTAACTTTTTAACATGTTCACGAAATTTCGTTTCATTCCTGGCAGAATTAACGACATTTAGAGGAATGTTATCAATTTGCAAATTAAGCTGCTGTTTTAAAATTGTTACTTTATCCCTCGTCCCAAAGAAGAGGACACATGACTTACTGGCATTTAATTTTAGGTTATGTTCTAAAGAAAGCTTGTGAATTTTGTTTAGGTCCTTATTAATTAGTCCTTCGGCGTTCTTCGCACCACTTACATCAAAATGACCATATAGCTGGCCATCATCAACGTAGGCCTGGGCCTTACAGTATTCTATTGCCTTTAAAATACTTGTTGTGTAAATTAAAAAGAAGAGAGGCCCTAGGACGCTACCTTGAGGAACACCAGCCGTTGCAAGTTATGCGTTGAAACCTATTATTTCAGTAAGACTTTGACAAACTCAGGGCAAGATCGTCAAACCCATAATATTTAAGTTTGGCTAACATTAGCCTATGATCATGGTGTCAAACGCTTTGGAAAAATCCAACAAGATTATTGCCGTAACTTCACCCTTATCGTAAGCCTCTATCACGTCACTTAATACTGTTGCAAGGGCTGTTGCTGTGGAGTATCCCTTTCTGAATCCGCATTGAAAATCGGGAAGAATATTTTTCACCGTTTCAAAGTAATTATAGAGTAGAAATAGCTGGTAGGATACTGATTATGCGCAGATCCAAAAATTCCTCAAGACTATTTTTCTTGGGCAAAGGTTTGCCCACAGCTACTCGCCATTTTTGCGGAAAGTAGCCCTGTTCAATACAAGAATTAAGTATACAAGTGATATAAGGATTAATAAAAGGGGAGCAGTATTTGATCATACGTTGTTTGGGTGGCGTATGTGGTTATAAATCTATTTTTTAATTAGTTGGTTTGTGATAACCTTTTGATGAAAAATGGCAAAGCGATCAAATCAAAATTCAAAACGATATCATTAGTTATTATTATTACTTCTAGACTAAATAAGGCAAAGTGATTTCTTCTCAGTAATAGCTAATAAGTAACAGATGTCCATATGTGCTAGATACCTGTATTCAAATACTTTTGAAATTAATGAATGTTTTTTACAATTTTACGTAAATATTACTGACGTATCTGGGAAGGGCATGGCTAACTCAATAATAACTTTTTTAAAGGATTGTAAACTGGATAGTTCCAAATTAAGAGGACAAGTTTATGACGGAGCTGTGGCAATGCGCGGGGAGCAAAATGGGGTCCAAGCACACATAAAAAAGTAGTCCCTTCAGCACTTTACGTTCATTGCTCAG
This sequence comes from Aspidapion aeneum, assembly GCA_963576565.1. Taxonomy (NCBI): domain Eukaryota; kingdom Metazoa; phylum Arthropoda; class Insecta; order Coleoptera; family Brentidae; genus Aspidapion; species Aspidapion aeneum. The sequence continues at coordinate 175,467,353 of OY755038.1, read as the reverse complement.
CTCACTCTCTCAATCTAGCTGTGGCAAAGTCATGTGAGCTGCCAATCCTCAGCCATTGCTTAGAGAATATTCGCCAGATTTATGTTTTTTTTAATACTCCGAAAATTCCAAATATTTTTGAAATGAGTTACAGCCTGGTTACTAGCGGATATATCCACTTGGAAAGATAGGGATACCGCTGTTCAAGCACATAATTTACATGCCGCAATCATCAAGTTTGAATTTTTTATAGCTATAGAAATTTTTAAACACGTTTTTCCGTTTTCCATTGGCCTTTGCAAATATTTACAAAAATCATCAATTGATCTAAGCCAAGCAGTAAATCATGCTGGAATTCTGAAAGATCAATTGCAATCTGAACGTCACAATGTAAATAACGTCTTTTCTGCAATTTTTAAAAGTGCCAGCGAGAGAGCCGCAAGTTTTGACGTCGATGTAAAAATGCCAAGAATTGTTGGCCGACAGACGACTCGACCCAACATAAAAGATGATTCTGTAGAACAGTATTACAAAATAACTGCTTTCATTCCTTATTTTGTTTCGTTCATCAATTACTTGCAAAGCAGATTTGTAAAACCATATTTTGAATAGTTTTTCGATTTTAACAAAACCTACTCAAGAATGTTTTTTTCTAGAACAGCTGTTGTTCTTGTATCATATATATGAACAAGACTTGGTAGAACCACAAGAAACATTTCTGGCAGAAGTTGCAATGTGGCAGATAAAATTAAAGGGAATCTCACAGCACTAGAATTATTAAAAAAGTGCAATAACACATTTTTCCGCATGTGTATACGCTTTTAAAAATTCTTTGCACATTGCCTGTAATAACTTGCGAGGGCGAGAGATCTTTTTCCACTTAAACTAGACTCAAAAGCTATAAGCAGTCTGTCTGTGGCCAAGAGGGAATTACTGGGTTGGCCATTTTAAATCTTTACCCAAAAGTCATACCACCAACGGAAATAATTGCAGAACACCTTGTATCAAAGAAGAAAAGACGGACTGTTGCCCATTGTGTTAAATTTTTGTTGTTTAATACATGACATGTACAAAAGAACAAGAGAGGGAACAAAAGAACAATTACAAAGCTAAATTAAACAATGTACACCATGTGAAAAAGGCGTTTTTCTAGTTTTAAAAAGTAGTAAAATTAAGAAGGTATATTAAACTGCGTAACCGGTATGAACCAAAGTTTAAAACTACTACATGATTTTTTAAATATCACCTTGTATCTTTCAACACATTACAAAATTACATAAACATCAATCTTTGTGTCATAGCCTGTAATAAGCTGACACATTGTGCCAAGTTTCATTGCAAAATTCTTATTAACGCAGTAGCTAAAATAAATAATGTAAAAAAATAGTAAAAGTTGTTGTCGCTTCATGTATGCGTTCAGAAAATAGTAATAATGTAGCGCTTATTACAATAATAAAGTCCAATAAATGGTTTATATAGGAGAATATAGTGATTGCAATGAAATGTTTATTTGACGCATCTAGAGTTATTTGAATTTTCAGCACTAAGTACCTTTTATTTGATATATATTTTTTGAAAATATCGTTACGTCTAAGAAATCCACATACCTCCACACATCTTTTTAGATTTTTTTAATTTAGTATTATTAATGAAAACCCCCCTTTACTCCGACTCTGTATATGTCACACCCGTCCAGCAACATTTGTTTTAAATTTGGTAAACTTATCACGTCCTTGCAATGCAACTATAGGTAAATTTAGTGGGAATAAGGACACTGTTGTTCTGGTAAATATACGTTTTAATCCATCGGTAACGTTTCGACAATGGTTTCTGTCTTCATCAGACTAAAAAGGTTACAACTCATTAGTAAGATAATACAAAATACGGCACATTAATACATCACCAATTAAAAATTATTATTCTTTTCCCAATAAATAACAGTTAAAAATGACCTTATTGACAATATATTATTTTGTTCCTAAATATTTTTTTCCTTTTTAATGTATATGTAACTGATTTTTTTATTTATTTATATAAAGAAATAATTATGGTTTATTTTTCTTCCTTTTTTTTTAATATACATATATAACATTTTTTATACAAAGGTTCAAAAAAAATTTTTTGTCACTATAGTAACTGATGGGTGGCTCAATAAAATACGCACAAAGAGATCAATCAGCTATTCATATAAAAACAACAATAACACATAAAACCTGTAGCAAGCCATAATACCATGTAGAAAATAACAACAATGTACACATTATAAACCTATGTTAAAATTTAAAAAGGACTGTTAAAATATTTAAAATTCCGTACTCACCCTTCAGACTAGATCGTACATTGGAACAACAAAAAACAAGAATTCAAGCACATCAGGAAAACAAACGGCTCAAAATTAAAAACGAAACCCGACATTAATCTGCTAATTATTTATATTTTCTTTTGTTTTGTTTATCAGACAGGTTATATTATTGGCGGCAATATTTTTTTTTATTTAGGACTCATTAAATGATTTATGTAACTATTCTGTCTTACGTATCATTTTCTAGCATTATTATAAAATCTTTGCGAATTAAAACATGTTTTTTGATAAAGAAGATGGACAAAAACACTCGTAGGAAAAACATTGTACCTAATTCTTGCCGAAACTATCTTTTCCATCCTTGACGGCTTGCCCGAACTACGCTCCGCGTCGTTTGTGCAAGTGTCGTCGCGTGCGGAAAAGTACCTCTTTCCGCACTTGTTAGGTAAATAACTATTGTACAAACAATTAAAAGCCTAAGCGATACAAAAAAATATTTATGTAAAAGATATTTAAAATTTAAAGATAAAAGACCTTAAGTGGGATGAAACTGCTGCTTTTGTTGATTTGGAGTTTTCAGTAAAAATAGCTAAAGAAGTAAAGAAATATATCCCTTTATCAGACAACCAAATAGCTATGTAGCGGTACATGTATTAACAGATTTTTTGAAAGAAATGCAAAATATTGTGTCGCTTCACTTTGGAAGAAGTCTATATACAAGTAATTAAATAAAACTAAGAACGACGTACGGGACAAAAATATATGTGTGCAGGTTGTTGTTTGTCAATGCAAATAAATATTATATTTATTATGTGTATTTGTACATTTTTATATTGAGCAAGCTTAATAATTATAAGGATTTGATTTTGCTCGGTTTGGTTATGTTAAATAGATAACTTGGGTGTCAAATTGTTGCCTAAAAAACAAGCAAATTTGTGAAATAACAACGAAGACAGTTTTTTCCTGTAAATAAATGTGCAGATTTTTATATTTATCGTGTATGTTTGTAAATGTTTACATTAGGCAAGCCTAGTGAAGGCTTTCGTTTTGTTACATTAAATATATATTTTAGGGCCAAGATTCTAAAATATCTTGTAAATTTGTTAATTAATAAATCAAACAAATGTAAAATATTTTGTAAAAAAATGTTGGTTTACTATTTGTATTTGTTAATTTTTATATTGACAAACTGGTTCGGTTTGATTCTATTAATTGTATATTTTCGAAGAAAATTTTTTGTCAAATAAGCATGTAAATTTGTGAATTAACAACGAAGGCAGGCAGGTTTTTCTGTAAATAATTATTGTACATTTTTATATTGACCAACCTTATTTATATGGGTTTGGTTCGGTTTGGTTATACTTGATATGTATTATAAAGCCATGATTTTTTCAAACTAACTTGTGAATTTGTAAAAGAACAACGAACCAAGATGTTGTTACGTAAATAAATGTAGGGATTTTTGGATTTCTTATGTGTATTTGTAAACTTTTATTTTGACCAAGGTTAGTTAGAGGCTTAGGTTGATTTGGTTATATTAACTAATAAGTTTTAATGTAAAAATTTTATCATATTAACTTGTAAATTTGTCAAATAAATAGTAAAAGTTTTTCACGTAAATATATGTGAATATTTTTGGATTTATTTATTCATTTCACCCCGTAGCTCACCTCCCTTGTTTTTTAAAAACGTGATTTTTCAAAATCTTTACTGCTATTTAGATATTACCCTGCAGCTTACCTACTGGAAGTAAATGAAATTTAGTAAGTGGTATGATTGCTTAACGTGTTCCTAACTATTTTTTGCTAACAAACGCTCCTGACAACGTTGTTTTTTAAAAATGTGATTTTTACGAAATTTTATTACTAATTTCGATATCACCCTGTACCTCACTTCCTGGACCTAACGGTGATACAGTCAGTTAATGGTATGATTGTTTAACGTATTCCTAACTATACTTTGCTAACAAAAGCTCCGGACAACCTTGCTTTTTAAAAATGTGATTTTTAGAAAATTTACACACACTAATAATTTCTATATCACCATGTAGCTCAATTCCTGGACTTGAAGGTGATAAAATCTCATAATGGTATGATTGTGTAACGGGTTTCAAATAATTTTCTGCTAACGAAAGCTCTTGACAATATTGTTTTTTATAAATTTGTTTTTTAGAAAATTACGCTTCTAATTTCGATATCACCCTGTAGGTGTCCACGTCCTGGATCTAAAAATAATACAATAAGTTCATGATACATTTTTTAATGTATTTCTTACTCTTATTTGCTAACTAAAACTCCTGACAGAGTAGTTTTTTAAAAATGTGATTTTTATTAAGATTTACTACTATTTTCGATATCACCCTGTAACTCACCTCCTGGACCAAAATTTGATCTAATCCGTAAATAGTAGTTTTTTGGGGCTATTTTCAACTTTTTATTGCTAAGTAGAAAATTAGAATTTTTTAACAAATCTATAATATTAGGCACACAAGAAATTTTACATAATTATACAAACATTATTTTTAATTATACGAATTTATAGAAAGTTTGAAATTTATGTTTTAAGGGTTTTTTTCTTGGGTCCGGTTCATTTTATTCATATTTTGAAATCTATTTTCAGGTCGGCTGTACGCAGTTGTCTGCCTATATGTGCAGCTCCCTCTAGGGAGCGTGTCGCAAACTTAAGTTTTCCTTGCACAATGTGACCACGTGGTCGTGGCACCCCTGAAAAATTCCGCCTTCGACTTATTTTCGTCAGGTGGCGACTGTAGCAAATATTCTTAGGGTCACTGCATCCTGAAAGCCTGGCGTTTCCCAACGAGCGGATAGTTCACAACTTGCATTCTATTTGCTATTGGTTGACATAGTCAGGCGGGATTTTTAAAATTAAAACTCTCCTGTCCTCGTTTTGGGAGGTTGAAATCGGTGTTAAACCAAACTGAAACAAAACCTAACCGTGGTCAATTGGTGGGAAACGTATCCTAACCGGGACGTGTCTGGACAGGTTAGGATACGTTGTCGAATAATTTATCAGGGTTAGGTTAACACCGATTTCGACAGGAAAACAGGATAGGGAAGCTAATTAAAAAAAAATATAATATGTTTTTAAAAAACAATAAAAAAAAAACTCATCGGCATATGCATAGATTTAGTTAAATTCAATAGGTATGTACTGCACAAACCACTACACTTTTTAGTCACTTACAACTAGTATATATTCGTATTTTACGCCGAAAGCTGTAAACATAAAGTTTGTTAAATGCTTGACTGGTGGCACCATCTCTTAATATAATATAATAATAGTCTTAAACGGCAACGTTCAACATCAAAAAGTCATCTGACTATTTCGACCAATAGCAAACGGAATGCAAGTTGTGAACTAGCTGCTCACGTCTCCCAGGGGTAGCGACACACCTCATTTACGAAAACCGCAAATCTGACACTGTCAGGAACGTAGCTTTTTTATGTTTAAAAAAATTAAATGGTTTACAAATGTTACCTAAAGAACTGTCCGTCACATCCGGTATATAAATTTTACTGTCCAAATAAATAAACCTAAAAAAACTAAGTTTTTTATGATTTCAAATTTATTAGGACCCTGTGTTAGGACCCACACAGCGAAGGAAACCAAAAATATAGTTTGCATGTTTTATATATATTCTAAAATATAGACAACTATTATGTTGGGTTTTGTATCATTTAATAAATTTTTTATGCTCTCTACGGAATAAAGGTGTACGTTTAATCCCTTTTTTTCATGGGCTAAGGTAGTATTTCGTGTCCCCAGTGATTGAAAGTAATTTCTTTAAAACCATAAAGGCAAAATATAGGTTTTTGGATTATTTTATTTTATCATAATACAAAAAACAAAAAGGAATATATACACGATACCGATTATTTTGTTCCAGCTTGCCGTAAGCTTACTGTACTTTGCCGATGGCTTGGTTCGTTTTGATCGTTATTGTGTCCTTAGGCATAGAATATTGCTTCCATATAAACGAAGCATTTAACTTTCTAGACTTCTCCAGGCTGTAAACCAGGAAACTGTGAAATTTTCGAAATTCTGTTTATTGCATCATTTCCATGCCCATCTCAAAGTAAGAATATGCTTTATTTTTCATCTTCGAGAAATGTAATTCGAACTTTTTCTCGACTAAACTTAATTAGTTTGTTATGAAATAAATAATATTTTTTCCACATTGTAGCATTTTTATTTCCCAGCCCTTATTTTCTTAAAAATGCTACATTCGATTATTTTTAGTACATTAAATTTTATTTAAAAACATTTTATTATCATAAATAATTTTATAATAATTTGTATATTTTTTTTATAGTAGTAAAGACGAGATGTCTTATATAATTCATTAAATTTAATCTGCAACATTTCATCATGATCATTAAATGTGCAAAACCTTTTGACGGTCACTGGCAAAATTTAATTTAAAATAATAAAACTTGTTAGGAGCCACTGGTCACGGTTTTCAAATATCGAGAAAATACATGGTGCATCTACATCGAACAAATGCGAGGACATTTTTTGCTCCTGAGTTTGGAGATCTGGGGGCAAACTTGCTGCACGGAGACAAAGGTTTGAGTGTGGGAAATATCGGCCAACTATATGTGTGATTTTCAAATCGCCACCGGCAGATTTTCTCACAGCTCACATTTAAGTGATTTCCATTGAAAGTTCTGATGAGCTGTATTTAGTTAAAACCATATTCTGTTTTTGTGTTGAGTGAAGGATTATCTGAAATTATGCTATCTTGGTATCAATGAGCGCAGCGGTGTTGCTGTCTTGGTTGCTGTGTTGCAAAATCAATTTTACCTGTTGCTGCCAGAAAGCGATTTATTTTCCCAACAACTTCCTCGATATTAAAACTATGTGGAGAGCTTATCTTTAGGAGTTACCCTCAAGGTTGAGGGTGCCAGGTACGAGTCAAAGCTTAGTCACAAGATACGTGTCAAGAGTCAATGTTTGTCTTGCCAGATAGAAGTCAAAGTTTAGAGTAAAACCTCGTAGTCAAAAGTTACGTCATTATGAAACGGGTCATTGCATGACCAGATTACTTCTGTCACCAGTACGCGGCAGAAATACAGCTACTTCCACTACATGGAGCTTGAAGAAGTTATGGTTTTGCAGGTTTTTATAAAGAAATAAGTCACGCACAGATGTGTAAATTTTCGCTATTATTTTATAGAATCTCTATTTTTTTTAGAGATGATTTTGATAAAAAATACGGTTTAAAATCTGCGCTGCGCCTACTTAAAATTCATGAATTTTTACAGGTTGCCTCTGCTTGCGTTACGTAAATTGCGGTGATGATAACACGTCAAAATCATCTTAGATTTAATTTTTTTTGTTATTTTCTAGGTTAAAACTTAGGGAAAGACTAGAATAAACTATTGTTACTTTTGTAAAATCTTTTTAGGTTTTAGACAATAAATTTAGAAATTGTCATATAATCACATTTATTTTAATTTATAAAATATCCATTACCTACCTACACCGTCAGTATTTAATATATTTTGGTTCTGGAGATATTTAACTGACTTCGGTTAATTAAATATCACCAGATTACAATAATCTCGAGAACATAATGACCATCCAATCAAATTAAATAATACTGGGTTTCCTAATTTTACCAGATATGATCTTTAGTTCCCGAGATATTTATATACATAAAATTGGGTGGCGCTCAACATTTTCGTTAAAGTAAATAATTCATATTTTCAATTATCTTCTATGTTAATTTTTGTACCACTTTATTCAAATCCCACAGTGCTCTCCGGCGAACAGCTACCGTAGCTATGTTAGCCGTGTAAAAAACGCTACAACATTGTTTCTTATAAGGTCACTCATCGTCAAGCAAGCTTTACCTTGCTTGACGATGAGTGACCTTAGTTTGTTAGCATCTGACTGACTTTTGTTTAATGTAATGCCATGACAACTATCACTGCCCACTGTTTTTTTATATACTTGACATGCTAAAACTACAGTACGGTAAGTGGTTTAATACCTATTTATTTAGTTTATGATGATTATTATTATTTTTAGTATATAAAAATAAACCTTGGCATTAAAGTCCCTTTTAGTCACTTAGCAAATTATAGCCCTTCTTCCGGTCAAGCATGAAAATTCCCGCCATGGTATTAAAAGTAAACACTGCACGCCCCAGGTTTATAATATACCTACTATTATTTTTATTATTGTTCAAAAAAAAGCGGGCAGCGAAGAAAAGGTCGAAAATACAAAAAGTCAAAAATACAAAAGTTCGAAAGTACAAAAGGTCGAAAATACAAAAGATTGAAAAACAAAAGGTTCAAACAAAGATCGAAAGTAGCTACACTGTAATGATTGCAAAACAAAGTAGAATTAAGAGACACACAGGTACACACACACACTCATAGAAAAGTTTTTAAAAAATCAACATCCAATAAAAACTCAAGGTAGCAAGACGACGGGTCGCAGAACTTTGTTCGAAAACATTTTCTTCGAACGGAAATTTTTATGAAAACAATTTCTTCTAATGGAAATTTGTTCGAAAACATTTTTTTTAAACAGAAATTTATTCGAACACCAATTCTTTGAACGGAAATTTGTTCGTAAGTAATAGTTGTTCAAAAACATTTTCTTCGAATAGAAATCATTTTCTTCGAAACCAAGTTTTTCGATAAAAGACGCTCTAGACCTGGATTTCCAAACCTAACACAATTCATATAGTTTAACTACGGCAAGGTCTTTTTAACATATTTTTTCAAAAAAACCCTGACTTCTTTCCCGGGATCGTAAACATTCTGAAAATTTGTCTAACAAACGTGAAATTTCATACCCGTGAATTTAAAAATCAAACAAGTTTCATGGCTAATCGGGCAAAAAGGAGTTTTTTGTTTCCCTTATATTTTTCCGTGGGTAGCTTGAAAGCTTAACCTCACGGGGGTCCAAGATCTAATGGACACCTAATAAGTGTTGACAGTTAACCGTTTCGTCCTTATGGGACTCCTCAGAACACTGCTGGTCAAGTGACAAATCTTGCGAAGTTAATCAGACGGTTTTGTCTCTAATTAAACGTAATTAGTGAGCGAACTATAGCAAGAGGCGCCATCTACCGAGATACTCCCATAAGGACGAAACGGTTAACTGTCAACACTTATTAGGTGTCCATTAGATCTTGGACCCCCGTGAGGTTAAGCTTTCAAGCTACCCATGGAAAAATATAAGGGAAACAAAAAACTCCTTTTTGCCCGATTAGCCATGAAACTTGTTTGAAATTTGTCTACTTTCCTCCTTTTGGTAGGTCGAAATTGGTATTTTCCTAAACTTTGTCAATTGATCGCAAACGTATCCGAACCGGTCCAGATACCTCCTGATGTGCTCAATTAAGAAAGGTTTGAGTAACACCGATTTCAACCTTCCAAAATGAGGACCGGAAAGCTAATTTAGGGAAATCATTTTTCGACAATAGGTCTCGGTTGGTTCGGTTTGGTTTCACACCCTCTAGGATCCCGGGAAAGAAGTCAGGGAAGTTTTTGTTTCCAAAAATTGTTAGAAAAAAACCCCATTAGTCGAACTATATGAGTTGTGTTAAGTTTGGCAAGCCAGGTCAAATATTTTGTTTCGAAAAAATGTTTTTGAACATATTTTCATTTTAAAAAAATATTTTTGAACAAATTTCCGTTTAAAGAAAATGTTTTCGAACACATTTCTGTTCGAAGAAAATGATTTCGAAAAATTTCTGTTTGTAGAAAACGTTTTCGAACAATCTTTTGTTCGAAGAATATGTTTTAAAACAATTTTTGGTTTGAAGAAAATGATTTTCGAAGTTTATGCTTTCGAACAATAATATTACGATATTTATATGAAATGTACTATAAAATTATAAATAATTAAGCCGAACCTTACGAAAACTTGAACTGTATTTGGGCATTTTTTGTATTTTGATAAAATGTAAAATTCGGAATAAAAAGGTACTAAAAAAAACCACAATACCAAAAATACCCAAAAAAATGGGAAAAAACCTTGGAAAATAAATCAAACAGTGCGAAAAATAGCGTATAAACATCGTGATAAAAGTTTCATTTTATCCCTTGATATATTATATACTATTAATAAACTTTTAACATAGAAATGTATTTCTGTCCTGTTTGTTTATTTATTACGTATTATTTTTATACAAAAACAGAAATAATATTTAAATGAAAATGATTTTTAACAATAATACCTACAATAAATATTCATAACCCAAAAACTCAAGGAACATATTTTTTATTTCTTAAGCTGTATAAAAACGAGTTCTTTTTAAGTTTTATTAAAACATTTTTCTTTTCTCAGAATGTATAAAAATGAGTATTTTTCACGAACGTCTATGGAATTTTGAGTACGGTTTTGACACTCGTGTCGATACCCCTGGGAGACGCTAGGCTTCCAGGATGCAGTGACCCTAGTATTTCTAATTACCCGATCCAAAACCTTATGGACGCAGCCTTCGTGTTAGTTTACGACAGAGACAATTTATTATTTTCTCTCTGGTTTACGAAGGCTGTGTCATGGGCCGTCACTGAAGAACAGCAGTTTCTATATGGGAGGACCCCCCAGAATAAAAAACTATATACGTGCCTAGCTTTGATAACGAAAGTAAAAAAATAATCACCACTTCAATAATTTGACCAGGATCCTCACTTAGTCAGATTTTTCTGGCAGATTTTAAAGAAATAATTTGACATTCCCTTAAAAATCCGTTCAAATATAACGGTGGCAACAGCGTAGAGCTAATTTTGTAGCGACCCTTCCACGACATGCAGTTAGTCCCTCTTTGTTAATTTTACCGTGAAAAACAAAGAAAGAAAGTAAACTTAGCTGACCTCATAAAGAAAATGAATAGCACTCATAAATTTGAAAGAAATGTGACGAAATGTGACGAAATCTGACATTTCAGTTTGTGTGGTTAATGGTCTTCTGCTTTGAATTTATTTACAATTTTTAAATTAAAAATTTTCAACAAATTACGGGTTTTTAATTAAAAACAAATATTATATCGTGAAGCCGCAGCTATCAAAAAGTAGGAAATGGCCTTTTAGGTAAGTTTTTAAGTATAAAAATTGCCTTTTAAACGAGAAATCTTAAGCGCCAGATTATGTCACATTTTTTCAAATTTCGGCAGATTTTTTGAAATGTAAAGAATTGCCCCCAATTTGGCGGTTAAGATTTCTCGTTTAAAAGGCACTTTTTAAACTTAAAAACTTACCTACAAGGCAATTTTCCACTTTTTGTTGGATGCAGCATCACGATATATTTTTTTTTTTTAGCAAAAATACCTTAGTCGTTGTAAATTTTTAATTTAAAAATTGGAAATAAATTCACACTCTCACTAGAAATTGACATTTCAAATATCGCCAAATTTTTTCAGATTTGTAATTTCTATTCGTTTTCTTTATGAGGTCAGCTAATTTTACTTTCCTTCTTTGTTTTTCACGGCAAAATTAACAAAGAGGCACTAAGTTCATGTCGTGGAAGGTGCGTGAAAGGGTCGCTACAGAATTTGCTCCACGCTGTTGCCACCGTTATAGTTTTACCGGGTTTATGGAAAAGTCAAATAATTTCAAATATTGGGGGCGATTCTTCACAATTTGAAAAAATCTGACACAATTTGACATGCCAGAATTTAACCTTAAATCTTGACAACATTGCATCAACTTTCTAAGGATAAATACGATACAATGCAATGTAGAATTCAAATAAGGCATTGGCATAATTTTAATCTGATTTAACACAATACAACTTACGGCGACATGCGTGAATCTTATTAATTTGCTTGAAAAATAATAATCTATTAAAATTAACACTATTCCCCCTATTATTATATATTATTATAATTAATAATCGGTCCACCTGCGAAACAAGGCCACCAACGACAATAGGTTTGATTTGAGTGATATAATAATAACAATAATTTTTTTTTTAAATATAGATTTTTAAAATGTAAATCCAAGACAAGAAAAAACTTATTTTTGACGAAATATGCAGAGAACATTAGGGGCCGGTTTCTTAATAGAGGATTACCCCTGACCCGTGGGTTATCTTTAATAGCTGTCTTTTTTTTGGCATTTTAACCCACGGGTCAGGGCTAACCCTCTATTGAGAAACCGGCCCTTCGAGACTCAACAAACAAGATATATTGAAGCTACCTGGGTACTATACTGTTACAAAGATACGAATCCTTAAACATCTTCAAAACGATTGTTTGCACATTTTATTCAAAACAAAGCAACTAACATTTTTAAATTTAACTAATCTTGTTGGACACTAAACCCTAGATGCACCGTAAGCACATTTCTTGGATTAGTCACTTAATCGCGATTAAGTCCTTGTTGCTCACATAAAACAACAATGATGGATTAGCTAAGCCTTCTTACGGTACATCTAAAACTATAGTATATAATTTACAACAAAATATTGATTTAAATCATATATCTCTCAGTGCAGATTGTGGGTAATACTTCATTGGCGTCCGTAAACTAAGAACTTTTTTAAAAATCACTACAAATATTTTTTGTTTTTACAATTTTCTGAAATGTATTTAATAATTTATTAGGAAAATTAAATTTGCGTTCCAACAATTGATAATCAAATAGAGACAATTTCACTCCTAACGAGCCAGTGGCATCCATCAATGTGGGCGATTTACAGAAATCCTCAAAAAATCTATTGATTTTTTACATTTTCATTCAATTTTCAACAAAAAAGCTCTTTCAAAAAAAAATTTATTTTCAGATAAAGTATAACATAATTTGGTCAATATTACGGATAACATTTCATTAGCGTTGCAAAAAAATCTTTTTAATTTTGAAATTTTGCAATTGTCATAAAAACTAAGTGCTGCTAGAAAACACTGATATTACACTTTATTAGGAAGACCAAATTTCTTTTTTAGCAATGTATCATTTATAATTATTTCTAACGGTGTATAAATTTTAATTATACTACGTTATAGACAATAAAATTTTCTTTTAAATGATTAGACCGAAGGTCGTCATAGGTTATACCTTCCCCCTATATGGGATTTCCCGACAGATAGATAGATTTTTGTTGCTATTGGAATGTAGTTTTACTTGTTTGCCACATTGTCAACTACAACCTACATCTAGGGTGGAGAGGGGGACAAAAGTGGTCAAAGTAAGAAACTCATAACGAATAAAGCTTATAGAAAATTACATTTTCTTTCATAAAAATAGGTCGATGATCTGCCGCGTGGTCTTCTTAACTTATTAGGTTCTACTATCCGGTCCGGAAATGTCTTGGGAATTGACAATTGAGAACCTCCCCTGGACATGCTTAAAGAACTTTTAAAGAACATTCTTGGAATGTCGTAGGGGACGTGCCAGAACGTTCACAGGGTGTTGTAATAGGTCGATGTAACCTGTTTGAAAATTGCAAAGCATTTTGTTTAAAAATATAGTTTTCGAATGGCATTTTGTTCGAATGGCATCTTTCTCGAATGGCACTTTTTTCGAAAACATCTTTTTCGAATCACATTTTGTTTGAAAGCATGGTGTTCAATAGCATTTTGTTCAAAAAATATTTGTTTCAAAACATTTTCCTTGAAGGAAAGACTTGAATTGAAAAATGTTACCCTAACATTTGTCAAGTGATTGCAAACCTACTCCAAACCTGTCTGTAAACCTAACCTTTGTCAATTGGGATGACGGACGAAACATCAACACTAAATATAATTTCTACATTTTAAACTTTCGACATTTTGCAATTCGACATTTTATAATTTCGAAATTTCGTACTTTTGACATTTGATGTTTCGATGTTTCGTGCGTCGTATCCTATCCTACCCTGTGCAGACACACCTTTTCCACCAAAAAAAATATCCTCAATTGATCGGTTAGGGGATGTTTACGATCAAATTAATGACCAGGGTTGAGTTAACAGGTTGGGATAAGTTTGCGATCAATTGACAAAGGTTAGGGTAACACCGATTTCGATCTGCCAGAAAGAGGACAGAAGAGCTAAGTTTTCGAACAAAACGCCATTTAAATAAAATGCGATTTGAAAAAGATTTCTTTAAACAAAAAGCCATTCGAGAAAGATATATTTTTCCACTCACTTTGCATGCATTTAAGTATAAAAAAAATACGTTTAAGATTTAGATTTTTTTAAAAATAGACTAACCAAACTTTGGTTTGAGTATATTATAAGTAAAAATCTAAAAAATCAGAATCAATTCTACCATAAAAAATGCGAATAATCCATATCTCTACTACTTATCACTACTAAATGTTTGATTATTTTTTATTCCTAAAAATTTCGGGGGAGATTGATCCCCCCTTAGGTACGATCTTACACGTCACGTTGTAACAGTTTTTCGTAATCATATTTTCGGAAACATAATTAAAACTTAAAAAACAAACTCTGCTACTTTTTCTTGGGAACAATCAATTGGCAACAGCGGCAGCAAGTGGCCTTCGAATCTGTAACTGACAGTTGATAAATGTGCCGGGCCCAGATGCTTTAAAATCGAGGCTAAAGGATGCCCTACACGAGTGTAGACGTATCATTTCTAAGTTGAAGAACCTACAGAGTGGGTGAATAATATTCTCATTGTTGAAAAGCGTTCTAGGACAACTGGGCGCCGGGCCAACTCGACGACGCCAACTGGGCGCCGAGCCAACTCAGCGCTGGACTAAAAAAACTTTTTTCGATAAAATGTGCAGATGAAAAACAAAATAGATTTATACAAAAATATCTTTAAAAAATCCTTTACGCAATTTTCTTGAAATTTGGTTTTGTTAAGTAAAGTTAAATCCATTAAGTCGAGTGCTGAAATTTGGTAGGTGTAGTGGTTGGTTACCTGGTAACCCAGCAAACATGGGTTACAAAAAAAGTACTTTTTAAGTACTGGCTTTCGCTGCACGCCATAACGGCAAAGTACTAAGTAGGAAGTACTTAATTTGTATTGATTTGGAACAACGGCCGGCATCAGGCCAGCAAGTATATATTTTAATACAAAAAACACTGTACTTTTAAAGCAATGCATTTTTTTAAACTTTTTTGTACACAAAAGCATGTACTTTTAAAATAATGTATTTTCTTTATATTTTTAGTACAAAAAAAAACTGATTTTTTTAAACTTTAAAAAAAACCTGTAGTTTTAAAGCAATGTATTTTATTAATTTTTTTAGTACAAAAAAACTACATTTGTTGTAAATATTGTAAGGACATTACGTGCTACTCACGTCTCATATTTACGGAAAGAATTATTTGATCTTGTATAATGATCTTTAATATTCCTTTTCATATCAGATGAGGATATTTCCAAAGATTATAGAACATTTCACACCAATTTAAAAATAAATAAAATTATTCACATTCTTAAGCTTGACATTCTTCAGTGTACCTGTAAAATGTTGACTAGTGTTTGCCATCTAGCGGCCAGGCCAGCAAACACGTTTTTTTGTAAATACTTTATTTTCACAGTAAAATATTTAATTTTTTTGTACTAAAATAAAGTGCTTTAAAAGCAACCATTTAAAAATACTTTTGAAATGTTTTTTCACTTTTATATTAATTTTGCAGCAAAACTTTTAAACTTTTATTAAAAAATTAAATGTACTTTAAGAGTACCTTCTTCAAAATGTTATTAAAATGTTTTTTTGTAAATATTTTATTTTCACAGTAAAATATTTAGTTTTTTTGTACTAAAATAAAGTGCTCTAAAAGCAACTGTTAAAATATACTTTTAAAATGCTTTTTTGCCATTAACCCTGACTGCACTTGGTATTTTTCATAAATAAAGTATTACTTTTCGTTGTACTAAAAATAAAGTACTAAAATATTGCATTTTTTTCACTGCAAAATAATAAAAATAATGCACATCGTTGCCAGCAGTTAAAGTACAATATTAGTATAGTACCAGCAGGTCGATGTTTGCTGGGAACACTTTAATTTAAGTTTTTTATTACAACAATGGCGGATTTCTTTATTTTTAAACCGATTTGTCTCAAACTTAATAATAATGAAAATATTGTGCGATAATAATAATGATTCTTATACAACACGATCGATACGCGTTGTTAGCAAACTCTTAAGATTTCAGGAATAATTATAATTAGTTCATTTTAAGTTTGTTTTTATATTATATTATTATATTATTAACAAAGGAGGTGTACATAAAGTATGTAGTGTATGTATAATCCAAAGCAAAGATCTCTATATATCTATAACAAAGAATTTATTGCGCTCATTCTGCGTACAAGGCCACGTCGCGTGGTGGCGCTAAATTCTTCGGTCAATTTTTTATTCGCTTAGTATAGACGGTTGCCGCTGGGTGGCGCTAGCAGAGACGGAACAGATAGGATTAGGAATTTTTTTTTTAAACTTTCGTTAAAACGTTTTTTAGGAAAAAAATATAGCATTTATTAAAAGCATACAATTTTCTTTCCAATGATGTAAAACTAAAGGGTTTAATTTACAACAAATGGTACAATGGCATGTATAAATGGAGATTATTTACAAAAATCGTGAAAAATAATTATTTTATAGTTTAGTTTCGATGTAACTAATTATCTTTATCTATATGAAACATTAGCATCAAGCCAGAATAGACACACTGGTGCAGCGGCGGCTCGTGCCGCAGGCGAGGTGAAGCGCCACACTATAAACACCGGTACAAACGTTATTCTCTTTAAAACTCTTTGCGTCCTAGAACTATTGGAGCATGGTACGTTGAAAGAGAAAAACGACAATATAAATAAAACTTTTTGCCTATAAATATGTTTCTGATCTCTTTCAACTGAGGACGAGGAATAAGTTTTCTCCAGAGATAATACCTTGTATACTGATGTTTGTAATGTACCGCTTCACCTCGCATGCGGCACGAGCCGCAGCTCTGCCGTGCTTAAGCTAAAATGCCGTTAACTACCTATAAAATTTTCCTAGTTTTGATCAAAAAACCCAGAAAATAATAGACAAACGATGATCCTTGATAACTGTAAATTATTTGTTTCTTGAAAACCACAAAAGCTAAAGAAGATTTGCTTAAAAAAACTGATGTAGAATAATGTTGTGATTAAGACGGCACCAAAAAGTGAAAATTGTCCAAATGTTGGTTAACGGCATTATAGCTTATGCACGACAGAGCTGCACTGGTGGTCACAGTGGAAGGGCTGCAAGACCCACTCACATATGAATCATCAATTATCTTTACATAATTAATCTGTACATTATTTAAAAGAAAATTTTATTTTCGAAAAGAGTACCAGAGTACATAATTTTTAAGAAAATTAGTAGCAATTTTACGTTTTGAGAAAAACGGGTTTAGTTTTATACTTTTTTATTTTCTTATAATTTTAAAATAAAAGTGAAGGTTTTAATTTTTTGCATTTTATTTCAAAATTATATATAACCTGATTTTCTCAAAACATAGAATTTCTACATGCGACAATCTTTTTAGCGACGGCAGAATAATTTTTTTGAAAATGAATTACTCTAGGCAAAAATAATTTCTGCCACTATTTAGAAAATAAAATATTCTTCTTAGGAATGGCAGTATGTATTATAAATAATACTGATTTTTGGAGCCTCCAGTTATGTTCGTCGTTATACCTAGAGGGGCGGAAGACCACCCAGGAAAAAGTGGCCAAAGCATAAAGCTCTTTACGAAAACTTATAGAAGATAACGCTTTCTTTCCAAAAATGTAACTTTCACAAAACTCGGTTTTTCTTTTCTTAAGAAGACCACGCAGCAGATCATCGACCCATTTTTATGAAAGAAAATGTAATTTTCTATAAGCTTTATTCGTTATGAGTTTCTTACTTTGACCACTTTTGTCCCCCTCTCCACCCTAGAGGTAGGCTGTAGTTGACAATGTGGCAAACAAGTAAAACATTAATCTACATTCCAACAGCAACAAAAATCTATATGTCTATCTGTCGGGAAATCCCATATAGGGGGAAGGTATAACCTATGACGACCTTCGGTCTAATCATTTAAAAGAAAATGTCTATAACGTAGTATAATTAAAATTTATGCAATGTTAGAAATAATTATAAATGATACATTGCTAAAAAAGAAATTTGGTCTTCCTAATAAAGTGTTATATCAGTGTTTTCTTGCAGCACTTAGTTTTTATGACAATTGCAAAATTTCAAAATTAAAAAGATTTTTTTGCAACGCTAATGAAATGTTATCCGTAATATTGACCAAATTATGTTATACTTTATCTGAAAATAAATTTTATCGCCTAAATAAAGCGTACACTTTTTTTTGAAAGAGCTTTTTTGTTGAAAATTCAACGAAAATGTAAAAAATCAATAGATTTTTCGAGGATTTCAGTAAATCGCCCACATTGATGGATGCCACTGGCTCGTTAGGAGTGAAATTGTCTCTATTTGATTATCAATTGTTGGAACGCAAAGTTAATTTTCCTAATAAATAAATTATTAAATACATTTCAGAAAATTGTAAAAAAGAAAAAATATTTGTAGTGATTTTTAAAAAAGGTCTTAGTTTACGGACGCCAATGAAGTATTACCCACAATCTGCACTAGAGAGATATCTGATTTAAATCAATATTTTGTTGTAAATTATATACTATAGTTTTTTGCGCATAAGGCTTACCCCTAGATGTACCGTAAGAAGGCTTAGCTAATCCAACAAGCAACAAGGACTTAATCGCGATTAAGTGACTAATCCAAGAAATGTGCTTACGGTGCATCTAGGGTTTAGTGTCCAACAAAATTAGTTAAATTTAAAAATGTTAGTTGGTTTGTTTTGAATAAAATGTGCAAACAATCGTATTGAAGATGAAAATAAATTTTATCACCTAAATTTTGAAGATGTTTAAGTGTTTTTGTAACAGTATAGTACCCAGGTAGCTTCAATATATCTTGTTTGTTAAGTCTCTAAGGGCCGGTTTCTCAATAAAGGGTTAGCCCTGACCCGTGGGTTAAATAAAGAGATGGCTGACATATTTACCACATGCCAAAAAAAGACAGCTATTAAAATAACCCACGGGTCAGGGGTAATCCTCTATTGAGAACCGGCCCCTAATGTTCTCTGCATATTTCGTCAAAAATAAGTTTTTTCTTGTCTTGGTTTTACTTTTACAAAATCTATATTTAAAAAAAAAATTATTGTTATTATTATATCACTCAAATCAAACCTCTTGTCGTTTGTGGCCTTGTTTCGCAGGTGGACCGATTATTAATTCTCATAATAGGACGAATAGTGTTTATAATTTTAATAGATTATTATTTTTCAAGCAAATTAATGAGATTCACGCATGTCGCCGTAAGTTGTGTTAAATCAGATTAAAATTATGCCAATGCCTTTGTCATTATACATTGCATTGTATCGTATTTATCCTTAGAAAATTGATGCAATGTTGTCAAGATTTAAGCTTAAATTCTGGCATGTCAAATTGTGTCAGATTTTTTCAAATTGTGAAGAATCGCCCCCGTAATATCAAAAAAAACTATAAAAGGAACTTTTTGTGTGTTTGAGTTATTTAAGGAATTTATAGCGGAACAGATAAGGCTAAATAAATTGACAAATTTATGAAAATGAAAAAAGTAAAAAATGTTTAAATATTTGGTAATTTTTAACATGAGGAGAAAAGTTTTGTGTCTAAAGAATCTTTAGGCAATCTTATTTTATGGGTTGTTTGTTTAAAAATTTTAAAGCTTAAAATTAACGCTCCAGATGTGTCTCCAGGTATAAATGATCGCACTTTACATAAACAGTGCGAGCGAGTCGTTTGCATCGAGTTTCAAATCTAACGCAGAGTCATAAAATTTGGTTATCGACATTCCCAAAATAAATTAAAAATGCACTCTTGCCATAAATTGGTTGAAACCTTGCATTTGACATGCCATAAGTTTTTGACAAGTTAAAGACGCAATTCACAAGCGAACTAAAATGTTTTAAAACGATTTGTAAGCTAATAAATTGTAACATCTGTTTGCGTGTCAAGCATACACGTAATATTCCAATACTCCCTGCTACCTATTTACACAATGGTGGGCGTTTGATGCAAACATTCAGAAATAAAGATACGAAAAATGCACAGATTTAGACCAAATTTACATAGATAGAGTTTTTGTCAACTGTACGCCGATGACTTGACGTACCGAATACAAGTATAAAATAATATTCATGCGTAAAAGTATAACCAATCAGGACATTTTATCTTAAGGACCGCAAAAAGGATAAACTTATATGTAGTAGGTACGTGGATCGTAATGATTAAGGCACTAATTATTTATTTAAAATACATTATTAAGTGAAAAACCGTAAAAAACAATTACAGAACGCCAACATTTATTGTTTTATTCCAACATTTTACGTACTCTTGCGCCATCTAGAGTGAATCTACTAAAGTTACTATTTAAAGATTATTCACTAAATTACAGAATTCTATGCTACTGAATCAATACAGAATTGGAGAATTTCACCCCACACCCCCCCGCAATTCTGCAAGACTTGACCCACATAAAAACAGCTGACAAAAATCAATTATAACATAAACACAACACAGCTGAAAAAAAATTGGTTATGTATTATCAGTAAACATTGTCGAAAAACATCAAGTTATTTGTCTTTTTTTTATTCTTTTATTTAACAATATTAACAAATTTCTAAAATGCTTAAACTTTGGATTTGGCAGTGCTCTTGTCAAAATATCAGCTTGCTGGTTTTCTGTTGAAACATAACTTAAAACAATTTTCTATTGTTCAACACATTTTTTTCCAATGTTGATGCCATCTTAATACACGACTGATTGTCTTCATATACTTTAATTGGAAATAAATTTTTGTTTTGATTTTCACACAACATTTGTCCAACAAAAATACATTCACTTTTAATAAATTTTAACCCTAAACTCTGTTTTATTTAGGTACCTTAATGTATGTTTTAGATACTTCCAGTGATTAATTGTGTAACAGTTTTGAAACTGACTAAAGTAGCTAATAGAAAAGCTTAAATTTGGCCTTGTCCCTAACATAACATACAAAAAAGACCCAATCAATTCCCTGTAAGGTAGATTCCTGTCACATATCTGTTGTTTTTCATTAGAAACAATTTGGAATTTTGGTTGCCTAGGTAAATAATGAGGTTTACATTCAAGCATGTGAAACCTTTTTAAAATTTTTCTAATCAAAGGCTTTTGAGTAATGTAAACTGTGTTACTTTTGACAGTTCTAGACCGAGAAAATTAATAATTATATATACTTTTATACTCATTCATTTTAAACTTGTTCATTAAGCTGTTTTTGATAAAATTTAAAGTTTCCGAACTTTTTGAAAATAAAATAATGTCATCGACATGAATTAAAAGATATGTTCCATCAATAAAATACAAATATGGATCCTTCTTAGATCGTTGAAAGCCAAGATCAAGTAAATTTTCATTAAATATTGAATTCCAACACTTTGGAGATTGTTGTAAACCATAAAGGGCTTTTTCCAACATACAAACATAATTTGGATTTTTAATATCAAGTCCTTCCGGAGGATACATGTAAACAGGCTCTTTCAACGTTTTATTAAAGAATGCAGATTTCACATCTAACTGACAAACTTTTAAATCTAACTCTACATACAATGACAAAAGAATTCTTATGCTTTCCATTCTTGCGACAGGACATTTCATTAATCACATTAATCACACTCTGTTTAAAACCTCGTGCTACTAACCTCGCTTTTTTCTTCACTTGTCCTTCAACACTTTTTTCACTAAATACCCACTTTATGTCAATTATTTCAGCATCTTTTGGTGGTATCACTAACTTCCATGTATTGTTTTCTTCCAAAGCATCTTTCCATCCGTGACCTTGTTCAATAGCTAATAAGTCTTTGGCATTTCTGAGAAAAAATCTCCTGCTAACAACGTTGCAAATAAATTAGAGTCATCTTCCAGTTCGTACTGTTCTAAATATTTTGGTATTTTTGATACTTACTTTTCCTTCTTTCTTCTAGTTTTTCCTCTTTTTCTTCGTCACTTTCGATTTCTTTTTCATTTTCTTGTCTTTTTTCAGGTTGCTTTTGGTCATTTTCTGGTTTTTCTTTGTCACCCCCACTTGAAATGGGTATGATTCGGTTGTCTAATTCTATCTTCCTTTCTTCAAAAATATTATTCCTTCCATGTACCATCTTTCCTTCTTTTTCGTTCCACAACCGAAATCCATTGTCGGTATATCCTACCATTATCATTTTCTTTGATCTTGGATCGAGCTTTGACTTTCTGACCTCTTTGGGAATTAAATTGTATGCATTGCATCCAAATAACTTTATTTTCTCCAAGTTTGGTTTCTGATTGTACCACATTTCTGCTGGGGTTTTATGATTCTCTAGTGCTCTTGTTTCTGTTCTGTTGATCAAATAAGCACTTGTTCTAACAGCTTCTCGCCAAAACTCTTTTTATAACTCAGCATCGAAAATCAAACATCTTGCTTTTTCCAAAATTGTGCGATTTAATCTTTCTGCAGTTCCATTTTGCTCAGGATTGTAAGCTACAATCACGGAACTGTAACATAAACTGGAATGCTAATTGGCCCCAGAAAATCTAACAATTATGACCGCTAGATGTCGGTGACAGATTGGTTAAATGGTGGATGTTAAAAGAACGTAGTCACGTCAATCAAATCAACTTAACTTTTTTTTAAATTTTAAGTATTGCCTGTATAACCCACAAATTATATGTTTTCCATATTATTTATTACTTTCATGTTTGCCATGTAGTATAGCATTTTGTAATATTTGATATTTTATGTAAAAAATTCAAGTTCTAAACTTTTGAGATTGGTTTAAAATCAGCATGTAAATAAGTCAAATTTTTTACTTGGTTTTTTACTTGCCGCACACAGATTGACAGAAATGATAACAAACACAAAAATTCCCAGATTATTTTTGCGAAGTTCTACAGGGCCGAGTTCGTTTAATTTGTTAAATAGTGCGTTATTTTTTTCAAAGCAAATAGCAAATGTTGCCTTTTATACATGATTAACTGTTTTGTTGTGGTCTGCTTCTTACAGTCGCATCGATTGCCGTTGTTTTCCTTTCACCGGTAAGTTGCGTTATTTTTGAAGCTGGGTTAATGCAGAATCCCTGTTGTGCTTAGTACATTAAGGGCTATCATTGTACCCAACATATTGCACAATGGACAAACCTTATTCTTGCATAATGACTGTCTTTTTGCTTCCTGCTTAGTATGGTAAGATGCACTAAGCACCAAATGTATCCATTGTGCTTTATGTTGCTGGGTAAATCAGTAATAAGTTGCAAGGTAAATCAGGCATTAGTTTACACAAGTTTTGTGTTTTTTTAATTAAATTTTATTAAATATCTCTCTGTCAGTCAGGATTTTTATCAGGGGATATACAGGACTGGTCCCAGACTTTCAAAAATTAGGGCAGTTTAGATGTTTAAAACATGTGATTAGAAAAAATTTAATTTTTTTCCGGTGTGTAATACACCAGAATAACTCTTGGAAAATTCTTTGGAAAAAGGGGGGCCTGGCCCCCTAGCCTTCACTCTTGGACTGCTACTGGGATATACATATACATATATAGTGATAGTTATCAGGTTTAATATAAAGAAGAGGGTCCGCTGAATCCAAATCTGCAGTAAAAAAAAATTTCGGGTAATTTAAAGCGGATGGGGGGGGGGATTATTATATTAGGATAGAACTGTCTATGTTTATGAGACTTAACTAACAAACCTTTATCAAGTTTTTTTGCAGATTTTGGCAGCTTTGCTTAACTCTATTATAAAATTTACTAAGGACTTTTGTGCATCAGCCACCATTTTGAAATATTCAAAATGGCGACCGTGAACAAAAAACAAAAGGAAAGCATACACATGCGATACATCAGTTATAGGGTTTTTGGGTTCGCTGAATCCAAATTTGATGTTAAAAAAAGATTTTGGAGTAATCTGAAGGCGTGCGGGGTATTTATGTGGTAAAAAGTAAAACTGTTTGTATGGAGACAACGAGCAAATTTTATCAAAGGTTTTTTACAGATTTTGACCGCTCTGCTCAACTGTATTATAAAACTAACCAAAGACTTTTGGTCATCAGCCACCATTTTGAAATATTCAAGATGATGTCTGAGAAAAAAAAAACAAAAGGAAAGCATACACATGCAAGTTTTTGGGTTTGCTAAATCCAAATATGTTGTTAAAAAAAGATTTTGGAGTAATCTGCATATGCTTCTTCTTGAATTTTTTCCCACGGTCGCCATAATCCCAAAAGTTATTAGCTACTTTTCTAATGGGGTTGAGCAGAGCTCTCAAAATCTGTAAGAAAAATCATGATTAAAGTATTTTCGTTAAGACTTCGCATACGGTTTAACCCAAAAATACCCCCACTCGTCCGGAATATATAAAATCTACTTTTAACAAAAGGTTTGCATTCAGCGAATCCAAAAACCCTATAATTGATGTATCGCATGCATATGCTTTTCTTTTGTATTTTTTTCATGGCACCCTCTTGAATATTTAAATATTTTAAACTGATGGCTGATGCCCAAAAGTCATTGGTTAGTTTTATAATAGGGTTGAGCAGAGCTGTCAAACTTTCTAAAAATATTTGATAAAGTTTGTTCGTTAAATCTCCATATAAACAGTTTTATTGTTTATACAGTAAACCAGATTACCCCTGAATCTTTTTTTAACATAATATTTAAATTCAGCGTACCCAAGAACCCTATAAGTAAGGTATCATATGCATGTGCTCCTTTTCTAAATTTTTGCCCACGGTCGCCATGTTGAATATTTCAAAATGGTGGCTGATGGCCAGAAGTCACTGGTAAGCTTTGAAATAGGGTTAAGCAAAGCTTTCAAAATCAAAAATAACTTAATTAAAGTTTGTTCACTAAGTCTCCACATGAACAGTTCTACCGTAATACCATAAATTCCCGGCTATCACCTGTTTCTTTAAATTACTCCTTTTAACTGAATTCAGCGGACCCAAATACCCTAGAATCGGTGTATCGCTTGCCTATGTTAACAGGTCGATTTTTTTCATAAAATGATTCTCCCTCCGTTGGGGTACCCCCCAGAAAAAATAGTGTCGAATTTCAATTCTGGCGACCAAAGGCCGACTGAAATAATAGAGAGTTATTGAAATACAGCCAGGCTATAATTGTGCCAGGTACTATTTTGACACATTCACATTGAAAACTGACAGTTGATCCTTCAAAATTGACATACCAAAGTCGAATTTAAAACTTTCGTCGTTTATTTTCAATTAATAAAAGAAGGCACTATTTATTCCGGTTTGAAAGATCACAGCTGATATTAGAATGTGAAGGTGTCAAAATTGTGCCTGGCACTATTATAGCCTGATTTATTTTAATAATTCTCTATTGTACCACATACATCTATGCTTGATTTAGATATTTTTTTATTTAATTTTTTCACCTTAAAATGGCCGCTATCTTGGATTTTTAAAAATGTTTAAGATATAGATATAGAGCATCCTGACTAACAAAATCTGTAAAAAAAATTCTTGTACCATTAATTTCCCACTTCAAATAGCTGTTTCGCAACCAGATTATTCCAATTCGTAACACAGTTTCCGGAAAAAAAAGTAGTATATCATTTGACAGTGGCGCACCCAGGAATATGTCTTGGGGGCCCGAGGCCTCTTGGGGGGCCTCATGATGTCGAATTTTAAGCTATTTTTTGTGTTTTTTCCTGAAATATGTGGAAAATATGTAAAAAAATCTAAGGCTTATACTGCCGTCCTTAGTAAGACCCACCTGTTTGCAAAAAAATCAAAAATTAGTTATGACCGAAAATGGCTTTAAAAAGGTTATTTTCATCTGTTGTTTAAGAAAAATACCCAAATTTTTGTTCGGAAGTATTTTATTTTGAAAAACAAAAAAAATATATTACTATGTACCCTTAGCAAGCATTTAAACTTTAAATTCGCTTTTCTCGAAATAAGTGCAAACGTAGATAGGTGGGTCTTACTAAGGACGGCAGTATACTCTTCAGTGTACACATTTCTTAAAACTGGGTAATATTTAAAATATTAAAATACATTTTATCGAACATTAAAATCTTGAATAATAAAAATCTCATATAATCAAAATCTCGAAACTAAAATATCTAATAAAATATCGCAAAATTAAAAGCTGATTAAATATATTCAAAATTCGTTTGGTTGATTTGATTAAATTGGCTGGTGAGGTTGGTTGGTTATGTTATTTATTTAGGTTGGTTGGGTAGTTGTGGTAGTTTCATTATTTCAATTTTCAATATTTTGTAATTTTGCTATTTTGATTTTAAATACTTTAATTTTCCATACATTTTAGATATTCGACATTTTAATAACTTAAAGTGTTCGAGATTTTGATATTCGATAAAATATAATTCGATAAAATATGAACAGTGGATATTAGTTACTAAAGTTGTCTTCAAAAGTGCTACGAAACAGCCAACACGATAACACCTCCCAGGTTTGCCATTTTGTTATTCAGTTAGGGGCACATTTTTGTATGAATGATTTACCGCCTCAATCTGACTATCTTTCTTACATAATTTTTAAACAGTCCCATGTTTCCTTTTGGGGAATTTCTAAAGGTTGGTGCCGATTTGGGGATATTTTGGCAATACCAACCCATTTAACCTCCACCAACTGTCAAGTACATGTAGCGGTCATTTTCTTTCCACGTGATTAGCATTCCAGTTTATGTTACAGTTCCGTGGCTACAGTATATTGAATTATTATTCCTTTTTGATTACAAAATATTCTAAAATCTTTTGATATGTATTCTCCTCCGTTATTACACCTTAACTTTTCTATCTTTGTGTCAAACTTCGCTCCCACCATTGCCACATAGTGCTTAAAATTTTCTAGAGCTTCACTCTTGTTAGTCATCAAGTAGGTAACATAAAAATGTGTATAATGATCCATAAAAATCATAAAATATGATTTTTTATCATATGTGGCTGGTTTAATTGACCCACAAATATCTGTAGATACCGTTTCGAAAACTCTTTTTTCCTTTCTCTCTTTGGGCAGTTCTTCATAAGGCATTTTGGTTTGTTTAGCTTTCACATATACCTCACATTCGTTCTGGTGCAGGATATCTTGAGGAGTGACCCATTTTTCTGTGAATCAGCATTTTTTCTTCATTGCTAGTCAAATTTACATAATTATTCTTTCTTACTTTGAAATTTACAAAGTATAATTTTCCTCTTAGTTTTCTTTCTAAAATGGATGTTTTATTTTTCATATTGGTTACTTTTCCTCGTTTAAAGTTTACTTCTAGACCATTTTCTTCAAATTTTCAACAGATTGTAAATTAAGTTCTCACAAACCCAGACATCCTTAATGTTAATTTGTCTTCCCCTCTTGGTTTCTACCTCAAGATTCCCTTGTTCTACTGCCATTATTGTCTGTCCTTGTTTTGCAACATTTATCTTTTGCTCTATTTTCCTGCTGTTGGCTAGAAACTTGCATAAATCACTTTTAATCAAATGGTTCGTCACACCACTGTCTATGACAAAACTTATATCATCTCCATCTGTTATTGACAAAGAATTTTCTGTAGTCAAAAATGATATATCTCCATTTTCATCTCTTTGTCTTTCTGTATTTTCTTGTGCACTGTGAGCATTATATTTTTGATTAAAATTTCTTGAAAATCCACCTTTATAATTACCTCAAAAACCACCTCTTTCTCTTTCTTTTTGATTCATTCGGCAGTCAACCCGTTTGTGTCCAATATTGTTGCATAAATAGCATCGATATGGAAAATTTTCTCCATTATTTCCTGTGCTACTTCGTGCACTTGGACTGGCATGACTACCAACATAACTTTGGTTAAAATTACCTCTATATGACCCTCTAAATATTCCAGGCTTTTTCCAATATCCTCTACCTCTAAAATTCTTGGACATAAATGCCATATTTTGATTTTCTTCCTCCTTTACTTTTGACTTTCTTGCTTCTTCCATGAGCAACTTATTTTTCACAAAATCTATGTCTATTGTCTCTTGGTTCTGGCAGAACATTATATCTATTGCTATTATAACATTTTGAAAAGATTCAGGTATTGTTGCCAATAGTTGTAAAATCAACTCACCTTTGTCTATATTTCCACCAGCTGCCATTAGCTCGCAAATAGAATTATCAAACTTCTAAGCTTTTTCTGCAGCATAACTTGGGTTGAAATTCCTTTATTCGCATATGTTCGTCCTAAGCTTTCCATAATTTTTTTTGCTGTCATTTTTGTTTTTACAGATTCTAAGATGGTATCTGACAAACACTGTATGATTAGTGATCTTGCCTTTACATCATTCTTTTTCCAGCATTTCAATTTTTCCTCATCGGTGGCTGCAGGCTTTGGCTTTGTTAACACTTCCAAAACTTCCTGTTGTTCGAGCAATAACTTTATTCTGAAATCCCAGTTTGAATAAGAGCTTTCATCAAACGGTTTAACATAAAAATTCATATTCTTATCCGCCATTTTCCACGGTTTTTCTTGTGATTTTCCACATCCTGTGTATTCCCGGTTTTTTTTCCTAACCTCAAATTCTTTTCCTCAAAATTCCAGAGTTATTTCTTATTTTCCGCTTACCACTGGGCCCATAACCTGTAGTAGGTACGTGGATCATAATGATTAAGGCACTAATTATTTATTTAACATACTTTATTAAGTGAAAAACCGTAAAAAACAATTACAGGACATTTTTCGTACTCTTGCACCATCTAGAGTGAATCTACTAAAGTCACTATTTAAAGATTATTCACTACATTATAGAATTCTATGTTACTGAGTCAATAATACAGAATTGGAGAACTTCAACATTATACCCATTGATATTGCTATTTTAAATATGTTTGCATTCTGCATTTTTGCTTAAGGACCCCAAGGCCCTCATGTTTGCATCATAAATGGGCAGTTACCGTGGGTATTGGAATATTATGTATATAGTGCCAAGCTCTTCAATACAATAATGACTTTTTAAATAAATCCTACTTTTTGACAAATTTTCATGTTTTTTTTTTCAGGTTTTTTCTCAAAAACTCAAAAAATAATAAACCGATTTTAATTACTTCTTTTGCATTTGTTCGCTTGATAAGTTTTATCAAGTTAGTTAGATATTGCCGATTTTGCTTTCAAATGGTGGGGGGAATGACAGGATGGGAAATGGGTGGGAGCACGAAGGACTACAGAGTAATTACAGCAAATTAAAGGCCACTAGCAATGGGTTGCCTTAAAGCCGACATCATGTAACAAAATGTCGTCTGACGACCGTCATATTGACTCCTGTTTAAAAAAACATAGCCTATATCACCTTCGGGATCAGTAGCAATTCTACCACACCTTTAACCTTAAAATTTGTTCAGCCCTTTAGCCTCTAGCGCGACACAAACATAGATATTTACATATACAGGGTGTCCCAAATAAAAGCAACTACATGGGGATTTCGAAAACGGTAAGAGATACGAGTTTGTTGAAAAGAGAAAAAAGTTGCGCTATTCTAAGCCCAATCAGACGCAGTATCAAAATAAAAAATAGCTAAAAGTGTTTTTAAAATATCAAGCAAAAACCTAAAATTGTGTTTTTTGAAAAATTGAAATATCGCCGCAAACAAATTTAATAAAATTTAGTAGTTTTGCATAAGCAACTACGGCCAGTTGAATGATGTTAACAATTTTTTTCTAGACCTTCTAGTTTTTTTGAAACCATAGCCAACTTTGTTACTTCTTATGACTGCAATATTGGATTTATACTGCAATGAATAGAGCATAAAAGGAGCTATTTAACCGTGTATAATAAGCCTATCTTTGGATGACGGAAAATGTAAATTTATTTAAAAAATAATTTTTCACTTAGTTGGCTGTGAAACAAATGCCGTAGTTGTGTTTGTTGTCATACCTACGTAACTACCTTTCAAAACTTTTCCATTTACTTGATTTATATGCAAATCTTTAAGGCCGATATTTTTTAATTTTTCTCTGGCTAAGAAATAATACAATTTTTTAAAATCTATCTTTTATTTCTGATACAAAAGTGTGCATTTATTATTTAATTTAAAATAAACCTAAAAATCGATAACAAAGCATTGAATTCAATAAGCAAATTTTCTAACATTCCACCGTTGTTATTTATGCAAATCCCGCATCGATGAATTAAAGACATGCATGCATCTTTAACCATTTGTTCAGGAATTTCCTCTATGACTTGAACAACGGCTGCCGCAAGTTCTTCTATCGTATTATGAGTAGTAGAATAAACTTTATACTTTAAGTATCCCTAAATACCAAAATCAAGAGGCGTAAGGTCCGGCGAACGTGCAGGCCAGGCAACTGGACCTCGATTTCCGATCCAGTTATGTTGCTGATTCAAATAGGAGGTTATTATTCTTGCATTATGTGGAGGTGCTCCATCTTGCTGGAACCACATGTTTCCTACATCTTGAAGAGGCACTTTTCATTTCTAGATATCGAGGTGCCGTCAAATTATTATAAAAAATGTTAAATAGTATGTGTCCGTTTATGACTCCATGCATTTAAACCCCACCTAACGTTTTAAGAACGGATTTTCGTCGGCCCAGTACACATAGTTATCTCTGTTAAACACCCCGCAGTTTGTAAACCTGCTTTTATCGGACCACAGAACCTTAAGCAGAAATTGAGGGTTTTCTTGCGATTTTTGTATGAACTAATTGCAAAACAAGGATCTTCTTTTTCAGTCACCATCCCAGAGTGATTCACTAATATGTGTTGGATATATGGATGATACTTAAATTTTTTAAGAATTCTTTGTGCAGTTGAGTTGATTGATGACTTCAACATTATTTTCCAGTTCACGACGGGAGATGCAAGGATTGTCAACGGCACTTTGTAAAAACAGAGCTTCAATATTTTCATCAGGTTGTCGATTACGATTTTGTTTTTCAAAGAAACAATATTCAATTAAATTATTTCTAAGTATTCTGAAGATTGACAACCCTGGTTGTCGTCTTTCTGGATATCTCTGAAAGTACATATCTCGAGCACTTCCAGCATTCTTATTACACAAAATATAACATTCATACATATCTATTTTCTTCAAGTTTGGAAACGTTTCCATGTTAAATTTGATTGATGTCCAAAAAAATCTTAAGTAATTTAGAAACTTTAAAACTCCAACAGATAAATCAAATAAATGACAAAGTTTTGACAGATAGTTACGTAGCTATGACAACAAACGCAACTACGGCCTTTGTTTCACAGCCAACCAAGTAAAAAACAGTTTTTTAAATAAATTCACATTTTCCGTTATTTAAAGATAGGCTTATTATACATGGTTGAAAAGCTTTGTTAATGCTCTATTTATTGACGTATAGATTCTTTATGGCGGTCATAAAAAATAACAAAGTTGGCTATGGTTTCAAAAAAACTAGGTCTAGAAAAAATATGTTAACGTCATTCGATTGGCCGTAGTTGCTTATACAAAACCACCAAATTTCATTAAATTTGTTTGCAAGATGACGGCGATATTTCAATTTTTTTAAAAACACAATTTTTAGTTTTAGCTCGATATTTTAGTAAACCCTGTAGATATCTTTAATATTAATACAGCACTCATTTTTCATATTAAGTATAGGTTTTTTATTTTATAAACATATTAAATATTTTTAGTTTACTATAAAAAGTTAAACTCACCCTGCCGCAACCTCGATGCAAGGTTTACTATAAAAAATAAAATACATATGAATTTCAAAGATCACGTTTAGATGTAAGATTTTTTGTATAAAAGAAAAATCTGTGAATTAATAAAATAGGTTTGCAACTTGTACTGTAGTAGTATATATTGCGACTCAACCTACCTTGGCCAAGCCATCTTGCCATTATCCTATAGTAAGGCTGCTATAGGGCGGCAGAGATTTAGAGATATAGGAACTCCCTATATTTCTTCATGGTCCTTCAAGCATTACCTAGAGGCATGGTCCTTCGCCCAAAAAATTAGGAAGAAAAAAAAAGAAAACCGCACCAACCAGGACCGAACCAGTGTCCACAACAGGCCCAAGTTGCCACAACCAGGATCGAACCAGTGTCCACAACAGGCTCAAGTCGCCACAGCCAGGATCGAACCAGTGTCCACTATAAGGCCCAAGTCGCCGCAGAACCAGGAACAACCAGTATCCACTACAAGGCCCAAGTCGCCGTACAACCAGGACCATCAAGGGTACGTTCAGATAGCACGTCGGATGTAGTCGGACTTGCTCAAATCCGTTCAGATTACATACTGGGTGAAAGTTACTCTCGTTCATATTGGCCGAAAATAACGTCGGGCAAATCGCCTTTTACACCCTTCTCTATGAGGTGGGTGACAAACGCTCGACTTGTGCAGTAGGTATATAAACCAATCCCCAATTTTTTATATTTTGTTTCATATTTTCCAAAACATATTACATAAAAGTGGAATTTTCCATAAATAAATAATCAAATTTTACTTTTTCTTGAAGACAAAAAACACTTGTTTGACTTTTGACAGGTGAGTTCTAAGTTTCTTTAGAAGGGTTAAGTCCCATTTATAAACTCGAGACCATTCAACATGGTTACCTCTGACAAGAAACCCACATAAAAACATCACAAAAGTTCCTATTTTCAAAAGATTGTAGAAGCCAAATTTGTTATGGTTGGGTTTGTTTCATATCCCGTATAGAAAACATTAAATTTAGTTACCTATTAGCTCGCACTACTACCATACTATAGTAGTGTGAGCTATGGTGATCCTAATTTATTCGAGAAAAAAAAATTGCTCTGATTTTAAAAAATTGTATATATCTTTGCGTTTGAGATGATTTTGAAACTTTTTTGTCGCGCCGTGTGTCTGTCTGTCTGTAACGACGCATAACTCAAAAACCGCTTGCCCGATTTGAATGAAATTTGGTACCTAGGCGGGTTTTCGGTCGAGATGGTCCCATTTAAAAATGAACAAAATCCACCGAAAGCAAGTCAAATAAAAGGGGAGTACATTTCAAAAATTAGAGTTTAAGTAAAAATATGGCGTGTGTGATATCAAACAAAAGGTAATTAAGTCTGGAGTTAAACAAACTACATTTTATTTTTATTTTTTTTTGTAACCAACAGAAACAACTACTCCGAGGGAAAATACCCCTACCGGCATTGAATTATACTTATGGCTTGATGCTTTCGTTGGGAACGTGTTAAAACTGCCTGGTTTTCACTATCTCCAACGTCGATCACAGGGATACGAGTGATCCCCGTCTGGAACACGCCCTGATAGTCAGGAACAAGTGATCCATGCCAATACACGACCGGACCGGTTTCGACCTTTTGGGCCATCCTCAGGTGAATGTAGGCGATAGCTCCGTGTAGAGCATAAGTTTTTTGTAACCAACAGAAACAACTACTCCAAGGGAAAATACCCCTACCGGCATTGAATTATACTGATGGCTTGATGCTTTCGTTGGGAACTTGTTAAAACTGTCTGGTTTTCACTATCTCCAACGTCGATCACAGGGATACGAGTGATCCCCGTCTGGAACACGCCCTGATAGTCAGGAACAAGTAATCCATGCCAATCCACGACCGGACCGGTTTCGACCTTTTGGGCCATCTTCAGGTGAATGTAGGCGATAGCTCCGTGTAGAGCATAAGTTTTTTGTAACCAACAGAAACAACTACTCCGAGGGAAAATACCCCTACCGGCATTGAATTATACTGATGGCTTGATGCTTTCATTGGGAACTTGTTAAAACTGTCTGGTTTTCACTATCTCCAACGTCGATCACAGGGATACGAGGGATCCCCGTCTGGAACACGCCCTGATAGTCAGGAACAAGTGATCCATGCCAATCCACGACCGGGCCGGTTTCGACCTTTTGGGCCATCCTCAGGTGAATGTAGGCGATAGCTCCGTGTAGAGCATAAGTTTTTTGTAACCAACAGAAACAACTACTCCGAGGGAAAATACCCCTACCGGCATTGAATTATACTGATGGCTTAATGCTTTCGTTGGGAGCTTGTTAAAACTGTCTGGTTTTCACTATCTCCAACGTCGATCACAGGGATACGAGTGATCCCCGTCTGGAACACGCCCTGATAGTCAGGAACAAGTGATCCATGCCAATCCACGACCGGACCGGTTTTGACCTTTTTTGAAAAAAAAATGGTGGGTGTAGATTTCAAAAATTAGAGTTTAAGTCAAAACATGGCCTGTGTGGTATCAAACAAAAGGTAATATATTTCAGTTTTTAGTTATATTAGCTCACACGCACACTATAACTATAGTACCTAGTGTGAGCTTCGGTGCCCATAGATTGACAGAGTATTTTTCTTTGTAGGATTTTTGCTAGGGTATGCATGATGGTTTACACATAGTAACATAGCACAATGGATAAAGTTAATGCCTTGTTTTAAAGCTCCATTTTACCATAATCAGCTGGCAGAAAAAAAAAGAAAATACCAAAATTAACCCTAAAACTCCATTTTTTGTTATGTTGCTGTGTGTGTTTCACATCGCTCCATGCAATGAAGACAATTGCCTTAGGAATAACCCTTAGCAGTGCGACACTCCTTTTAGGAAAACACTCTTTCAGATGTAAATGGATCCTTTACACAATTTCATTTTGACTGTTTAGTTTCTACTTAGGAGAATGTAGAGAATGGATTTTTATTTGGACAAATTGTTATAGGAATATAAATAATATTATACCTAGATATTACTTTGTGCTTTCAAATTAAAATAAAAGACATTTAAACTATGTATATTTGTATTCTTTATTTAACAGTAGATAATGTAACCATATAAAGAGGTTTGATATAATGTAATTGAAGATCTTTCAACGCCACAGCAAACACTTTGAGAATTTGTCTTCTTTCGCTTCTCACTGTCATACGCTATTATATTATATTGCACATGTATGTAAATATAACTATTAATTTTCAAATTTATTTATTTCCATTGAAAGTGTTAAGCAGAGGAACTAATAAAACTCTGTCAGCCACCAAAAGTCGGGTACTCCAAAAGAATGTCTATTTCCATTTTTTAAAACAAAAAAAAAAAACTCTTATTTGTGTTTATGTTAACTCTACTAAATAAACTGTTACAAATTTTTAAATCTGATCAGATTTATCAATTTAAAAAAATATATTTTAAGGTTATGTTTATTACATCCATACCGTTCACAAAGGCAAGACGTCCGGCGATTTACCCATGACGTCATTCGCTCGGCAAGACGTCTCGCCCGACGTTTCAATCTAAACGTACCCCAAGTGTCCACTACAAGGCCCAAGTCGCCGCCACAACCAGGACCAACCAGTGTCCACTGCAGGCTCAAGTCGTTAGATAAACCAAGACCGGCCAGTGTCTTTAATTACAACCAGGAACAACAAGTGTCCACCCACAGGCCAAAAGCCACTACAACCAGGAGCCAGTCAGTGTACATCAACACGACATAAATGCAGCAAAAATATATGACAACAAACACAACTACGGCCTTTGTTTCACACCCAACCAAGTAAAAAACAGTTTTTTAAATAAATTCACATTTTCCGCTATTCAAAGATAGGCTTATTATACATGGCTGAAAAGCTTTTTTAATGCTCTATTTATTGACGTTGTAGCACTCTGATGGCTCAGATTGAGTTTTGGTAGATACTATAATAAACATTGGCGCAAAAAATTCATGTAACTAGAGAAAGTTAATAATTTAAAAATTGCAGGGTAAATTTGAAAGAGAAAGAAAATGGTGATATAGCCTCATGGAGAGGGACTTACCGCTGTTTTGAAGTTCCAAAGTGCAAGGTGTACACCTTTCCATAAGAGCTATGTGGCTTGAAGTTCCAACAGGATGATGGCACGATAATTTTAATTATTTGCGGAATTTTAAAGTGAATTTTCACTATTTTTTAAATTTAAATTTTAAGGTTGTCGTTTTCTAGACATGGCGACGCGCAGCACACTTTTTCTGTCACTCAATCCTGCGCTTGCAGTTTTTTCGCACATGCGCACAGCACTTCACCCTCTATAGGAAAACCATATCACTATATTTTAAATTTTATGGATATGTGAAAAATACGATAGAGGACGCTAGTAGTGCCAAAGTATATAAAAATAAAGAAATAAG
The DNA here is from genome assembly GCA_963576565.1 of Aspidapion aeneum. NCBI lineage: Eukaryota > Metazoa > Arthropoda > Insecta > Coleoptera > Brentidae > Aspidapion > Aspidapion aeneum. The sequence continues at coordinate 175,430,967 of OY755038.1, read as the reverse complement.
AAATAAAATGATAATTCTTAAATTTAGAATAGAAATTACATTTTTTGCGTTTAATTCTCGCATTTTAATGCAATTTTGCTTTAGGTAAATTTTATAATAACTAATAGTTGACCCATTTACTTAGGATTAATATAAATTTAAGACTAATAATTTTATGTTCAAGACAAAATTTTAGTCCATGAAAAATAGGAAAAAATAAAAGTTACTACTATGTCGGTTTAGAACGTTTTTCTACGTTGTCCGACGCCTATTCTCCACCTCCTTCGATCCTGACCATCATCCTCAGTCAGATTTTTTTGACTCATTGATCTTTGGATTGACTGTTGCCATTCTGGTTTAGGACGCCCTCTTTTTCTGCGGCCTAGTGGTTGCCATTCTAGGACCTGCTTTGGTAATCTTTCGTCGTTCATCCGTTGTACATGGCCGTACCATATCAGTTGCCTTCTAGTGATGTCATCCGTTATGCTTCCCTCGATTCCCATTCTTTCTTTTATGATCTCATTTCTTATGTGATCACTTTCCATTTTTGTTTTGTACTTTTCTGTTACGCGACAAGTCTCTATTCCATACAACAGCGTGTTTTTGACCATTGTTTCATATATGTTAAATTTTACATTCTTTTTTATCACTCTACTCCATAAAATACTGTTAAGACATCCAATAACTTTTTTTGCTTTTACTATTGTTTTTTCCAATTCTTTACAGTCTGTACCTGTCTTATCAAATGTGACACCCAAGTATACATACTCATTGCATGGAGATATTGTTTGTCCATTTTCTAGTACTAACTCACTGGATTCGTTTCCAATACATAAGTACTGTGTCTTGTCCTCGTTCACTGTTAATCCCCACTTTTGGTATTCTTCTGTTAACTTTCTCATCATGGAGTATGTCTTTTTATATCATTAGCCATAATTACTTGGTCGTCAGCAAACTGTAGCGTGTATATGGTAAATCGGTCGTTAAGTTGTATTCCCATGCCGTGCACTTTACGTTTCCAGTTTTTTGGAGCTACTGCGATATATATTTTAAAAAGAGTTGGAGAGATACAACATCCCTGTCTTAAGCCTTTTGTTACCAGGAATTCTTTTGAAAGTCGATTTCCAATTTTAATTTTAGATTTTGACCCTTTGTATAGTTCTTTTATCGCTTTTATGTATGTATGATTGATATTAGTTTGCTCTAACACTGTCCATAATTTTTCTACTGGAACGGTATCATATGCTTTTTCTAGGTCTACAAAGGTAACATGAGTCTCTATATTTCTGGCGCTTCTTTTCTCAATTACTTGTTTAAGACAAAAAACATTATCACTACAAGATTTGCCTGCGCGAAACCCACTTTGCTCTTCTTCTTCTTGTTCATGAAAATCATTCTCTATTAGATCTCTAAGAATCCTACCGTACAATCTACTTAGAGTACTGGTTACTGAAATTCCTCTGTAATTGTTGCAATCCAGCTTGTTTCCTTTTTTATGTATTGAGGATATGAATGCAAGTTTCCAATCATTAGGTACTGGATGTCCGTTTATGCATTGGTTAATAATATATGTGAGATTTTCGACTAGTTTCTCTGATCCATATTTAAGCATTTCAGCATATATTCCCGCAGGTCCGCTAGCTTTTCCGGATTTAAGCTTTTTAATATTATTCTTTATCATTTCTTTTTCGATGATTACTTCCTCTCCATGTACTTCTATCTCTCTTCTCGGAGAGGCTGTCAGATATTCGGGTCTCGTCTCCTGCAGCAGTCCCTTGTAGTGTTCTGTCCATTGTTCTGGTTTGATTATCTGGATGTTTACTTTTTCTTTTGTTGGGTTTTTTACTGTAGAAATGAATTTCCATACTTCAGAACTCTGCCTACCTCCTACGTGTGTATTTATGTCGTGGCACTTGCGCTCGAACATTTCATTTTTTTCTGTGCGTATCAAATTTCTTAGCTGTCTTCTGGTTTCCCTGTAGATTTCTAGGTCTCTTTGCTCCTTAGTACTGAGCCATTTCAAGTATGTACGTTTTTTCTCTTTGACCATTTCCTGTATTTTGTCCATCCACCACATCTTCCTGTTATTTCTATTATCTTGGTATCCAACAGCTTCGTTGCTTGCTTCCTTCAAGCTTTTTATTATGTTTGTATAAATCTCTTCACATGAGTGATTTGATTTTATTAATTTTTCATCTAATCGGTTCTGATACAATCTTTGAGTACTTTCGATTTATAGACTTCTAAAGTTTTATCTTTGATTGTCTTCGATGCTTTCTAGGTTTTCATTTTCTCTAATACTTTCGTCATTATTTGTTTTTCTTAAAGGGAATAATATTTTTGCTTTTATCAGATGGTGGTCAGATCAACAGGTAACACCACGAAGTGCTCGCACATCATACCACTTTAATTGCGAGTGTTGTCCACCTATAGCATAATTAATGATTGATTTAAGATTTCTTGTTGGCTGAATCCAGGTATATCGATGAATATCCTTATGTTTAAAAAAACCATTATTTATTTCTAGGTTGTGGGTTTCACACAATTGCATCAGTCTTAAGCCATTATCATTTGTTACTTCCTCTCCAAATCACTTTGCTCTGGGTTTGCCTACCAGTTCGGCTATTAAAATCGCCAAGCATAATTATTTCTCTGGTATTCGATTTTTGTGATAGTCTCATCAAGTTTATCAAAGAACATTTGTTTTGTAGCTACTCTTTCGTCATCGGATGGTGCGTAGACTGCTATTATGCTTATATTATGTCCAAGCATCTTCATGTTCACTCGAAGTATGTTTTCACTAATGCAATCGTAGTCTGTAATTTTATTCTTTAGATTTTTCTTTATTAACAAGGATACCCCTCTGGCTGCTCTTCTTTCTTTTGGGACTCTTGTGAATATTTGGACAAAATTACCGACACTATTCGTACCTGTTCCTTTCTTTTTTGTCTCAGTGAGTGCAATAATATCGATTTTGCAATTCTGCACTTCGGTTGCAATAATGTCCAACTTTTGATTCAATCCCTGTACGTTTCATGTAGCTATATTCATAGTCCTTTGTCTTTACTTTTTTCGTCTTCGAGAGCTTCCATCCATTGCTCCGAGGCTTTGTTTAATAAAAGTAAAATTCAAAAATAAAATAAAAATAAAGAGGTTTTTTATGGAAACCGAAGATACGTATAGATTCATAAAGGCGTATATAGTAGTAGTATATATTGCGACTCAACCTACCTTGGCCAAGCCATCTTGCCATTATCCTATAGTCTGCTATAGGGAGGTAGAAATTTAGAGATATAGGAACTCCCTATATTTCTTCATGGTCCTTCGAGCACTACCTAGAGGCATGGTCCTTCGAGCAAAAAATTAGGAAGAAAAAAGAAGTAAACCGCACCAACCAGGACCGAACCAATGTCCACAACAGGCCCAAGTAGCCACAACCAGGATCGAACCAGTGTCCACAACAGGCTCAAGTCGCCACAACCAGGATCGAACCAGTGTCCACTATAAGGCCCAAGTTGCCGCAGAATCAGGAACAACCAGTATCCACTACAAGGCTCAAGTCGCCGTACAACCAGGACCATCAAGTGTCCACTACAAAGCCCAAGTCGCCGCAGAACCTGGAACAACCTGTGTCCACTACAAGGCCCAAGTCGCCTCAGAACCAGGAATAACCAGTGTCCACTATAAGGCCCAAGTCGCCGCACAACCAGGAACTACCAGTGTCCACTACAAGGCCCAAGTCGCCGCATAAACAGGAGCATCCAGTGTCTACAAGGCCCAAGTCGACGCACAAACAGGAGCATCCAGTGTCCACTACAAGGCCCATGTCGCCGCACAACGAGGACAATCTAGTGTCCACTACAAGGCCCAAGTCGCCGCCACAACAAGGACCAACCAGTGTCCACTTCACGCCCAAGTCGCTACATCAACCAAGACTAGCCAGTGTCTTTAATTACAACTAGGAATAACAAGTGTCCACTCACAGGCCAAAACGCTACTACAACCAGGAGCCAGTCAGTGTTCATCAACACGACATAAACGCAGCAAACAGAACAGGGCCCAGTGACTAACAACCAGAAATCAAGTCACGAGCCAGTCACCGTCCACCTACGATCATATATTGTCCACCCACAAGGTACAGCAGCCAGAAAAAGTCAATACCCAATCAGCGACCACCAAACCACGTACCAGCTCCAAAGAAAACCGTGACAGTCAAGACCCATTAAAGACCAGTCACAGCCAATCAACTCAGCATTTTAGCAAGACAACCAAAATGGAGGAAGCAAACAAAATAGCGAAAGAACAAGAGAAACTCTATGCAGAGCTATGTCAGCTGTACAAAAACACAAAAAAGGATTCCGAATCAAGAAAGACCGCTGCTTACCTAGATGTGCGTAACCAAGACGCAGACGAAAAATGACAAAATATAAATAAAAATGACATAGCAATAAAAAAAAACGGAACTATTAGATCATGTCTTATATTTTACCCAAAAGTATTATAAAGAAAATACACGGCGCAATTAAGCAGTTTCTCAAGACCTTCCAAAGGGCAGAAGGGTCGAATGAAGAACAAATTTACTCCGACGAAGCTGGTCAAGAAAAAGTCAAGAACTCCAATAAGGACAAAATCAGAAGAAAAGAAGCCATTGTTCAAAAGCTCATCCACGAAATGACAATAGAACTCAAAAAGGATAAACCAATCACTCGTTACCAATTATTAGAAGAAGATGTACGAAAGCAGGGGACCTCGTTGAAGAACTTCACAAAGAGATCCTACGCAAAAGGAAAGGCAGAAAGAACTACGCAGAAATAGTCGAACAGATCGAAGAAAAAATTACTCAATGTCAAATGGAATTCACCGATATGCCCATCCCAGCAATGGAGCTACCCATTTGAAAAATGGTCTACATTTGCGACCTATTTTCAAAAATTGTCGACCAAAACAGAAAACTGTCCAATGGACAAAAGTTACAGCAACTCAAACTGCACGTAAGAGGAGATGCTCAAAACATTATCAGACACCTAAGTCTTAGCTCGCGCTAAATTTCGCGGTTGTTTATATATATTTTTAAAACCACACAATTGTATGAAGGACAAAGCGCATTTCGCGTATTTGGACATGCGCGCCAACAACCAGAGAGATCCTTGTCGACCGCCTCGAGAAAATGGCGTGTTAATTTCGTTCTCCAACTATTTCAAATATCTACACCTGAAAGTGCTCGATTTTTGTGTACTGAAGCATAGAACTAGAAACTTCAGCCCTTCAGCTACGTGGTGACAACATTAGATCCAATCAGGGGCCCCTTAGAAATGGAGAATTTGGCTGCAAACTGGTGAGTGCCTTTGATTCTGATTACCGTTGTATGACACAAATAATTTTACCTATGGACGTTTGATTATTTCGTAATTTCATATCAATATATTTATGTTTGCTCGCGCTTTCATTAATTATTATATACAGTCCATTGCATTTATCGTTTTTCTAAACGCGGCCTGACACTAAGCGCCACAGAAAGCAATTATTACACGGCTTGGAAATTGGTAAAATAAAGATACCAAAACAATCGATTAACTGTGGCCAAATTAATTGACAAAATTTATGATTTCCCAATAATCAACTATAAATCATCATTGAAATTAAAATAATGGGATCCAATAATTGCCATATGCCGAAAATGGGACACAGAAACAAATGAACTCTACGAACAGGCGTTAGAAGGTTAGAACACGAGGTACCTACACTTGAAAATATGTTTGAATTTTTAAAGCGACGATTTCAATCATTAGAAGCCATTAGTACATCAATAATTCGTAATAAAATGGAGAAAGAGAGATGCCAAGTTTGTCGTAACGAACACCCAGTTTGGAGATGTCCTTTATTATTTTCCCAATCACCGATAGAGAGAATAAAAACAGTTAAAAACAACCAGCTATGCACGAATTGTATGAGTCGTCACTTTAGAGTAAAATGCAACACAATAACTCGATGCCGAATTTGCAACCTAGCTCATAATACAATTCTTCACAAAGATCATCAGAATCAGTCTCAAATCAGCTCAAGAACAAACAATATTCAAAACTGTAATCCACGGTCCAGCAACTTTCAAACTCCAACTCTAGAGCAAATAATGGCCAAAACTTTAATTCAAGATCAAACCACATCTTTAATTCGGCATTACGCTCAATCGCATCAGTCAAGAAATCACCATCAAAGTACCTACCACACAGTTAAACAAAAAGAAGTCCTACTTGCAACAGCATTAGTTCAGGGACAGACGAGCTATGGAACGTCCCAATTGCTCAGAGTTCTTATCAATCAAGGCTCTCAATCATCATTTATCACTAAAGAAGCTGCACAAATGCTGGCATTACCAAGACAAAAAAGACGTGCAGAAATCAGTGAAGTAGGGGACAACAGGGCAAACATTTCAGAAGAAATTCACCAAAAGGCATTATGACACCAGGAGAGAAGACACATTAAAAGCCGTAATCAGATGTGTCCAACAAACAGAATTCAAAGAAAAAAAAAAGTTTGCTTAGTCAAAAAAAAATTATAGAAAAGCAAACTACTTAATCTTAATCCATTTTTAGACCAGGAGGGTCTTATCAGAGTAGCCGGAAGATTAAAAAATGCCGTAATACCATACGAGCAAAAGCACCCAATAATATTACAAAGAAACTGCCACGTTACAAAATTAATTGTGCAAAATGCCTACGAGAAAACATTAATTGAATGCGTCAATTAACGCCAGCATACATTAGACAAAAATTTTGGATCATGCTAAAAGAACCGTTTCAACAAGAATAAATAAATGCATTACATGCATAATCATGCCATCCTAGAAAGAATACATAGCAATTTTTGTGTGTTTAGCAACGAAAGCGATCCACATTGAAATTTTCACCGATATAACGACAGAAACTTTTTTGGCTGCATACCAAAGATTCGTCTCCAGAAGAGGCCATTGCACAGACATATACAACCACAATGGAACCACATTTAAAGGAGCAGCAAACAAACTAGAAGACGAAATTAGATAAATTACAAAAGCCCAAAAAAGATCCATTTACAGCCCCCTAAAATTGCATATAGTAATAAAAAAATATATGATTTAATGTTTAAAAAAGATAAAGAAGAAAAATTCTTTAAGGACCCCGCACAAAAAAATAAAATTTGGAACTTTACTAATTAATTAAAATGCTTAATAAAAAATCGTTGAAACCAAAATTTTGGCTGTATAAATTTATACAAGATATTGCAATATTTGATTTTTATAATTGCATAGCTCCATGAAAAAATGTTTTAACCAGCATGTAGGTATGTAAAATTCGCAATTGCATAAAACAATGTGATATTTTTGCAAAAACAAGTTAATTGAACTTTTTCTGTTTTTTCCGACTTTGTTATAAATGAAGTATATTGTCTAGCAAGAAACATACTCTGCCAATATATGGGCCTTTAAGCTCACACAATGTACTACAGTTATAGTGCACGTGTGAGCTAATATAACTAAAAAATTAAATATATTTTATTCAACCTTAGACTCAATTACCTTTCGTTTGATACCACACAAGCCATATTTTGATTTGAACTCTAATTTTGAAAAAAAAAATTCCCACCCTTTTTAAAAATATATATAAAATGTATTTTGTTTAACTCCAGACTCAATTACCTTTCGTTTGATATGACACACGCCATATTTTCCCTTAAAATCTAATTTTTTAAATCTACTCCCACCCTTTTTTTTAAATAAACTAAATGTATTCTGTTTAATTTAAGACTTAATTACCTTTCGTTTGATTTCACACGCGCCATATTTTCACATATACTCTATACTCTAATTTTTTTAATCTACCCCTACCCTTTTATTTGGCTTGCGCCGAACAGATATACACACACCTAAATACACCACACAGACACACACACGGACAGACGTCACGATAAAATTGCTAAGATACAATACACCAAAATAACATATTTTCAGTGTTATCTCAATTTTTGTTGTTGTCGAAAATAATACCTTTTCTAGCCATTGCTGCGCGAGCTAGGAAGGTAAAAATGAAATCAGAATACATGTGACATAATAATTATACTTTTGGTTTACAAAAACCATTGTTATTAAAGCTAAAAAAACTTATTTATTAATTTACGCATATTATGTACGTATTTCTTACTGAACAATTTTCTATATACACAAAAAGAAATTTTAACTTTTTTACTCGATCCGCATAACTCCGCAGCTGAAACTGACTGTTACTTAGAAAACATATGCATGCACTTAATAGGACCAAAAATGTCAATAAAGTTGGATGAAGTTGAAACATTTAGTCAAATTCTATTTCAGAAAATGAAAATTTACAGTTTTCTGCAACGGTTGCTTTAAATCGGTTTAAAATATTACCAATAAAATAAAAAACAATGTTAAAATTGTTCAATAAATAGCTACATACCTCCAGATTCAAAATTTATGTTCAAAAAAATTATTTTTGATAATAGGCGCAAGTTTTAAAAGGGCTTTTTAACCATCATCTTTTGTAAATTTAAGTAACGCAAATAAATGGAAGTTTCATCGGTCATTAATATGGCAATTGTTTTTCAAATTAGGCGTGACATGGTCACGGCCTAGCATGATCATCAGTGATTGCACTAATAGCAATTTTACAATTAAATAGGGCTTTTTAGTGTTTAGGGGTTATGGCCAGCTTTTTCTTAAAATCCGCCTGTATGCATCAGGAACAAGATGGCACTTCATTCCACCGTTGTCACCACATTTTGGCGGACTGTGGAAAGCTGGCGTTAAATCAACCATCATTTACGAAGAGTCATAGGAGAAACCACATTAACATATGAAGAAATATCCACCTTGGCATATCAGTTTGAAGCATGTCTAAATTCACGCCGTTATGTGCATTATCAGTGAAGTCACAGACGATGAAATGATCCTTACACCAGGACATTTTTTGACTGGCAGACCTTTAATAGGGCCACTCACAATTACAGATACCACTTCAATTGAAATACGTGCTTCACAAAGATGGAAGTTATTACAAAAAATCAAACAAAATTTTTGGAAATCCTGGTCAACAGAATACCTAAGTAGACTACAGATGCGCTATAATTGTAAAGAAACGAAAGAAAATCTCAAGTCTCTCAAGTCAGGCACAATAGCACTCATTATAGAAGTCATTATCAATCCTGCATAATGGCCTTTAGCAAAAATATTGGAAACCCACCCAAGTGATAATGGCATAGTCAGAGTAGTCACGCTACAAAAAGGCAACTCTGTACTGTAGTTATTTTTTTAACCACGTTGGGTGCCATATTTGTGGTGTATTTTCAACCACGTTGGGGCAAAATTTTTTAAGGCGTAGGGCGCTAACTTTATACTATATTTGTAGTGTATTATCTTGTCTAATGATAAGCACGTTGGGCGCCAAATTTATAGTGGCCCACGTTGAGCATCAGATCTATAATATTTGCCTGGTATTATTTCACTTTTCCTCTTCCTTTTTTTTTTTTAGCAAAGCAAAGAAAGTGGAAGAACAAAAGAACAGAAACTCTTTCAAATCAAAATAATGAAATGACTATCTCAGGGTCGTACCTTCTCTTTTTAGTTCTACTAACGTTTCTTCCAATTTGTTTTCTTTTAAGGGTAGTGGGGCGCCATTGAGCTTTACCTGGAAGATCCTTTAGAACAAAATTCATTCATTAAAAAAAATATATAAAAAAAATATAATAATAAATGAAAAAAATTAAAGAATGAAATAGTCTTGGAATCCTCCAAACAATCTCACCTCGTTTAGAGTATAAAGAAATTCTGGATTAGAGAATAAATTTTACAATTTATTTTATAAAAAAAATGATCAGTGACACAATCAAAAAAAAATTACAAAAAACTAAACCTTTTTATGAAAAAAAATGAAGAAAATTTATTAAAGAAAGAAGAGTCTCAAGTCTTATTTAATTTTGAAACTTGCTTTTTAAAGTTTTAGATTGTCTTTTCATTTCAAAAAAAATCTATTAAAAAAAAAATAGCATCACCAATAGTAAAACATCATCTTCAACCATGAGATCATATTCACAACATTCCCATCATGGTCTCAGTGCCAGTCTTCGCCTCGTCAGCAGGTGTGCTATCCCAGAGGACTTGTATGTGGCTTATCTTTGTTGGTTTTACTCAGTGGTGGAGAACTTGTCGTCGTGGATTTTTTGTACATGAAAAGAAATACTATTTACGCAACCGTAACAATTTGTCAGACTTGATGACCTAGCTTTCTCAACAAAACTCTCAAAAAAAAATTACGTAAAACTCTAGCATTGAGAGTGTCACAAAAAATAGTTTTGGTTTACAAATTTCTATAAATGACAATCATCATGGAAATGTCATTTATCAAAAGGAAAATATGTACATTCAAAATATAAAGAAAATGTAGAAGGAATCTTTACAAAATTTCAACCAAATATTCAGCAGAATATTTAGACCTTTCAGGTTTACATGAATCCTATTTATAGATTCCTGAATTAGAAAAAAAATATATATTTTCTGAATTTAATTCCAAAAGTTCACAAATTTTGTCAAATAAATTCATACAAAATAAATGTTTAATAGGTTATTATCTATTTCATCTTTACAATTGGTTCCTTAAGATAAAAAAATATAACTGTTTGGATTTTACAACTTTAAAATAATACCCAATGTTAAAATAAAAATATAATTTCACACATGTTGGTTTTATTTCTTAAAACTAGAAAAATTTACAAAATAATTTAAGAATAATGGTGGTCAGCCAATAATTCAAAATGGAGGGAAAGAATAAAATCTTTTTAACAATTTATAAAAAAAATGTATCTAAGAATTTTACATGGGGAACATTTCAGTCTTTCACACAAACAAAGGGAAAGTTAACTGAAACGTGAGTATGTTTTCGACTTTTAAGGGAGGGCAATAAAAAAATATTTCCTTTTTTTATTTTTTCCTTAAAAGGAAAATAACTTCTTCATTAAAGAAAATATAATTAAAAAGGGGAAGCAAAAATTGAAATCTGGTCGTTCACGAATTTAATTTATTCACTCAAAAAAAACAAAATGGCTGCTGTTCACTCAAGAACCAAGCAGAATAAAAAATACAAAATGGCCGTCGTTCATTTAAGAATGAGCAAGCTAAATATTTCTCTGAGAAGTTAGATTTTGAGGACTTTTGATGGAGATTAGAAAATCATTCTGGTAAGTTTTTCATTCAAAGCAGATTTGACTAAAGTCTATTAAAATATATATGAATAAAAAAACTTACCAGATAATTTATCCAAATAGATCCATATCTCCAAAGTCCATCAACCTCAAGAATCCACTTCCTTGGAATGCATTGATCGAATGAGTCAGGTGGGCTAAAATTTGTCCTATATGACTGAAAAGGGAAGCTTGGCTGAACTCATTGAGTCCTTAATCTGAAAAAAAAATATTCCACGAGAAATACCTGTGCTATGGGCCAATATTTTAGCAAACATAACAATTTATAAAAATTTGGTTTTCTACCAAGAAATTAAGATAAATGCAATCAAATTATGCATATTTGCGCTAAATTAATATAAATAATTTTGAGTGAAAAAAGGAACGAACTGACCTGAATTTCAATGTCGTCAGACCAAAAATCGAAAACACGCTAAATTTTAATATTTAAGATCTCTTAAAACAGACATCCTATGGAGTATACTTTTTAATAAAAAACGTATTCATCTTAAATCATCTCAACTAACACTATGCAGATCCTTGACTGTTTATCCTTTGCCTCGCGCGAAAGTCAAACAAAGAGGAAATGTGATAGATTGGCTCAATTTAGCGTATGGACACATGTTCTTGCCTTTTTTGCTGATTGCGGAGATTTTGATAAATAATTTAGGCCAGTCAAAATGATATAGCCATTCGAAGCTCAATAGGCCAGTAAAATTGATTATTTTTCAATAAGGAAATTTAATTAATTAAATAATATATTTTTATGACAAGATATGTAATTCCTTAATTTTTAAACAATATAACGATATAATCGTTATAGTACTGAAAAGAGCCATAAAAAAGTTAATACCACTTCCATCTGGAAAACAAAACATCGACACACGAGATACGTCGAACCCAATACAAGTCAACACAACGATTACGAGGGGAGAACCAAAAGTGCAAAACAGTCAACCAAAGTTTAAAATGATACATGCAATGATTTGTGCCACGATTGTACTAAGCATTTGCAATTGCACGAAAGGGAATTATTTATTTATTTATTTATTTATTTACGGGTCAAGCCCATTTAAAAATTTTACAATAGTGAACTTAAGAAAAACAACAAGTTAATACATATAAACTAAGCAAAATCAAATAATTAAATAAAGAATAAAATTAAATTAAATTTTGACCATGTAACATTAAAAGATTTAAAAAAACACTTTTATTTTTTAAGGCTTAATTACTTAAATTAGGTAATTAAAGAGAAAGGCCAGAGAGAGCTCTTACAAATGGTTCATAGGGCCCAAAGAAATCAATGTCACCCAACTTATTACAGAGCCTAAGGGTACGAGGAATAAAAGAGTGAGATGCATAGTTGGTTCTATGAAACTGTTGAACGTTTTCCAGGCGATGGATATGACTGGTATAGTTTGGACTCCACACTGATGCAGCATATTCGAGATGTGTGAGAACATATGAGAAATACAGAGTCTTGATACGTTTTACAAACCCAAGCATCCGAAGTGCTTTGCTGATTATTGAGTCAATGTGTGGTGCAAAATCAAGATTCCCTCTCATCAAAACACCCAGATCCCTGATCTGGTCCACACAGTCCAGTGGATTACCATTGATGTGATAAATACATTTGTTAAAGGCTCTAGTTTTATGGAATTTTATTACTTTACATTCAGATACATTGAGATCCATACCATTAGTTTGACACCACTGGATTAGTCTGTCAAGGTCATCTTGCAGTGCAAGGCAATCATCAGGGGTTACAATTTTTAGGAATAATTTTAAGTCATCAGCAAACAGAAGAAATAAAGAGTGAAGGAAGCAAGAACTGATGTCGTTGATGAACAGGTTAAAGAGCAGTGGACCCAAATGCGAGCCCTGAGGCACACCCGATGAAACTAGAATTTGAGAAGAAGTAAAGCTATTAATATGGACTAGCTGTATCCTTTCCATAAGATAGCTTTTTACCCAGCAAAGAAGAGAGCCTGAGATGCCAAGTCTCTCTAGTTTTTTAACTAAGACTTCATGATTAACCCTGTCAAACGCCTTGGAGAAGTCAGTGTATATAGTGTGCACCTCCGCACCCTCCTCCAAGGCGTTTGCCAAAAAGTCAGCGTACGTGACAAGATTGATTTCTGTTGATGACATCCTTTTAAAGCCAAATTGCTCCGGGATAATATCTGCACCCAAAGTTGATACCAGGAACTTTGTGACAATATTTTCCAAGATTTTGGGGATTGTACTAATCATGCAAATTGGACGGTAATTTGTCACATCTGATGAGTCTCCAGACTTATGAAATGGTACCACGTAACTGGATTTCCAAAACTCAGGAAATAAGCCATCTCGCAGAGACTTGTTGAAAATTATATGTAGAGGTTGCGACAATATAAAACAACAGTTTTTTAAGAAGAGATGATGAATATGATCAGGCCCTGGTCCCTTGTGCGGGTCAATGTTTTTTAGCTCTGTGTAGATATCAGGGATACAAATAGTAAAGTCAAACAAATTATGAGAAGTTAAAAAGGGCTTGTCAATGAAATCCAATGACTGGTTAGTGTAAACTGAGCCAAAGTATTCAGCAAAGAGTTGGGCAGCTTGGGGACCCATAGCTGCTGACTTATCATTAAATTTAAAGCAAGATGGAGGCTTCCTTGAGTGTATTGAATTTGTATAGGACCAGAACTGCTTTGGGTTTTGCCGTAAGTGTGATTCAGTGTCCTTTAGGAAGCTTTGAAAATTCTCCTTAGAGAGTAAATTACATTGTGACCGCAACTCTGAAAATGCCTGGTAGTCAAGAGGTAGTCGACTTTGTTTGTATTTTTGTGTAAGATTTTTTTCTGTATAATGAGTGCCTTCAGATCCTGTGAGAACCATTTGGGGAACTTTCTACTGGATATTTTCTTGACAGGTACAAAAAGATCAAATGTTTCATACAAGACATCATAAAGAATGTTTATCATCACATCCACTGATTTATCTAAAAGCAAGTATTCCCAGGCAATTGAGCGTAGATAATTGTTTATGTTATTAAAGTTGGCGGATTTAAAGTATAATAGTAACCATCCCCTTGTGGATTTGGATTGCTATGATTATGTTGTAGTGTTGCTTGAAACAACAGGGGCGGGTGGTTGTTATCCAATGGAAGCAGGAAATCTTCTTCATCTGGCTGAGTTACAGGCATCTTGTAATGACAGAGAACCAAGTCAAGGATGACATTATTAACATTTTAAATGTGGTTGAGCTGGTAGAAGTTATGATATGCACAGACTTTTGACATATGTTGAATTTTATTGATTTCAACAGGAGGCAGGTAACCCTCCACAGTATGGTGTGCTGTGGAACAGACATCCTCTAGAGTCCAGCCGGCCTTAGGAAGATTAAAGTCCCCCATGATGCAGAATTTATTGTGGCTAAATTGTTGGGATATTCCTTCCAAGTTATTGCTGAAGCTTTCATATTTATCTAATTGAGAATTGGATGGTAGATAAATACAGCCTAAGACCATTTGGTTTCTGCCTCTGCCTATCGCAACAAAAACTTGCTCAATATCACCTGTCGCTCCAACAAGATGCGATGGTATAGATTGATGAATAGCAATCAAAAGCTCGCCAAAGCGCTCAGCAGTACTGGTTGCTGCTGAGCGATCGCAGCGGAACACATTGTAAGCATCAAAGCCTAGCTCTCCAGTGTAGAAGTTCTCACTTAACCCAGTTTCAGTAAAGGCCACTATGTCATAGTTATTCACAGCTATATTGCAACGAAGTTTCTCTAACTTGGTTCTGAGACCGCGAACATTTTAATAATATATGTTTAAATTTAAAATGTTTTTTCTCTGTTTTGTGCGGTTTATGAAGCTTGACCCCTCAAATTGTTTTTTGGCACAATTTGCGGAACGCCTTTTACAAGTCTGACCTGTAAGTTCTCCTCGCCCTGATCTTGGCGCCTCTTTAGATCATCCAGTGCTTTTTTTTCAAGTTCTCTCTGTTTGGGTGTTAAGTCGGATTTTATATATATTTGTTTACCTTTAAGTTTGTGTCGATTACGAAGCGCAGTCTGAACTTCATATGCTGAGCCCAACACAGCTCTAATGGGACAAGAATTCTTCGAATTGGGCTTGCCAAAGCGTGATACCCGACAAAGGGTAAAGTGATTGCCTATTAGTGGCTGCAATAAAGAGCGAAGCTGTGTGAAGTCGTCTTCTGATGCTGTAAGGTTAAAGAGCAATAAATTGTTCGCTCTACTCTGACGGTCATGAAGTTCAGTCAGCAGGTCAATAGTTGGTGTGGCAGGGGGTGGTGGACTGTTTGAATGATCCTGTGGGTCCCGTTTGTTCATCATATTGGACTCCAAGCGAGTCATTATGTCTTCAATAGAGGCAGAACCGGCAGCAACAGACTCCTCCACTAAAACTGGCAAGTTGGCTTGTAGATCTTTGAGGGATTTTTCCAGTTGGCCCACGCGATCCATCAGGCCCAATATTTGTTTAACATTAGCCAAGCATACTTTGCAGTAAAATGGAAATGCACGCTTTGAGAGCACTATGGCTCTGATTTCAGTTGGGCCAGTGATGTCTCCACATGTCTGGCAAATAACTTTCCTGCAGTGATCGCAAGGGTATCCAAAATCATCGCCCTTTGTTTTATTCGGTTCCTTAAATATTACTGGTATGTTACAGGTGCTGCATATACCTGACATTTTAGGTTATCTGTAAATATCTTAGCAATCCTTCTAATTTATTGCCGTTTTTTCAGTTAATAGCGGACATACTCACCAACAACACGCCGGTGCTGATATTTATTTTGATTTTGCAGGAAATATTTAAAAAATTATACTTTAAAAATATTATACTTGTTGTTTTGTAAACAAAAACATAACCCATGCAATAATTATACAATCCATCATCCGGCAAAGGAACCTTATATAGAGCATCTTGGGGTCTCGAGGATATAGAGAGGATATTTTAGCCTTTAAATAGGCACTAGCCGAACAAGAATTATTGATGACATATAGAAAGTTGAAGACGTCATTCAAAAATTCCAAAAGTTATGTAATCAAGCAAAGAAGTTAACAGAAACGCAACTCAAAAATCTGAAGACCTTAAGATATTCCAAAATGGTTTTAAAAAACTTCAGAGCACAAAAAGGGGATTGTTTGGACAATTCCTAACATCAGTCTTTGAGGTTAACGATGAAGTATACAAAGATATAGATAGTCTGCAAATTAACCAAGATGAATTGATCCAAGCCTCTCAGCATCAAACAAAAGTAATGGTTTCAGTCATATCAACAGTCAACGAGGCAGAAATCAGAATCCAAAATCAGCAAAATAAATTTCAAGAAAAATTTTAAAAAAGCCTAGACGCCATCAGCGAGATGCAAATATGGTACCAAGCCGCCGATACCAATGCCCTAAACATTCACGTAATTAGTTCGTATCAATAAGCCGTCAATTTTATTTCAGAATTGAACAACTACTATTCAAAACTGTTCGAGGTCTTGTATGAAAACGGATCAATCTACAAGTTACTGTCACCTGCTCGTGTAAACAAAATCATTGACATTGCCACAAAAAAGCTCCCTTCCAACTTGAAAATATAGCACATGTTACGAAAGACGGCCATAGATGAGACAGAAGGGCAATGGATAAAAATATATGCATATTTTACCATTGAAGACATTTCAGAATTCACCCTGTTCAAGGCAGTTCCCACTTCGAATAGAAAAAGAGTCATATTGGGCATTAGACATACCAAATGCCATTCTATATGTCGATTACAACAATCGACAGTATTTTCGGCTAACGTATGGTGAGCTACTTTCATGTAGTCATCAAAGAACAATATATGTATGTTCTCCTACGACCGTAAAAATGATGAGGGACAGTTCAAATTGTGTTATCGACGAAATTTATGAAAGACCAGAAAAACGGCCATGCACAGTGCAACAACATCCAATCACAACAATCGTTTGGAAGCAATTGTACACCCCCGACAGCTGATTGTACATATCACCCAAAGCAGTAACCATTGCCATAACATATAATGGTATACGACAAGACATCGTTTTGAAAAGCACCGGTATAATAACAATCAGCAAAGACTGCCTAATCCAAACAAAACAAAATATAATTGCATCAAAGAGAAGTGACACAGTCCGCGTAATTGCGGCCTACACAAAAAGTTCGAGTTTCAAACAAAACATAAATAGCCAAGTACCGGACGAGATCAAGAGTTTGGAAGAACCGGTATTTAAAATAAATGATGCACTGACCAACCTCAAAGTCAACGAACAAGAGCTCGGTCAACGACTTGAGACCTTCGTATGGAGGAGGGTCAAACATCACTCATATGCCAGCAGTGGTGTACTCTCACTAATCATCGCAGCAGCAGCCATGTGGATTGTTTACAGACGAGCGAAACGAAATCGACCGACTAGACACCCTGCAGCAGTACCAGCAGCAGCTGCCGAAATGATCGAACTGGTAGCTTATTCTTGACTTGCCGTGACGTGAGGTGACCGAAAAGTTCACTTTCACGGGTGGACTTAAGTTCACCATCTATTTCCACGGGGAGTGTTTCTAACCTTACTGTTAGGTGTCATTTTTGTTTTTGGCGTTTGTTTGTTTTGTTTTGCTTAAAATTTTAAACGTTTTTTTTGGTGTTCTTGTTTTGTGTGCTGTGGGTTGTTAAATAAATATAATTATGAATGTGGAGGACTTTAATGATATCGAAAGAAGAAAGATGGAAAACGTGCTGTGTGTGGATCGATAAAAATCAAAACGAATTTTATACTTCACACAAAGGTATGTGTGCCTAACTTGCGAGTATCAGAAGGAGAGGGAAGAGTTGATTTTGGTTGTTTTCCTTGCTCTAGAGATGCAACCTTGTGTAAGTAGGAAAACAACCAAAATCAACTCTTCCCTCTCCTTCTGACACTCGCAAGTTAGGCACACATACATTTGTGTGAAGTATAAAATTCGTTTTGATTTTTAATGATATCGTCTTAAACGTGATTAATGTGGCTTCATAATGTTGGAAGAGATGTTTTGCCAAAGTGTGACCCTTTTGATTTATCGGATCATAAATTTGTAAAACTATTTCGATTAAGTAAACATTTAACAACAATTTAGTACAAATGGTTACTCCTTATATGACACCCCCTACTGGGACATGTGCACTTACAATTACCACAAGGTATATGTATATACAATGAACCAGCCATATATATGGCTGGTTTATGGCCCAGCCTGTTTAAACATAAATTTTGTATTGGTGTTTTAATTTGTCTTACTTTTTAACAAGTTGAATTCAAGATAAATACACAACTGATGACTAATCATGGGAATAAAACTTATATTAAATTATTTAGACACTAAGTTTTATTTTATCTATTTAGCCCTTTAAGGCAAAAATTTTAAAGTCTTCTAGAATGTATTTTTTATTTATATTTAAATAAAACTTAAAAATCACACTATTACCTTATACTGTACCATAATACAGTAGGTAGGTAAATTATGATGGAGTAACATATTTTATACATTATTTTGAGAATGACTGAATGATAAAACATTCAGTGTAAGAAATATTTTTAAAGGAAATGGTGAATCATTTAAATTACATATTTTTTATAATTTTTGCCAGTTTTAAAT
Source organism: Aspidapion aeneum (assembly GCA_963576565.1). Lineage (NCBI taxonomy): Eukaryota > Metazoa > Arthropoda > Insecta > Coleoptera > Brentidae > Aspidapion > Aspidapion aeneum. Next base: position 175,412,106 of record OY755038.1, on the reverse strand, counting down.
GGAAACAATCAACATCTAAATTAGTATATTTGTTTTAGGTTACCCAACAAGGCCTTGGCTTTTAACACTGATTCCAAATACAAGGAATGAGCAGGAAGTCAGGTTCAATGATAGATTTTGTTCTATTAGATCAATTATTAAACGCTGTAATGGGGTGCTGAAAAACTGATTAAGGTGCCTTAACAGGTACAGGACACTCCCCTGCGACCCTGTCGTGGCAGGAAAGATTATTAATTCCTGCTGTATTTTACACAATATGTGTATTGAAAAAAACCAAACTGAGGAACCAGATTATGGGATGTATGCCAATGAAGATTTTGCTGATGTTGGTCAAAGAGCTGCAAATCAAGATTTAATGTTAGCAAAAGTAATTCAGAAAAATATATTTGCGAACAATTTTTAATAAATAAACTATTTCTTTATGTATCTTGTTTTTATTATTATTCAAAGTACCTAGATCATTTCCTCTGAACTAATAAATGAAGGTAAATCTTTTTGTTTATCAAGCATAAAATAACCAATGCCTATGTACATTTTAATAAACTTTATTTTACAGTCAAGTAATTAACAAAACAATGTTTATAGTATCATCTCATATCAATATAAAAGTAAACAAACATTTTTTACAGGGTGTTCAAATGGAATCCTGGTATGTAAAAATCACAAGTGAGTGAGACAAAGTGTGTGATTTAAGTGTGTGAGGAAGAGATAGACAACCACGTGCATTCAAAACACCTTATTCTCACACAGTTAGCAAAACTAGCATGTTTAGGAAAAAAATAGTTTAAAACGGATAATTAAAAAAAAAAGCATGTGTCTACATAGATTCAAATTAATATAAGAAATAAAAGATTTTCTGTAGGCCTTTTTTAGGGGAACATTTTGAGGGCACTTTCAAGTTCCATTTTTACATTAAATATGTCTAATATGCATTTTTTTTACAATATTTTATTATATTTCAGGAATACTATCTTCCCCTAGAGCATTTGACCTAATTTTGATGACACCCTGCATTATTTTTTGGAATCTGCTGGTTTGGCTAACTGTAATCATTTTTATGCTAATTATCAAAACCTTAGTGTAATTTTTAAAGTTTAGAAATCTTAATTAATATCTAAAACTTTATTAACAAATATTGATAGAAATTGGCTCTTCTGCATATCCGGCCTATTATACAAAAAGTTACCCAAAGCTTCTTTTTGAGCTGGTACCTATTACTTGTTTTGGTTTTGAGATGAGTGGCTCAAAGTCTCCATCAAGAAAACAAAAAAAAAATTATACACCTAATTTCTAAGCATGGAGATGTTATGTTATTTCAATCTGTTAAAAATCCTTATGAAATAAAATACTATTAACAAGCTTTGTAAGTGCATGGTTGGCTCATGCATGCAATATTTATAATTTGAAATAGCATTATTTGCTAATAAAAGTTTATACAATTCAATTCAACTTGGCATGTTGTTCTCACAAAAGCAGAAAAAACAAAAATTGACTTGCTTTTTGTCGTTTTCGTGTAAATTTTTCCCAAAAATAAACATAAAAAAGTAGGGTTAGTCACCGATAAGATGTGAAATGGTCAAATCAAGTGCATCAAAATTTGCTTTGAACAACGGCAACATTGCTTTGCACTGCTGTTCCCACTATGAACCCACGGCACACTCACGGCGATTAGCGAAGTTCAAGAATGCCGATTTGAGATTTGGTGAGAGCTCACCTCACCTCACGTCACGGCAAGTCAAGAATAAGTATCCAGATGCTGTGGTTGAGACCCGGGAAGATGTCTAACCGACAGTTTAGACATTTTTACCATTTAACATTTTTAAGATTTTTCATTTAATTTTAATTATATGTTTTTTATTTTATAAACATATTAAATATTTTTAGTTTACTATAAAAAGTTAAACTCACCCTGCCGCAACCTCGATGAAAGGTTTACTATAAAAAATAAAATATATATGAACTTCAAAGATCACGTTTACATGTAACCTTTTTTGTATAAAAGAAAAGTCTGTGAATTAATACAATAAGTTAGCAACTTGTACTGTAGTAGTATATATTGCGACTCAACCCACCTTGGCCAAGCCATCTTGCCATTATCCTATAGTTAGGCTGCTATAGGGAGGTAGGGATTTAGAGATATAGGAATTCCCTATATTTCTTCAACCTTTTTTCTCATTTAAACAAACTCGTATCTCTTACCGTTTCCGAAATCCCCATGTAGTTGTTTTATCTGGGACATTGTATATATCCCAAGCGAAAAACATTACCCTTCCTTTCGACGTGCTGCAGTTGGGTAAAAATACGCCTAAATAACACATTTTCGGCGTTCTCTTAAAAAATAATTTTGGTTTTTGGCTCTAGCCATTTCTGCTAAGGCTAGGAAGGTAAAAATTCTAAATAATCAGATTTCTGTCGGCACTTCCAGGTAAAGTTGGCGTCGGTCGTATATCTCCTTCACCTCTTAATTAGACTTTACTGTGGCAGCCGCATGCTGGCTGGATCAATTTTCTGCTCACATAGTTTTAATTGTAGAGGAATGACACTAATATTTCCTTGTTTAGTTTGCACATGGATTACAGGTGGATTAGAATTTCTTAATTGTCTGCTGCTCTTGTTTGTAAAACTTTGTCGATTGATCAAAATTAGGTAGTTTCGTGGCAATTTGGTCAAGTATATTTCTTAATATTTCTTTTTTATATTGACAGAATGTGTTAACGTTTATTTCCTCTAGGAGGACCAAGCGTAGATTTGAGGGGGTAGCGTCGTAATTATCTCCCCAAGGTAAAAAATTATATTACAAAGAATTTTTTCGTCGACTATTAACCTCCCCCCCCCTAGATTTTGACCTAGATCCGCGCTTGAAGAGGACAGATACTTATTGTGTTGATTTTCTAGTTGGTGAATAATTGGTGCGGCTAATTTAATTTGTGTCTTTTGGCAGGTACTTGGCTGATTTATGAGAATGCTAGAGTAAATAAATGAAATTTCGCAAAGACTATTGTGTTCGTTGTTTTTGAAGTCTCCTTTTTTTCAAATGTTTTCATTTCTGATTCGTGGTGGTTTCTAGTACCTAATGTTGTTTTTTTTTTAGAAAAAAAATCCACAGTAAACAACTAAACTAACTACTCTCTAATTGCATTAACACAGGATATAAATCAAAGTAGTCAGAGTAGAAGAGGAATTCTATTATTTAGAATAAAACAGTCTACAGCCGTGGCGGCTCGTGAGGTAGTGCCAAGGTGCCATGGCACTACCGTACTTTTTTGCAAAAATACGTTTTTTTATTTTTAAAACATATTTATTGGTTTTTATTTTATTTTTAATTTTTATATGATGAAATTTGGTGATCCTGTGAAATGCAGTAGATCACAATTTGACTCGATGCGACGGCGACGTCCACTGAAACCCAATTCGAACAGAGATATGTTGTTTAGATAGGAAAAATCAATGAAATTTTGTGCCTAGCACTGGCTATCAGTTCGTCGTATTACTCGCATTGTTTTTGTTCGTGGCGCATGGATGGTTTAATTTACACCCCTGACAATACATTTCAATTATTTCACCAGAATTTTTTGATAAATTTTGAGTCATTTCATGGCGGGATTCGGGTGGGCGTGGGTAAGTTTCTTTTAAAAAAATATAGAATTAGAAATCCCAAACATAGTAGTTTACTTTTTTAATAACTTGTGGGTAAACATTTGGGCACAACACTCCACTTTTTTACTCAAAATTCTGGCACTACCATGTTGTATTGACACGAGCCGCCGCTATATATTGTCATCAGATCAAATCATAAATCTGAAAACCGCATATTCGCGTCTGATTTGATTCCAGTTATGAGTTTGCGCCCTTTACACCCCTCACCCACCCTAGCACCGTTTTCTTTTAATAAAATTATATTGTCATTCGATGAAGTCATAAATCTGAAAACCGCATGTTCGTATCTGTTTTGGTTCCAAAGTTCTGAATTTCCCCATTTTTCATTCACACGCACCCCCGTTTTTCCTACCACCGTTACATCCCTAACCACCGTTTTTTTATAAAATTTTATTGTCACCAGATCAAATTATAAATCCGAAAACCGCATATTCATGTCTGTTTTGATTGCAGTTATGAGTTTACCCCCTTTACACCCCTCACCAACCGCTAGCACCGTTTTTTTTTCTCATAAAATTATATTGTCACTCAAGCCATAAATCTCTGTTTTGAATCCGAAGTTCTGAATTTCCCCCGTTTATACCCCTCAACCACCCCCTACTTCACAACAATATATTGTGATCAAACCTACACTACTTTACCAAATTTCGTTAAAATCGATTAAAAGAGAGTGCGTCGAAACAGACAGCCAGGCTCTATGATGTTAAATAAAATCGTTGACGATTTGATAAATAAACATTAAGGTTGCGAACTTGTTCAAGAATAGAAAAATATTTATGACGTTTGAATTGGATTAAATTGTACATACGCAGGTCAAATCGACATAAAAAAGGCAAACATTGAAATCGCGCACGTCTTTACAATTTTTTTTTATATTTTGTTAATGAAGCATTTTTTGAATATTTACGTTAAATACTTTTGCAAAGCCAACCAAATTCTCTGCAAATCTAGCTTTAGCAGTTGAGAATTGAAAAAAATATTCTTTCTTTCTAACATTTTTATGTCTGCTGACAGGTCTGGCAGTGTTGATTCCCACCAGTTGGGTTATAAAATATTTATTAAAAAGCCGACGAAAGACGCTATGGCCTCCTAGTATGGATTCCATATTTATTTAGTACGATTTTTGGTTTTTTAGAACATCGATGTTTTACTTTTTTTTATTTTTGCCCAAACTATAATATGTAGTGTCGTGCTAATGTCAATACAATTCTCGATAAATTCCTTTTTTATGGCCCTCCTCTAGGATGATTAGTTTGGCCGGTACGTGATTTGGAAAATAACACTAAGAGTATAATTTTACTTTTTGTAAACATCTTCACATATTTGACCACACGTATCTCCGGAAATAATTAATCTAGATAGCTGGGGTTGCCCTGAAACTGTAGGGCATTTGGTTTCAAATGTACAAAATGTAAATACCTAAAAAATGCTCTCTTAAGGTAGTTGTTATAAAAAGCTAAAAAAATTGCAAGATTTTTAAGAACTTAACTACCCTTAAGAATCTCAGCAACATATACAAAAAATCGTAGATACATGCGCATTTGCAATGGTGAATGTCTTTATTAACTGACCTTACAATAATTAGTTTCGTTTCGAATAGGAGATATTTATTTCATCGGTAACGTATTGAAAGGCTCTGGTTAGATCCTGAGGCTTTACGGATAGGCAATAAATTATATACGAAGTAATTGGAACCGCCACACTAAGGCAATACTTTAAAGAGTTTTTTTTTAGAGTGAGAAGCTACCATTGCAACCGTTCTCTCTCTAGTTCTATCCACCGCGCACCGGTGGTATTCTGTGAACTTAATACTTTAAAGAGATTTCATTTGTGATTTGTCATTAAAGTGTTTGTCAGTGGTTGTCAGTATATTTTTTAAATTGGTTTTATTGAACAAAAATAAAAAATAGGAACACGATGCGTTGCATGTAATTTTTTTTTTATAATAGTGAAGTTAGTAGCTTTGATCGTTCGCAAACGTTGGCGAACTTTCAAACCCACAGAATATTATCGGAGAGTAGAAGTAAAAAGGAAAGGTAGCACCTCCTGCGCAGCGTGCTCTTTCAACAAAAATATAAAAATATATTTTTATGTATCCACGGATTGAGGGCAGGTAAGGTACAAATAACAAAAGAATTTCGATTTAGATTCTGATTTTTTGGAAATCGCTTCTGCTTGGTCTCAAACTAAGATGTTAAGATAATGAGCCAAATCAATTAATATACAGGGTGGGTTAGTAGGGTGATTGGATGATGTAAGGTATAGACGACAGAAATCGATTTAAATTCTGATTTTCTGGAAATTGCTCCTGCTTGGTCGCGAACTAAGATGTTAAAAAATGAGCCAAATCACTTAATATACAGGGTGCTTTAGCAGGCTGATTTAACAAAAAGTTTTAAGAGTAAAGTACCTTGTTTTAAAAGAGAGGATGTTCAAGAATGTTACGGCAACCACCTTTGATTTTGTAAGTGGCTTATAAAAATTTTTCTTTAGACGACTTTAAACTGATTTTTCTGAAAATTGAGAATCAGCTGTAAGTTTTAATTCTAAACAAGTTTTTTTAATATTTTTTTTGATATTTCATAAAACAAAGGTACTTTACTTTTAAGACTTTTTATCGAATCAGCCTACTGAAGCACCCTGTATATTTATTGATTTAGCTTATTTTTCTAATATGTGAGTTTAGGACCAAGCAGAAATCCCAGATAATCAGAATCTAAATCAAAAATTTTTTGTCATTTATACCTTACGTGCACTCCATCCGTGGACACACTATATATAGAGATCATGGTGGATAGGACGGACGGCTCGTACCTACCAAATATGTATTACCTAAACATGACAAAAATGCCTTTGATGCCAGATTTTCACAATCTATTTAAAACTTTCTGTTTTTTTCAGTGCCTACGTGGTTGTTTATGTACGAAGAGAGCAAATTAAAAGTGTGTATAAAAAACTGTAATAAAACTGTGTGTTTATTTGATTTGGCTCTTGTTGCAATGAGTATAAATCTTTTGTAACAGCAATATCGCCTTTTTGGTCAGCAAAATTTTAATAAAAATGATTTCAATATCGGGTCGAGTAGTCGACGAGTCAATATTTTTAACAATTACTTTGATTATACGGGCTTGCTAAAGCTTTTATGTAAGGATGCACATTAGTTTCTGGCCCCGTTTTCGTGGCCAAAAAACCCCATTTTACAGGACAGCGCACAAAAACTATTGGTATGTGGATATAAAGCCGATACATGGGCAAACAGTTATCAGTACTTTTTTTTAGTTTTCGTGTTCTTTTTTGTCCTGATATGATGCTTCTTATCACAAACTTTTTTTGTTCTTTTAAATGGGCAAGAAATTTCATTAGGTTTGTAGCTGTGCTGTGATATCTTGTTAATTGTGAATCAAGTGAGGAGACATTTTTTAAATACTTAAAGGTATGTAGAAAATTTTAGTAGAAAGGATAAATATACTTACAGTACTCTATATAGTTTAATAATTAAAATAAAAAAATTTGTTTTTAAGAAAAAAAATCTGTTTCAATGGTGATCTGAAAAAGGCCAGCGAAGGCGGGCTTTTGCATATTATCAAAAAATAATATAAAGCCTAGTGTCAAATATCAATAAAAAAAAAATTCGGAAAATCTGCGTTTTCCAAAAAAGTCGATTTTTTTTCACACATTGGGGGCAATTCTTTACATTTCAAAAAATCTGCCGAAATTTGAAAAAATGTGACATAATGGGGTCAATTCTTTACATTTCAAAAAATCTGGCGAAATTTGACAAAATGTGACATAATCTGGCGGTTAAGATTTCTCGTTTAAAAGGCAATTTTTAAACTTAAAAACTTACCTAAAAGGCAATTTCCCACTTTTTGTTGGATGCAGCATCACGATATAATTATTTTTTTGTAGCAAAAATACGTTAGTCGTTAGAAATTTTTAATTTAAAAATTGGAAATAAATTCACACCGTCACTAGAAATTGACATTTCAAATATCGCCAAATTTTTTCAGATTTGTAATTTCTATTCGTTTTCTTTATGAGGTCAGCTAAGTTTACTTTCCTTCTTTGTTTTTCACGGCAAAATTAACAAAGAGGCACTAAGTTCATGTCGTGGAAGGTGCGTGAAAGGCTCGCTACAGAATTTGCTCCACGCGGTTGCCACCGTTATATTTTTATCGGGTTTTTATGGAAAAGTCTAATAATGTCAAATATTGTCCCTAGAATTAGCCAGATATTCTGACTGAAATGGGACTTGGTCAGATTTTGTAAGTGGTGATTATTTTTGTACTTTTGCTATCAAACGACCAATTTTCGTCTAAAAGACGTTATTGCTGGGTTTAAACATATAAAAATAAAAATAAAAGTTATTTAATTTTTATCTGGAACTGGATGTGCGCATGTGCGACATCGCGTCACGTGACATTTGTTGTTGTTTTGATAGAGTATTTTTTTGTTTTTTCGTACCATTTTAAGCAATACACCTTTTAAAAGCGAATCCCCATCCACCGTCATAAATAAATCATCCAAGATCATCAAATAAAAATGGCCTAACAGTCCAATGAAAAAAACGGAAGTATTAAGACCGGACATTATCAAAAACGTCATTCATCAAAACAAGACAACAGCAAAATTGAAGTTTAGTATATCGTCTTTTATCAAAACCGGACAAAATCAAAAAGGACAAAATCATAAAAAGGGGTCTCCTATCTTTTCATGTATACTGGTTCCGTCTATTTTCTTCTCATACAAATCGGTCTCATGAAAGTTTGGCGGCAAATTGGTGTTAACCGAATCGAACCGACCCTGTTGGTCAATTAATTGCAAATGAATCCTAACCTAGGGTCCAACACCTGGCCTTTTTTAAAGATGGCCCTTGCTTAATGAAAACGCCTTATGTGCTATAGCAATCCCTATGTAGAAACGGTGTTTTTATTAGGCATGGTAGTAAAAAAAATTGCAGTGAAGGACGCTTTAATTGCATAGTTATATCAGAACCGCTCTTCCACTGGCGTATATATGGGGGGGCCGCCCCCCCCCCCCCGAAGCTAAGATTTTTTTAGATATTTTCGACATATTTCATGAATAAAAACATAAAATAGCATAAAATACGCCCTCATGGGGCCTTGGGCCCCCCCCAAAACTGCCTCGGGCCCACCCCGAAACGTTTTTCTATATACGCCACTGCGCTCTTCTTTAGGTGAACGTCGAAAGCTAGGCCCGAGTCCTTTTTATGTTTTTGTCCTTTTTAATTTTGTCCGGTTTTGATAATTTAAAAGACTATACAGAACTTCGATTTTGCTCTTGCCTTGTTTTGCAGAATGAAGTTTTTGATAATGTCCGGTTATTAATAATTCCGTTTTTAACATAGAACTGTTATAACTTTGTTTATTTATGATCTTTAGACGATTTTTTATTTGTTTTTTATGATAAACTACGAGGGCTATAAAAAGCCAGTGATTTAATACAAAAATACTTTCACACTGTTTTTTGCAAAAAAATTATTAAAAAATAATTTTAATTTTTTTTTGGCTGAATAAACAGCAAAATGTTTTTATTCTAATTTTTATTTTTGTCTGTATAAACCCAGTTGAAAATCATTAAAAAACAAGGAAATTAAGTATTATTTCATGATACAAAAAATAATTTTAAATATCTTATTAGGTTCTACTATCCGGTCCGGAAATGTCTTGAGAATTGACAATTGAGAACCTCCCCTGGACATGCTTAAAGAACATTCTTGGAATGTCGTAGGGGACCAGCGGCGTAGTGTGCCTGAAGGGGCGGGGGGGGGCGACAGCTAAAAAGGACGCCCCTCACAAAAAAAAAGGTCATAATGTCGTTCGTTTCCTTTGCCGCCCTCTCAATTTGCCGTTGGCAGCCCTGGGGTACTTAATACAGCATAGGGCGCTTCGGCCACCCATGGGGCGTCAGTACCCTCGGGGCGGGGGAAGAAATGCGAATAATCCATATCTCAACTACTTATCACTACTAAATGTTTGATTATTTTTTATTCCTAAAAATTTCGGGGGGAGATTGATCCCCCTTAGGTACGAGCTTGCACGTCACGTTGTAACAGTTTTTCGTGATCAAATTTTACCAGTGGCGTATATAAGGGGGGGGGGCCGGGCCCCCCCGAAGCTAAGATTTTTTTAGATATTTTCATATATTTTATGAATACAATAATGAAATAGCATAAAATACGGCCTCATGAAGTCTCGGGCCCCCCCCCCTGAAACTGTCTCTGGCCCCCCCCCCCCCGAACAAGGGTGGATCCAGAGGTGCTTCTCGGGGGGGGCACTTTAGGTGACATTCTCTGTTGGTAAAAAACGGAATATATTTTTTTAAGCAGCATTTTATTGAATTAGTCAGTGGTTGTAATTTCGATGATAATAACAATAGACACTTTCATGCGCCGCGCCGCAGGTAAAAATTTTGAATTTTTATTAGCAAAAACATTACTTTTTACTCATTTTTTGTATATTCAAAAAATTCTCGGGGGGGGGGGGGCAAGGGCCCCTAGTGCCCCCCCCCCTGGATCCGCCACTGCCCCCGAAACTGTTTTCTATATACGCCACTGAATTTTACCAACATAATTAAAAATTAATAAACAAACTCTGCTACTTTCTCTTGGGAACAATCAATTGGCAACAGCGGCAGCATTTGGCCTTCGAATCTGTAACTAACAGTTGACAAATGTGCCGGGCCCAGATGCTTTAAAATCGAGGCCAACGATGTTCGTGCTCTGTGCATATAATTCAATTCGCTCATTCTGCGCACAAGGCCACGTCGCGGGGTGGCGTTAATTCCTTCGGTCAATTTTTTATTCGCTTAGTTTAGACGGTTGCTGCTGGGTGGCGCTAGCAGAGACGGAACAGATAGGAATTACCAAGGCGTCTAAAATTTTTACAGGCATGATTAATTTTCTTATAAATAAAAGTTTTTATGAATTTTTTTTAAAACTTTCGTTAAAACGCCTTTTAGGAAAAAAAATATAGCATTTATTAATAGCATAAAATTTTCTTTTCAATGATGTAAAACTAAAGGGTTTAATTTACAATAAATGGTACAGTGGCATGTATAAATGAAGATTATTTACAAAAATCGTAAAAAATAGTTATAAGTTTCGATGTAACTAATTATCTTTATCTATATGAAACATTAGGGACCTATTGCAATAGTGCCAGGCACAAATTGTGCCGGGCACTATATTGACACTTTCGCATTATAAGAACAGCTGTCTTCTTTCAAAATTAGGTCATTGTGTATTATAAGACTGGATTTCTAAATTCGACTTTGGTATGTCAATTTTGAAAGATCAACTGTCAGTTTTTAATGCGAAACTGTCAATATAGTGCCCGGCACAATTTGTGCCTGGCTTTATTGCAATAGGTCCCTATTAGCATCAAGTCAGAATAGATACACTGGTGCAGCGGCGGCTCGTGCCGCAGGCGAGGTGAAGCGCCACATTATAAACACCGGTACAAACGTTATTCTTTTTAAAACTCTTTGCGTCCTAGAACTATTGGAGCATGGTACGACAGTTGAAAGAGAAAAACGACAATATAAATAAAACTTTTTGCCCTTAAATATGTTTCTGATCTCTTTCAACTGAGGACGAGGACGCAATAAATTTTCTTCAGAGATAATACCTGTATAATAATATGTAATGTACCGCTTCACCTCGCCTGCGGCACGAGCCGCAGCTGCACTGGTGGTCGCAGTGGAAGGGCTGCAAGACCCACTCACATATGAATCATCAATTATCTTTACATAATAAATCTGTGCATTATTTAAAAGAAAATTTTATTTTCGAAAAGAGTACAAGATTACTTAATTTTTAAGAAAATTAGTAGCAATTTTACGTCTTGAGAAAAACGGGTTTAGTTTTATACTTTTTTATTTTCTTTTAAAATAAAAGTCAAGGTTTTAATTTTTTGCTTTTTATTTCAAAATTATATATAACCTGATTTTCTCAAAACATAGAATTTCTACATGCGACAATCTTTTTAGCGACGGCAGAATATTTTTTTTGAAAATGAAGTTCTCTAGGCAAAAATAATGTCTGCCACTATTTAGAAAATAAAATTTTCTTCTTAGGAACGGCAGTATGTATTATAAATAATACTGATTTTTGGCGATTTTTACAAATTGTCTCCAGTTATGTTCGTCGTTATACCTAAAAGGGCGGAAGACCACCCAGGAAAAAGTGGCCAAAGAATAAAACTTATAGAAGATAACGCTTTCTTTCCAAAAATGTAACTCACAAAAATCGGTTTTTCTTTAGAAGACCACGCGGAAGATCATCGACCTATTTTTATGAAAGAAAATGTAATTTTCTATAAGCTTTATTCGTTATGAGTTTCTTACTTTGACCACTTTTGTCCCCCTCTCCACCCTAGATGTAGGCTGTAGTTGGCAATGTGGCAAACAAGTAAAACATTAAACTACATTACAATAGCAACAAAAATATATCTATCTGTCAGGAAATCCCATATAGGGGGAAGGTATAACCTATGACGACCTTCGGTCTAATCATTTAAAAGAAAATTTTATTGTCTATCACGTAGTATAATTAAAATTTATACACCGTTAGAAATAATTATAAATGATACATTGCTAAAAAAGAAATTTGGTCTTCCTAATAAAGTGTAATATCAGTGTTTTCTTGCAGCACTTAGTTTTTATGACAATTGCAAAATTTCAAAATTAAAAAGATTGATTGAAAGAACTTTTTTGTTGAAAATTCAATGAAAATGTAAAAAATCAATAGATTTTTCGAGGATTTCTGTAAATCGCCCACATTGATGGATGCCACTGGCTCATTGAGAGTGAAATTGTCTCTATTTGATTATCAATTGTTGGAACACAAAGTTAATTTTCCTAATAAATTATTAAATACATTTCAAAAAATTGTAAAAAACAAAAAATATTTGTAGTGATTTTTAAAAAAGTTCTTAGTTTATGGACGCCAATGAAGTATTACCCACAATCCGCACTGAGAGATATATGATTTAAATCAATATTTTGTTGTAAATTATATACTATAGTTTTTTTGCGCAAAAGGCTTACCCCTAGATGTACCGTAAGAAGGCTTAGCTAATCCATCATTGTTGTTTTATGTGAGCAACAAGGACTTAATCGCGATTAAGTGACTAATCCAAGAAATGTGCTAACGGTGCATCTAGGGTTTAGTGTCCAACAAAATTAGTTAAATTTAAAAATGTTAGTTGGTTTGTTTTGAATAAAATGTGCAAACAATCGTTTTGAAGATGTTGAAGGGTTCGTATCTTTGTAACAGTATAGTACCTAGGTAGCTTCAATTTATCTTGTTTGTTGACTCTCTAAGGGCCGGTTTCTCAATAGAGGGTTAGCCCTGACCCGTGGGTTAAAAAAAGAGTTGGCTGACATATTTACCACATGCCAAAAAAATACAGCTATTAAAGATAATCCACGGGTCAGGGGTTATCCTCTATTGAGAAACCGGCCCCTAATGCTCTCTGCATATTTCGTCAAAAATAAGTTTTTTCTTGTCTTGGTTTTACATTTTAAAAATCTATATTTTAAAAAAAATTTTATTGTTATTTTTATATTATTCAAATCAAACCTCTTGTCGTTGGTGGCCTTGTTTCGCAGGTGGACGGATTATCAATTATCATAATAGGGCGAATAGTGTTTATAATTTTAATAGATTATTATTTTTCAAGCAAATTAATGAGATTCACGCATGTCGCCGTAAGTTGTTTTGTCTTAAATCAGATTAAAATTATGCCAATGCCTTATTTGAATTCTACATTGCATTGTATCGTATTTATCCTTAGAAAATTGATGCAATGTTGTCAAGATTTAAGGTTAAAATCTGGCATGTCAAATTGTGTCAGATTTTTTCAAATTGTGAAGAATCGCCCCCAAACTGGCGCTTAAGATTTCTCGTTTAAAAGGCAATTTTTAAACTTAAAAACTTACCTAAAAGGCCATTTCCCACTTTTTGATAGCTGTAGCTTGACGATATAATATTTGTTTTTAATTAAAAACCCGTCATTTGTTGAAAATTTTTAATTTAAAAATTGTAAATAAATTCAAAGCAGAAGACCATTAACCACACAAACTGAAATGTCAGATTTCGTCACATTTCTTTCAAATTTATGAGTCCTATTCGTTTTCTTTATGAGGTCAGCTAAGTTTACTTTCTTTCTTTGTTCTTCACGGTAAAATTAACAAAGAGGGACTAACTGCATGTCGTGGAAGGGTCGCTACAAAATTAGCTCTACGCTGTTGCCACCGTTATATTTGAACGGATTTTTAAGGGAATGTCAAATTATTTCTTTAAAATCTGCCAGAAAAATCTGACTAAGTGAGGATCCTGGTCAAATTATTGAAGTGGCGATTATTTTTTTACTTTCGTTATCAAAGCTAGGCACGTATATAGTTTTTTATTCTGGGGGGTCCTCCCATATAGAAACTGCTGTTCTTCAGTGACGGCCCATGACACAGCCTTCGTAAACCATAGAGAAAATAATAAATTGTCTCTGTCGTAAACTAACACGAAGGCTGCGCCCATGAGGTTTTGGATAGGCTAATTAGAAATACTAGGGTCACTGCATCCTGGAAGCCAAGCGTCTCCCAGGGGTAGCGACACGAGTGTCAAAACCGTACTCAAAATTCCATAGACGTTCGTGAAAAATACTCATTTTTATACAGTCTGAGAAAAGAAATATGTTTTAATAAAACTTAAAAAGAACTCGTTTTTATACAGCTTAAGAAATAAAAAATATGTTCCTTGAGTTTTTGGGTTATGAATATTTATTGTAGGTATATTTATTGTTAAAAATCATTTTCTTTTAAATATTATTTCTGTTTTTGTATAAAAATAATACGTAATAAATAAACAAACAGGACAGAAATACATTTCTATGTTAAAAGTTTATTAATATTATATAATATATCAAGGGATAAAATGAAACTTTTATCACGATGTTTATACGCTATTTTTCGCACTGTTTAATTTATTTTCCAAGTTTTTTTCCCATTTTTTTGGGTGTTTTTGGTATTGTGGTTTTTTTTAGTACCTTTTTATTCCGAATTTTACATTTTATCAAAAGACAAAAAATGCCCAAATACAGTTCGAGTTTTCGTAAGGTTCGGCTTAATTATTTATAATTTTATAGTACATTTCATATAAATATCTTAATATTATTGTTCGAAAGCATAAACTTCGAAAATCATTTTCTTCAAACCAAAAATTGTTCTAAAACATATTCTTCGAACAAAAGATTGTTCGAAAACGTTTTCTTCAAACAGAAATTTTTCGAAATCATTTTCTTCAAACAGAAATGTGTTCGAAAACATTTTCTTTGAACGGAAATTTCGATTTTTCGAAAAAAAAATATTTGACCTGGCTTGCCAAACTTAACACAACTCATATAGTTCGACTAATGGGGTTTTTTTCTGACAATTTTTGGAAACAAAAACTTCCCTGACTTCTTTCCCGGGATCCTAGAGGGTGTGAAACCAAACCGAACCAACCGAAACCTATTGTCGAAAAATGATTTCCCTAAATTAGCTTTCCGGTCCTCATTTCGGAAGGTTGAAATCGGTGTTACTCTAACCTTTCTTAATTGAGCACATCAGGAGGTATCTGGACCGGTTCGGATACGTTTGCGATCAATTGACAAAGTTTAGGAAAATACCAATTTCGACCTTCCAAAAGGAGGAAAGTAGACGTATTTTCAGAATGTTTACGATCCCGGGAAAGAAGTCAGGGATTTTTTGAAAAAATATGTTAAAAAGACCTTGCCGTAGTCAAACTATATGAATTGTGTTAGGTTTGGAAATCCAGGTCTAGAGCGTCTTTTATCGAAAAACTTGCTTTCGAAGAAAATGATTTCTATTCGAAGAAAATGTTTTTGAACAACTATTACTTACGAACAAATTTCCGTTCGAAAACAAATTTCCGTTCAAAGAAATGGTGTTTGAATAAATTTCAGTTAAAAAAAAATGTTTTCGAACAAATTTCCATTAGAAGAAATTGTTTTCATAAAAATTTCCGTTCTAAGAAAATGTTTTCGAACAAAGTTCTGCGACCCGTCGTGTTGCTACCTTGAGTTTTTATTGGATGTTGATTTTTGAAAAACTTTTCTATGAGTGTGTGTGTGTACCTGTGTGTCTCTTAATTCTACTTTGTTTTGCAATCATTACAGTGTAGCTACTTTCGATCTTTGTTTGAACCTTTTGTTTTTCAATCTTTTGTATTTTCGACTTTTTGTATTTTCGACCTTTTCTTCGCCGCCCGCTTTTTTTTGAACACTAATAAAAATAATAGTTGGTATATTATAAACATGGGGAGTGCAGTGTTTACTTTTAATACCACGGCGGGAATTTTCATGCTCGACCGGAAGAAGGGCTATAATTTGCTAAGTGACTAAAAGGGACTTTAATGCCAAGGTTTATTTTTATATACTAAAAATAATAATCATAAACTAAATAAATAGGTATTAAACCACTTATCGTACTGTAGTTTTAGCATGTCAACCCCCCGTATATAAAAAAACAGTGGGCAGTGATAGTTGTCATGGCATTACATTAAACAAAAGTCAGTCAGATGCTAACAAACTAAGGTCACTTATCGTCAAGCAAGGTAAAGCTTGCTTGACGATGAGTGACCTTATAACAACACATTATTTATTTCATAACAAACTAATTAAGTTTAGTCGAGAAAGAGTTCGAATTACATTTCTCGAAGATGGAAAATAAAGCATATTCTTACTTTGAGATGGGCATGGAAATGATGCAATAAACAGAATTTCGAAAATTTCACAGTTTCCTGGTTTACAGCCTGTAGAAGTCTAGAAAGTTAAATGCTTCGTTTATATGGAAGCAATATTCTATGCCTAAGAACACAATAACGATCAAAACGAACCAAGCCATCGGCAAAGTACAGTAAGCTTACGGCAAGCTGGAACAAAATAATCGGTATCGTGTATATATCTTGATTCCTTTTTGTTTTTTGTATTATGATAAAATAAAATAATCCAAAAACCTATATTTTGCCTTTATGGTTTTAAAGAAATTACTTTCAATCACTGGGGACAAGAAATACTACCTTAGCCCATGAAAAAAGGGATTAAACGTACACCTTTATTCCGTAGAGAGCATAAAAAATTTATTAAATGATACAAAACCCAACATAATAGTTTTCTATATTTTAGAATATATATAAAACATGCAAACTATATTTTTGGTTTCCTTCGCTGTGTGGGTCCTAACACAGGGTCCTAATAAATTTGAAATCATAAAAAACTTAGTTTTTTTAGGTTTGTTTATTTGGAAAGTAAAATTTATATACCGGATGTGACGGACAGTTCTTTACATAACATTTGTAAACCATTTAATTTTTTTAAACATAAAATAAGCTACGCTCCTGACAGTGTCGGATTTGCGTTTTTCGTAAATGAGGTTATGTTTGGTGTCGCTACCCCTGGGAGACATGAGCGGCTAGTTCACAACTTGCATTCCGTTTGCTATTGGTCGAAATAGTCAGCTGACTTTTTGATGTTGAACGTTGCCGTTTAAGATTATTATTATATTATATTAAGAGATGGTGCCACCAGTCAAGCATTTAACAAACTTAATGTTTACAGCTTTCGGCGTAAAATACGAATATATACTAGTTGTAAGTGATTAAAAAGTGTAGTGGTTTGTGCAGTACATACCTATTGAATTTAACTAAATCTATGCCGATGAGTATTTTTTTTTTATTGTTTTTTAAAAACATATTATATATTTTTTAATTAGCTTCCCTATCCTGTTTTCCTGTCGAAATCGGTGTTAACCTAACCCTGATAAATTATTCGACAACGTATCCTAACCTGTCCAGACACGCCCCGGTTAGGATACGTTTCCCATCAATTGACCACGGTTAGGTTTTGTTTCAGTTTGGTTTAACACCGATTTCAACCTCCCAAAACGAGGACAGGAGAGTTTTAATTTTAAAAATCCCGCCTGACGATGTCAGCCAATAGCAAGTGGAATGCAAGTTGTGAACTATCCGCTCGTTGGGAGACGCCAGGCTTTCAGGATGCAGTGACCCTAAGAATAATTGCTAGAGTCGCCACCTGAGGAAAATAAGTCGAAGGCGGAAGTTTTTAGCGTTGCCACGACCACGTGGTCACATTGTGCAAGGAAAACTTAAGTTTGCAACACGCTCCCTAGAGGGAGCCGCACATATAGGCAGACAACTGCGTACAGCCGACCTGAAAATAGATTTCAAAATATTTTTTGGTTTTATTGCACCCCTAACCGGACCCAAGAAACAAACCTTTAAAACATAAATTTCAAACTTTCTATAAATTCGTATAATTAAAAATAATGTTTGTATAATTATGTAAAATTTCTTGTGTGCCTAATATTATAGATTTGTTAAAAAATTCTAATTTTCTACTTAGCAATAAAAAGTTGCAAATGGCCCCATAAAACTACTATTTACGGATTAGATCAAATTTTGATTCAGGAGGTGAGTTACAGGGTGATATCGAAAATAGTAGTAAATCTTAATAAAAATCACATTTTTAAAAAACACCTCTGTCAGGAGTTTTAGTTAGCAAATAAGAGTAAGAAACTTATTATATTATTTTTAGATCCAGGAAGTGAGAGACCTACAGGGTGATATCGAAATTAGAAGCGTAATTTTCTAAAAAACACATTTTTAAAAAACAATGTTATCAAGAGCTTTCGTTAGCAAAAAATTATTTGAAACACGTTACACAATCATACCATTATCAGATTTTATCACCTTCAGGTCCAGGAATTGAGCTACATGGTGATATAGAAATTATTAGTGTGTGTAAATTTTCTAAAAATCACATTTTTAAAAAGCAAGGTTGTCCGGAGCTTTTGTTAGCAAAGTATAGTTAGGAATACGTGAAACAATCATACCATTAACTGACTGTATCACCGTTAGGTCCAGGAAGTGAGGTACAGGGTGATATCGAAATTAGTAATAAAATTTCGTAAAAATCACGTTTTTAAAAAACAACGTTGTCAGGAGCGTTTGTTAGCAAAAAATAGTTAGTAACACGTTAAGCAATCATACCACTTACTAAATTTCATTTACTTCCAGTAGGTAAGCTGCAGGGTGATATCTAAATAGCAGTAAAAATTTTGAAAAATCACGTTTTTAAAAAAAAAGGGAGGTGAGCTACAGGGTGAAATGAATAAATAAATCCAAAAATATTCACATATATTTTCGTGAAAAACTTTTACTATTTATTTGACAAATTAATATGATAAAATTTTGACATTAAAACTTATTAGTTAATATAACCAAATCAACCTAAGCCCCTAACTAACCTTGGTCAAAATAAAAGTTTACAAATCCAAAAATCCCTACATTTATTTACGTAACAACAGCTTGGTTCGTTGTTCTTTTACAAATTCACAAGTTAGTTTGAAAAAATCATTGCTTTATAATATATATCAAGTATAACCAAACCGAACCAAACCCATATAAATAAGGTTGGTCAATATAAAAATGTACAATAATTATTTACAGAAAAACCTGCCTGCCTTCGTTGTTAATTCACAAATTTACATGCTTATTTGACAAAAATTTTTCATCCAAAATATACAATTAATAGAATCAAACCGAACCAGTTGGTCAATATAAAAAAATTAACAAATACAAATAGTAAATCAAAAATTTTTTACAAATATTTTACATTTGTTTGATTTGTTAATTAACAAATTTACAAGATATTTTAGAATCTTGGCCCTAAAATATATATTTAATGTAACAAAACGAAAGCCTTCACTAGGCTTGCCTAATGTAAACATTTACAAACATACACGATAAATATAAAAATCTGCACATTTATTTACAAGAAAAAACTGTCTTCGTTGTTATTTCACAAATGTGCATGTTTTCTAGGCAACAATTTGACACCCAAGTTATCTATTTAACATAACCAAACCGAGCCAAATCAAATCCTTATAATTATTAAGCTTGCTCAATATAAAAATGTACAAATACACATAATAAATATTACATTTATTTACATTGACAAACAACAACCTGCACACAAATACTTTTGTCCCGTACGTCGTTCTTAGTTTTATTTAATTACTTGTATATAGACTTCTTCCAAAGTGAAGCGACTCAATATTTTGCATTTCTTTCAAAAAATCTGTTAATACATGTACCGCTACATAGCTATTTGGTTGTCTGATAAAGGGATATATTTCTTTACTTCTTTAGCTATTTTTACTGAAAACTCCAAATCAACAAAAGCAGTAGTTTCATCCCACTTAAGGTCTTCTATCTTTAAATTTTAAATCTTTTACATAAATATTTTTTTGTATCGCTTAGGCTTTTAATTATTTGTACAATAGTTATTTACCTAACAAGTGCGGAAAGAGGTACTTTTCCGCACGCGACAACAGTTGCACAAACGACGCGGAGCGGAGTTCGGGCAAGCCGTCATGGATGGAAAAGATAGTTTCCGCAAGAATTAGGTACAATGTTTTTCCTACGAGTGTTTTTGTCCATCTTCTTTATCAAAAAACATGTTTTAATTCGCAAAGATTTTATAATAATGCTAGAAAATGTTACGTAAGATAGAATAGTTACATAAATCATTTAATGAGTCCTAAATATCTTCATTTTTAACAAAACAAAAATCGTGCGGAAAAGAAATTTTTCAGCCCTAGTGCGGAAAAGTTACTTTTCCGTACGTTTTTTTCACTTTTATTTTTACTTGATTTTTTTATGCACGGAAAAATAATAAAACAGGATTTTTTTATTATGATATATTAAACAGAAACTTTATGTAAAGAACATTTAATTAACAATAACGAAAAAGTTAACGATGGTAGATATTGAAATTGAAAGTGCACTTTCTGTTTGTTGCATGCTTCAATATACATTAGATGCCGCAACATCTTGAATAACGTCGTTTCTTATTGGAATTTGATTGGTTGGTGTTTGGCCCACTACAGAAATGCCTTGATCAGTTTGCTGCTTAGAATTACTACTGTAGTGAATGGAGGAAGGTATATTGGTCTGTACAGGCTGTAACACATTACAGGATTCTTCATTCGGTGCTTCTGGTAGCATCGGTACAGCAGCACTTCTTGAAAATGAAACTTGTGTGTAGGAGGACGGGTTTTCATTTGAAAACGATTGTGGACGGGAAGGTTCTTGCAATTTGGACGTGCGGAAAAAAATCGTGAGGAAAGTAAAAATGATGCGAAAAAGTAAAATTGTGCGGAAAAGTAATTAACGTAATATTCTTTTAATAGATCGCTCAAGAAACCCTAACTTATATGTTCTTGGTTTGTAAACAGTAAGGTGAGGCCAAAAGTTATTTTTAAAAATATGATTTATAAAAAAATTTACTACTAGTATCTTACCTAAATGTAACGCAGTTAGTGAATGGTGTGGTTTGTTTACATATTCCTATTTTTTGCTCACCAAGTAAATTATATTAACGTTTCCTAAATAATTTTTCAGCGATGTTAGTTCCTTCGATAGACAGCAAGCTTTAAAATGAACTCGCTCAGGGTTTGTAAGAAAAATTACTACGGCCTTTTTTTATCCCAACTTACCGGTTTCTTGATGTTTTCTTCCCTGGGTAGGCCTACCTCCTCGTCTTTGGTTGATGGCGTAATCACGGATCACCTCGTGGCGTAATCGTAAGAATCACTCTGTATTATATTGAATTGAATTGAATGGTTTGAGTTATTTTGAGCACAAAATTAAAAAATAAGAAGACGTAGGTATTCTTAAAATGTTTTCAGTCGAGCAGAAAAATTTGTACTGATAAAGTATTTTTATATGCACTTTTCGGGATCGCTGCGTCGCGCTCAGTTGAGACAAAAAAAAGGCTTGTTTTTTGCGCGGTCGAATGAAATTAGAAAGCAATAGAATCGAAGAAACTAAATGATTGATTGATTCAAAGAAATTAGAATTAAAATTATAATTATTAATTTATTATTTAAATTTTGGGACGACACAATTTTTATATACAGTGGTGTACGGACCATTTGCCGCCCACCAAAATGCACTGCATTTTAGAGATTGTGTTCAATTGGTAATGGGCATAACTTAACAGCTGGTCTTTTAAAAACACCATCCCCTGTTCTAACCGTTGCTACCCGAACAATTCCGTCAGAACCCGGAAAAGTTTCAATAATGCGTCCCATTGGCCAGTTTAAAGGAGACACATTATCTTGTTTGATCACAACCAGAGTACCAGGCTTAAGACCTGGAGAAGACTTGTGCCATTTAACTTTCTGATGTAAAGTATGAAGGTACTCTTTGGACCAGCGAGTCCAAAAATGTTGGTGAATTTTTGTTAAAATTTGCCAACGAGAAAGTCGATTGACGGGAATTGATTCGTAACTAGGCTCTATGGGAGCTGCTAGAGACTCCATAGTCAAAAAATGACCCGGTGTGAGAGCACCAAAATCATTTGGATCGTTGCTAATTGGAGTTAGAGGTCGAGAGTTGATAATTGCTTCGATTTGAGTAAAAACTGTGTAGAGTTCTTCATAGCTCAGAACTTGATCTCCGAGAACACGTACTAAATGTGTTTTTACAGATTTGATATTAGATTCCCAAAGTCCTCCAAAGTGTGGAGCTGAGGGAGGATTGAAATGCCAAGTTATACTTTCCTTGGCAGCGGCTTCAGAAGCATATTGATTTAACATTTTATAGGCTTTTACAAAATTTGTACCATTATCTGAGTTAATAGCTTCCACACGGCCACGACTACTAATAAACCGTTTAAAAGCAGCCAGAAAAGCATTAGCAGTAAGATCTGAAACGAGTTCTAAGTGGACTGCCTTGACAGAAAGACAGATAAATAGACATAAATAGGATTTGAGTTTGATAGTACCTCGAGCTCTGGACATAACGATATCGAACGGGCCAGCATAATCTACGCCAACATGAAGAAAGGGTTTGTGAACAGAAACTCGGTTTAATGGTAAATTACCCATGACAGGAACGGTTGAGATAGGTTTTGTTTTCCAACATTTCACACATTGAGCTAAAACTCTTCGAATAGAACGTTTAGCATCGTATATCCAGTAACGTTGGAGAATTAGAAAATGAGTGGTTTATACTCCAGCATGCAAGTACTTCAAATGTGTTGCTTCGATTATTCGATTAGTCAAGATACAACGACTCGGAAGTAAAGCTGGAAATTTACTTGAAAAGGAAATAGGAGCATTCTTGAGTCGACTTCCCACTCTTAATATTTTTTGATGATCAAAAAACAAGGAAAGTTTGAGTAAAGCTTTTGGAACTATTTTATTTTGCTGAATAAGTTCTATCTCTTTTGAAAAATAGAGTGATTGAGTATGTTTTACAAATTGCAAAGTTGAGTTGTATAATTCAAATGAAGATAAATTCCCAGAAAATTTATGTTTTTTGAGTTTTTGAGAACGACAATTATTGACAAATCGTAGAACGTAAGCAAGAATGCGGGTAGATTCGTCTAAAGAAGACTTATCTTGAATAAGAGAGTCGAGAATGTTAGGAACGGTGGTAGCAGAATTCACTTGAACTACAGGACGCTGTTCTAGAGAAACTTCGCTGGTTTCGCAAAATGAAATAGGTTCTAAAGGTGGAAAATTAGGATCAGTTAAAACTGGTGCCGCCCACCATAAGGAACAGTTTACTAAATCGGAGGGTAGCATTCCTCGCGAACCTACATCAGCAGGATTTTGTTTAGATGGAACATAAAACCAGGAAGATGCAGGTATTTTGTCCTGTATTAAAGAAACCCGATTGCTCACATAAGTGCGCCACTCATGAGCTGAAGAATTAATCCACCTGAGAGTCACCATGGAGTCAGTATAACAATATAGTTTATCTAATGGAAGTTTGTTCAGAAAGCAGTTTGAAACAAAAGAAGCTAATCGAGCGCAGAGAACTGCTGCATTAAGTTCAAGTCGAGGAAGAGATACGGTTTTTAGTGGAGCTACTTTGGCTTTAGAACAAATAAACTTTACAGCAATTTCTCCAGAATTGAGAAAACATCGACAATATAACACACTACAATATCCTTTCTCACTTGCATCTCCAAAGCAATGAAGTTCAATACGGTTAGTTGAGCTAGGAACAATAAGTCGAGGCAATTGAAATTCTTGAAAGCACGATACGTCTTTAATATATTTCGTCCAGAGTTGGACGATTTCTTGAGGAGGCGGGGAGTCCCAAGATAACTTTAGCTTCCACAATTGTTGAATTAAATGTTTAATGAGAAAAGTAGAAGGGGAAATAATTCCCAGCGGATCAAAAATTTGAGCAAGGCTTGATAAAAGATTCCGCTTAGTACAAGGTTTATCATTAAATTTGACGAAAAATCGAAAAGAGTCAGAAGAAGCACTCCATTCCAAACCTAGTACTTTTAGAGAGGAATCTGTATTAGAATCGGAGTCAAAATTGAGAGAATTAATCGATACTTCCGATGGAGAAAGCTGAGTTAGAAGCTGTGGGCAGTTACTGGACCATTTTTGGAGTTCAAAGCCTCCTTTTCTTAGCAAATCAACAAGTTGTTGTTGTAACATCTGCGCAGACTCAAAGGAAGAGCTTCCAGTAACTATATCATCAACATAGGTTGAATTGCGTAAAGCTTCAGCAGCTAAAGGATATGTAGGACCCTCTTCTTCTGCTAGTTGATGAAGAACTCGAATAGCAAGGTATGGAGAGGAAGTTAGACCATAAACAAGTCGTTTTATTCGATATTCTTGAATTGCTTCTGAGGTAGAAAATCTCCATAAGATTTTTTGGTAATTTTGGTGGTCGGAATGAACAATTAATTGTCTAAACATTTTTGAGATATCTGCTGTAAGAGTATAGGTGTAAGTTCGAAAATTGAGTAAAATTGTGAAAATGTCATTTTGAAGTTTAGGACTAGAATACAATTTTGAATTTAGAGAGGGTTGATTGGGTAAATGTGCAGAGCCATTAAAAACTACGCGTAATTTAGTTGTTAAACTTTCTGGTCTCACAACGCAGTGATGTGGTAAATAAAATGAATTGAGTTTTACATCATTAGATAACTCCATGTGATCGAGATCGAGAAATTCTTGAATAAAATCACAATATTGAGAAAAAAGTTGAGGCTGTTTATGCAGTGAACGTTCCAGTGAATAAAATCGATTTAATGCTAGAGATCGTATCCCGGGAAAGCAAGGATTAGAATCATCCCTAAAGGGCAATTTGATAATAAATCTCCCAGTTTCGTCCCTTTGAAAACTTTTCTGAAATATCTTTTCACATTTTTGATCATCTGGAGATAGACACGTGACTTTAGGAACATCTTCTATCTGCCAAAATCGTTCAATTTGAGCATCCAAAGAAACAGAATCTTCGATATGACAGAACATAGCAGAAATTGCTTGAGGGGCTCTTGTTGAGACTTTGCCCATTAAAACATAACCAAATACTGTATTAATTGCATCAGGTTGATCTGGACCGCCTCGGATATGTCCATCCAGTAAAAGTTTACCATAAATATCAGCACCTAATAAGATATCAACCTGACCAGGGCTGTGAAACTCTTCGTCAGCCAATCGAATATTAGCTAAGTGACACCAGGAGTCTGTAGAGAGCTCATAGGGAGGCAAACTTTCGCTGACTTTGGACACGACAAGAGCATCGACTGTAAAAACTGGATTAGTCCTTTGAAAAGGGCGGAGAGACAAAGTAACTTCTTGATCCGCAAAAGTTTGCATTGTGCCTAGACCAGACAATTGAACTGAAGTAGAGAAGGGTTTAAGTCCTAAACGATTGAGACATTTTGAGGTTATAATAGACGTCATACTCCCAGTATCTAAAAGGCAGCGCATAGGTTGATAGGTCCCTTTGCTATCTAAAACTTCGATACGGGCGGTAGAAAGTAACGTACTTTTTTTGACATTGGTAAAACCAGTAAAAAGTGGGTCAGTAGATGGATTGTTAGGATGTTGATTCGATTCAGAAACGTCATTGCGGTTTTGACGCGTAGAAAAGCACAAATATGTATGATGCAAGGATTCACATTTGTGACATTTAGAGGTAGATTGACACAAGGAAGTTTTATGAGCTTTGGATAAACAGTTGATGCATAACTTTTTTACCTTATCTAGTTGAAAGCGATCGTGAGGAGTTTTTGATAAGAACTCTTGACATTTAAAAATATTATGCGAACCTGAGTTGCAAATTGAGCAAGTTAAGTTATTTTGTTGAGGAGGGGTTGAAGTGAAGGCTTCTTGACCTTGAGATTGCGTCTGAGCCATATAAGTATTTAAAACCGGACTTTGTTTAGATAAAGTTTGGTTTTTAAAATGAGTTGGTTTTGAAAATTGAGGTTTTGGTTTATAGGCAGGAGAGACCTGAATGTTATCTAAAGCCATACAATTTTTATGTAGAAAATCCATGAGAACTTTTAAAGATGGAATATTATTAGAGTCCTCATAAAAAAGTTCAAAACGAGTGACTATAGAAACAGGTAAGCGTTTGAGAATCATTTGTACCAGAATAAAGTCCCAATATTGAGTAGGCAAGCCGACATTAGTTAAAGCAGCAATATTTTTTGAAAAAGTATCCAATAAATTTCTCACAGCTGTGGGATTATCTGTAGATACATTTGGTGCATTTTCCAAATTTTTCCATAAATTCGTTGCCAATGAACGGGGATTGATAAATCGGTTGCGCAGAGTTGCATAGGCTATGTCATAATTATCATCAGATAATAGTAAATTGTCGATTACCGATAATGCAGAACCAGTAACATGAGATTTTAAAGTCGAAAACTTCAAAATTTTTGGAATATTTTTATTTGTGTGCACTAATGCATCAAAAATATCGATAAAGGATTGAAATGATTCAATATTTCCTTTGAAAATAGGTATTTCAAAATCTAGTTTTGGTTGGAAACAATGTTGAGATTGAGTAGAGGATGGATTCGCTTGAAAATTGTGATTTAAATTCAATGTTTCTGTTGGTAATTTAAAAAAGTATGCTTTGCATTGATAATACATTAAGTCGAATAGTTTGCGGACATTATCCTCAGTGTTAAAGGCCTTATCATCTTCAGAGATCAAAATGACAACCTGGTTGTGATATTCATAAAATTTTTCATAAATAGATTGGACGCTCAAATACATGCATCTGAAAACTGGAATCTGGCTTTCATCGCCCTGGTTAACTTTACTTGGTGTAACGTGAATTTCTTTAAGTTTTTGAAACTCCGTTTGGCGTAAATTTTGAATTTGTTTAAGTTCGTCAGCCATGGTTTATTCGTAAAAATCAAGACCAATTAAGAATTTGAGAAAAAATTTAAAAATTTGAGAAAATTAAAAAATTACAAAATCGAGTTTTCAAAGAAATTGTTGCAAATTGAGAATTAAAAAAATTAAAAATTGAGAGTCGCAAGATTAGAAAATAATATTTCAAAAAAAAATTATAAGTATGGACGGCTTCGAGTACTAATCTAAAACGAATTGAGAATTTGAAAATATCAAAATTGAGAAAATCGCAAAATTAGAAAATTGAATTTCTAAAAAAAGTTACAAGTATGGACGATCTCGAGAAGTGATCCAAAACAAATTGAGAATTTGAAAAAATCGAAATTGAGAAAATTGCAAAATTAGAAAAAAATTATTTTCTAAAAAAGTTACAAGTATGGACGGCTTCGAGTAGCAATCCAAAACAAATTGAGACTTTAAAAAAATCGAAATTGAGAAAATTGCAAAATTAGAAAAAAATTATTTTCTAAAAAAGTTACAAGTATGGACGGCTTCGAGTAGCAATCCAAAACAAATTGAGAATTTAAAAAAATCGAAATTGAGAAAATTGCAAAATTAGAAAAAAATTATTTTCTAAAAAAGTTACAAGTATGGACGGCTTCGAGTAGCAATCCAAAACAAATTGAGAACTTAAAAAAAACAAAAATTGAGAAAATCGCAAAATTAGAAAATTTAATTTTCAAAAAAAATGTTGCAAGTATGGACGCTTAGAGTAGCAATCCAAAAAAACCAACTATTTTGAAAATTCAAAGTGTATACCAATTTACTATACTAAGTATATGGTTATACCCATATCCAATAAAAAAACACCTTTGCTAAAAAACTGTGCACTAAAATCAACAAAAAATTGTGTTCGCCTGAGACAAAATAATATCGTCACTTTTAGAAAAATACCTACTTGGAATTTTATATTAAAATAATAAAACAAATAAAATTATGATTTTTCTTTTTTAAAGTAAATTGAGTTGAGGTTTTTTACTTGAGTAGGTAATACTTCCAAATATCGAAAAAATATCGATATATCGATATTGACGTCGATCCAAAATATCGATAAAAATTGAAGAAGAAAATATTGAGAGTATCGATTGAGATACTACTTCGATCAAAAATATTTCGAGAAATTAAATATCGAAAACTATCGATTAATATTTTCTGACTTAAAAAACCCTATGAGTAGTTCAATCCGCTCGTATGGGCCAATAAATTATATTAACGTTTCCTAAATAATTTTTCAGCGATGTTAGTTCCTTCGATAGACAGCAAGCTTTAAAATGAACTCGCTCAGGGTTTGTAAGAAAAATTACTACGGCCTTTTTTTATCCCAACTTACCGGTTTCTTGATGTTTTCTTCCCTGGGTAGGCCTACCTCCTCGTCTTTGGTTGATGGCGTAATCACGGATCACCTCGTGGCGTAATCGTAAGAATCACTCTGTATTATATTGAATTGAATTGAATGGTTTGAGTTATTTTGAGCACAAAATTAAAAAATAAGAAGACGTAGGTATTCTTAAAATGTTTTCAGTCGAGCAGAAAAATTTGTACTGATAAAGTATTTTTATATGCACTTTTCGGGATCGCTGCGTCGCGCTCAGTTGAGACAAAAAAAAGGCTTGTTTTTTGCGCGGTCGAATGAAATTAGAAAGCAATAGAATCGAAGAAACTAAATGATTGATTGATTCAAAGAAATTAGAATTAAAATTATAATTATTAATTTATTATTTAAATTTTGGGACGACACAATTTTTATATACAGTGGTGTACGGACCACCAAGACTCCTGATAAAGTTGATTTTTAAAATTGTGATTTTTACAAAAGTGTTTTACTAATTTTGATATCACCCTGTACCTTACTCCAAGGACCTAAAGGTAATACAGTCAGTTAATGTTATGATTTTTTAACGTGTTCGTAAGCATTTTTTGATAACGAAAGCTCTTGACAACATTGTTTTCTAAAAATGTGATTTTTAGAAAAATACACTAGTAATTTCGATATCACCCAGTAGCTCACTTGCTGGCTCTAAAGGTAATACAATAAGTTAGTGATATGATTTTTTAAGGTATTTCTAACTCTTGTTTGCTAAGTAAAACTCCTGTTGTTTTTAACAATGTAAATTGTACAATTATTTTTGATATCACCCTGTAACTCACCCCCTGAACCTAAATTTGAAATAATCCGTTAATACATAGTTTAACTTTTTGGGCTATTTTCAACTTTTTATTGTTAAGTAGAGAACTAGAATTTCTAAACAAATCTATAATAGATTTTAAGGTCACCCTGTAGCAGACCTGAACCTAACCTTTATAACCTGGGTTTGGCAGACTTTTTTTCTATCTCTTCTCATACCTGATCATAAGAAATATTAGACAATCATTATTTTTAATTATATGATAATAATAATAAGAAGTTTGATATTTATATAATCAAAGGTTATTTTTTGTGCCACGGGTTGCAATAAATCCGAAAATTATTTTTTTTTTCATATCATAACTTATCAAGCCTAATAGTTTTCTTTCCTAAAATTCATTTGATTTCGTTAAAATAATATTTCGTTTGATTTTGTGGTCGGCTGTACTTAGCCATTCCGTTTGGTTCGCTTTGCATGTTATGTTCGTGTTATTTGAATCCAACTTTAACGAAGTAAGAAAAACGTCTCATAGTTTTGTTATTGTTTTTTTCCGGAAAAATACAATTTTTTAAGAACCTGTGCATCATCAACAATCCCGGAAAAATATTGAATTATCAGCAATCGAGTTTAAAGTTAGGTTTTAGATTATATTTTTCGGTTTTTGACGCTGTACAAGAAACTGACATTTACGATGTTGCCATGATTTAGGGCTAAAATTTGAGGCGTCAAATTTTTTCAGATTGTTTCAAATTATTTCAAATTTTAAAGAATTGCCCCCCTAGTTTTAGATCCAGACAGATACAAGTTATAAGAATGACACAAAATGTAGTAGACAACGAATCTGAAACAAAACAATTTTTTTATGTAGGAATGTACCTATACGAATTTTCTATTTCGGTTTAAAATTTAAGTTTTTTCTAAAATTCAAAATGGCAGACAATTTTCAAAAGCTGTACCCTTCGCTTTTTGATTAGGTTTTTTAATGCGACATTAAACAAAATTAAAGTGAATGTCCCAAAAGCACTCATTCTTCCTCATATACTCAGAGAGAGATAACTTAAATAGATTTATTAGGAAATAAAAAAAGAACTGTTTTTTTTTAACTGTGACTGTTTGGTTATGGCCGAGATTATCATTATTATCTTGAAATATTCACCAGTGTTGAGCCGTGTAGAAATATACTTTAATTTTTTATTCCAGATCAAGACGGAGAACATGGATCTCTCCTTTTTGAAGAATGGCTTTCAGTGCCGGAAAAAGCAGGCAAAAAAGATCATCTTCTAAGTTTTATTAGATCTCGTGTTCCACAAATTTCAGAAGATTCTGTGGTAAAAATAAATCGCTTGTATCACTTGATTAATGAAAGGTGGAACGCAGTTTCTCGAAAAAAACATACTTTTTTAATTTAGTGGAAATCTTGGCTAGAAGAAGATCTTTTGGTCAATGCTAATGACGCTTATAAGGCAAACCAATCTAACAAATCCCGGCTTGCATCATCTGGATATTTAATTAGTTTTGAGTTCCGTTTTGGTTATATAGAATAGCTTTATTTTAAAATATTTATAATAATATTATGTACCTATTATATTAAATTGACAATTTATAAATCGAAGAATATTTTCATCACATATCATATACAGATAGAATACTCTTGATTAGAATTCTGTTCATTTAAGTTTTTCATGTTTTGTTTTTATCCTGTTATTTATTTGTTTGAAGAAAAATATACACACATTATGTAGCATTCCTCCCTCTCATCAGAAAGTTATTTTAGTGCGCTACTATAGCAGTCATTATAGACACTTAAACCACATTTCTGTAGGTGGGGGTAGGGTTGAAGGCTGCTTTTTGTAATATTATTCTATCACCTATTTTATATCCTGTTGAAATCGTTAACGGAAGGTCTCGAAAAACGCATTTTTTATTAAGTGTGTGGGAGTAGCGGTGGGGGGAAGGGGAGGAGGGGCTGAATTTCCGTTATATTACTATACCACCGATCCTACATCCATATGCCAAATTTTATTGAATTCGGTCGACAGGAACTACTCAAATAATACATTTTTATAGAGGGGTGGGGGTAGGGGTAGGAGGTGAGAGAGGGGGTGAGAGTTGATTTTTTGTAATCATATTCTACCACCAATCCGTTTCCAAATTTTATTGAACTCGGTTAACGTGAAATCGAAAATAGATCCGATGTGGTACCCCACCCCCTCTAAAAAGACCAAAACTACGTTCAAGTCATCAAGAATTATATCAGTCGTACTTAGAAGTTCGATTAAAATTACTCAAAAAATGGAATTTTGGCCACGAAAACAGGGTCCTGAAACCAATGTGGGACGGCTTAAAAATATTGTCGTACTATTAAAACCGTTTCAAGCACTAAAAGCGATTTTAGTTTAAAACGATTTGTTGTATAAATACCATTAAACCCGTTTTAAGGAGCACAACCGATTTTATTTAAAACCGCTTTCAAGCGCGTATAGACGTCGTAAATGCTTGCTTTTCCTTCAAATTTCTCTATTAAAAAGTTAAAAACCTATATAAATCGGCTCCGGAACGAAATAGCCATGTACAAATAGCGGGTATTAAAATAGCGGTTTCGAAATAGTGACGTGGTAACAAAATAGCGACTAAGCATATTTAAAAAAAAACCTTTCCTGACTTTTGCCGGGATCCTAGAGGGTGTGGAAAGAAGTCGTTATTTTGAGAATGCGCTTTTTTGGGCAAGCGCTTTCTAGGCCTGCGCTTTTTTGGCTTGCGCTTTTTGGTCTGCACTATTTTGGCCTGTGCTGCGTTATTTTGTCATGCGCTATTTTGACCATGCGCTATTTTATCATAAGTTTTTATGACCATACGCTATTTTGTCCTAGGCTATTTTGGTCACGCTGTTATGGCCTGCGCAGTTTTGAATTGCGCTATTTTGTACCACTGACAAATAAAGTCTCTTTCAAATTTGCATTTTAAATATCGCCATTTCGTCCCGGAGCCATATAAATCATTCGGATTCCCATCAAATATTGGTACGCAAATAAAATATAATATTCTGCTTTAAAACCTATTTCAAAAGTAAAACTTTTTATTAAATTTGCTAAAAAGTTTGGTTTTCTTTAAAAGCTAACAAAAGATCGCAAATTCATTTGTAAATTTTGGGAAGGATTACTAAAGAACTTTATCACCAGTATTTACCAAAGGGTCTAAAATGCTAAAGTACTAAAGTTCTTAAAACTCGGTCTAGATTTTGGTTAGTTTCATTAACTTCAAGTAGTAGACTTGGAATAGGCTTGTATTTCATTCATAAATTAATTTTTGTTTTGGAACGGTATGCAAAACAAAATTTAGTGAGTGGGAAAGAGATACAAAACGTGTTTTGTTTTAGTTTTGTTCTTATGTGGCAACGCCGGGTTGTTGCTTTACTACGTATGTCTGTGATAGGTGCGGTTTAATCGTAGATGTAGGCAGTGGCGGAGTAAAATAAAAATAAAAGTAAAATAAAAATAAATAAAATGACTTTTAACATAGGAAGTCCATAAATAATATAATTAACACGATTTTTTTTTTCATTATCCACTTCGTTACGTCTTTTATAGACAAATTAGATTAAAAAAACATTGGGCGCCGTACAACTCGGCTTCCGATTACACTTTTTTTGATAAAATATTTAAAATACACAGAATATTCAAAAATGTCTAATATAGTTATTTAAACAACAAGGTTTGAAAACGACTTTTTGCACACGATCGAGACAGTTTGGTAGACCGAGCCGAAGGCGAGGTCTACAAGTCGAGGGAGTGTGCAAAGAGGTTTTCAAACGAGTTTGTTACAATATTTTTTATACGACTGCTAATAAAGAAAGAAAAATCAAATTTTAATTTAACTTGTTTTTATTTCCGACATTTTTACAACAAAACCTTAAAAATTCAACAATTTTTTGACGTATCTAATCAACAAAACATACGAGCAGTGACGGTTGCTACCGAACTAAGCCAACTTAGATTGATGGGTGACAACAACAAAAATCACAATGACGGGAGACCAGTATGCAGAAATGACATAGGCGTGCGCAAAAATGACATAAGCTTGTGCAAAACGTTTTGCACACAGCGTGCGCAAAATGAGATTTTCAGATCGTGTTCTCCGTGCGCAAAACCCCCTTTTACAAGACAGTCGTATAAAAAATACTTTACGCAATTTTCTTGCGATATGACTCTGCTAACTATTTGTAGTCAGTAGTAGACCTGAGTCCATTGAGTCGAGTGTTGAAATATATCCTGAGAATTTATAGGTTTTAAGAATTTTTTTAAAAATTTATTGTTTTAAGGTTTTAAGAATTTTTCAAAAATTTAAAATTTTTTTAAAATTTGAAGGTTTTTCGTAAAAAAAGTTTTTAGAAGCGTTATCCCAAAATATTTAATTGCAAAACAACTATTTGCACCGAAGAAATAAACCGATGGGTTGATCAATATGTTAATACTGTTAACGACCAATAAGAATCAGGACCTGGTAGGACTTACTTTTAAGAACTCAGCAGGAATATAAAAATTGTAGTAAGGTTTGGTTAGGTATTTTTTAAACCTGAACAGGACCAATAAGGACTGACAAGATCTATACATATATTTTTGTTGTTGATTATGATATTGATCTGCATTTTTTGTACTAATTTCGGTGCCTGATATTTGTGACTGGTGAACTTTGGCATCTTCAAAAATCAAAATTAGAATTGTAACAATAAATAACTTATATAAAAATATTAAAATACAGGGTGTAATTTTAATGATGCACCAAACCTTAAGGCGTGGTAGAGAAGGTCAAAAGAAGAATATTTTTTCCAGTCCACTTTGCATTAAACCTCTTTATTTTTTAGATACTGGGTGGCAAAGTTAAGGATTTTTTTTCGATTTTTTATTATAACTTCCTTGAAAATTGCAATAGAAAATCAAAATTTTTTGGAGATATGTGCTACAATAGAAGTAGCAATTATGTGATAAAATGATTTAAACAAAAAAATATTACTGAAAATTATGACTGTGATCTGTTTTTTTTTTAATTTAAAAAAATCTTTTTAAATTTGGTACTATTATCACAATTTTTTATAATTATTAAGAGGCTTTTAGATGTTTACAAAAGCCTATCACAAAATTGTTTTGTGAATATAATAGCTCAGAAAAAAAATAATTCTTACAAAAATTTACAAATTTATACCTATTGCAAAGGTTATTTGGCCAAAAAAGGAATAGAAAATTTTTTGATCACAATGAACTAGAAAATGATTTGACAATGTCAAATTTGTCATTTTTAAATGTCCCAGTTTTACCTCACTCTTCAAACTTGACAAATGCTTTAACTTGGAAACAAAAAACTTTTGACTACTAGTTTGAACTTTTTCTCCAGTTTTGACTTTCTGCACCAACCCTTAAAGTTTGGTGCATCATTTAAATTACACCCTGTATACTTGGTCATCTAAATTCAATGTTTTGATCCTTTTTTTTAGATTTAGTACCCTTTTTACATTATTGACAATCTTATAGTTAAAATGTCCGCCAAGGAAGTCAAAATGCCACTAAGTAAGTAAGTACTTTAAAAACAAATAAATAGTGAAGTTAAAATTTTAACGACAGATGAGATTACTAACTAAAACCGCTATAAATAACAGGTAAAAATGGTTAGGTTAAGTTTAAAAAAACTATTTTTTTTTAAATTCAAAATTCCAAGTCTCTTAGGAACTATGGCAGCGTGAAAAATTGCTTACTGTAGCTGCGTTCGGTATTTGCATCTCAGACGCGACGGATTTTTGGTCAGGTGATTACAGATTAGTCTGAGCAAATTGGAATTAACGAACGGATCCGATCTAACCAAAAACATTATGTACATATTGCAACTCACGCCCAGCTATAATTTTGGCAAAATTTTCCTGTGATGTCGGAAATTTATATAATTTGTTGTCTCCTTAATAATTCGATTTCAATTTTTTTACATAAAAAATATGTTCGGTTTCCATAAAAAACCTCTTTATTTTTCTTTTATTTTTGAATTTTACTTTTATTTTTCCTATTTTTCATGGACTAAAATTTTGTCTTGAACATAAAATTATTAGTCTTAAATTTATATTAATGCCAAGTAAATGGGTCAACTATTAGTTATTATAAAATTTACCTAAAGCAAAATTGCATTAAAATGCGAGAATTAAACGCAAAAAATGTAATTTCTATTCTAAATTTAAGAATTATCATTTTATTTCTTATTTCTTTATTTTTATATACTTTGGCACTACAAGCGTCCTCTATCGTGTTTTTCACATATCCATAAAATTTTAAATATAGTGATATGGTTTCCTATAGAGGGTGAAGTGCTGTGCGCATGTGCGAAAAAACGGCAAGCGCAGGATAGAGAGACAGACAAAGTGTGCTGCGCGTCGCCATGTCTAGAAAACGACAACCTTAAAATCTAAATTTAAAAAATAGTGAAAATTCACTTTAAAATACCGCAAATAATTAAAATTATCGTGCCATCATCCTGTTGGAACTTCAAGTCACATAGCTCTTATGGAAAGGTGTACACCTTGCACTTTGGAACTTCAAAACAGCGGTAAGTCCCTCTCCATGAGGCTATGTCACAATTTTATTTCTCTTTCAAATTTAACCTACAATTTTTAAATTATTTACTTTCACTAGTTAAATGAATTTTTTGCGCCAATGTTAATTATAGTCCACTGTATCTACCAAAACCCAATCTGAGCCATCGGAGTGCTACATATTTTGATCACTTCGATTGCCTGATTTTGATTTCCATTTTGATTTTCTTTTTGAAATTTCAAAAAATTCATTTTCGCTAGAGTGAGAGCAAACGCTAGTAGTGTGAAAGTAAGAAAGAGACGCCATTAATAAATTAAAATTATAATATAGGTAAATAAAATAGGTACCTATGAATTTGTATTAGGAGACCTATACCTACATCTCGCAAATTTTATAAAAAACGCAAGGACATATATTCGAGATTGGAGTCTTGGGTCGCTATGTGTATGTAAATGCAAAAAGTTTATCTTTGTATTTTTGAAAGATATATCTGTGTGTAGGTAATTTCGGAATATAAGTTTTTTATTTCCTAATTTATAACGCGCAAATAAATACCTACATGATTATTTGTTTTTCTTTTTGCTGTAGTTTGCATGCCTATATGTAAGAGGCTACGGTTACATACGGCTATTTTAAATCGAATTAAATTTTTTTAAATATTTAATCTACAAATTTTGATTTTGTTTACTTTGCCTAATTTATTACAAAATAATGTCTGAAAAGGTAAAGAAAATTAAAGTCTTTCGTGACATCGAAGATTCAAATTTAAATGAAATTTTAACGGTAGCTAAATTGGCTAAAACTGATGCAACCAAACATCTTAACTTTAAGATTCGTTACGAAGAGCTTGACAACGTCCAAGAGGAATACTTTAAAAAGCACACCGCTTTATTAAATGATATTTACCAGGATCAGGATCAAGTTAAGACTTGTATCGAGCATCTTCATTCATTTCAAACAAATGTTGCTACTGCGCCGCCTTCTCAAAGTGGAAGTCGCCGACTTACTATTAACCCTTACTCTTCAGGAGGTTCACAAACCTCTGATTATTTTCCAAGTTTACCGAAAATTGACATTGAAAAATTTACTGGCAATGTCAATGATTTCCCTACCTTTTATGATCTTTTTAAAACAATGATTCATGATAATCTGCAAATTCCAAATATACAAAAATACTCGCTTTTAGTTACTTATTTAGATGGTCCTCCAAAGGAATTAGTTACGCAATTACCAGTTTCGGATGCAAACTATCCTATTGTTTTCAATAATCTTGTAAAAAGGTATAAAAATGATCGCATTTTAGCGCAAAATTATTGGAATGCTATCGAAAATTGCCCTAAAGTAAACTCTGGTGACTTTGTAGCTCTAAGAAACTTGCTTGATATATTCACGAAAAATATTGAAGCTTTAAAAACTGTTGGTTTGCAACCAGATTTTTGGGACTTTGTCTTAGCCCAAAAGTTGTTGAAATCTATTGATAGTTCGATTCAAACGCGATTTGAAGTTTTTCATGGTAAGCCTACCGAAATACCTTCATATAAATCAATCTATAATTTTTTGGATCAACATTGTAGCTCGCTTTTTGTAGTTAACGCCGCCAGTACATCCAGTACACAATTTTCTATGAAGCCCAAATTTACAAAACCGCCCCATATAACTCAAAAAACCACAAAATAACTATAATACCCGCCAAACGCCTCGTGCATTTTTTACCGCGCAGCAGAACTCTCAAAATAATTGTTCCTTATGCAATTCGAATACTCATAAATTGACTTTTTGTCCTGATTATTTAAATGAAACGCCACAACAAAGATTTAATTTATTAAAAGCAAACCGATGGTGCGTAAACTGTACCTCTAATTGTCATAAAACCTTCCAATGCAAAAGCACTTTTAATTGTCGATTTTGCAAAAAAAGGCATCATAGTTCAGTTCATTTTGACTTGCGCCATGTAAACGAATCCTCGTCTCAACGGCAAGAAAATAATAATGCAGATTTGCCGGTAAATAGCCAACAAATTAACGCGTTTCGGCAGGAAAGAAATGAAATTAGTAACTCATCCTCTTCGCAAACTCAAAATCAAGGTGCTTGCTACTCTACACAAAGTTACAGTAACTCTAGTACTTTGCTTTCTACCGCTCTTTTTCAAATAAAAGATATAAGAGGTAATTATCAAACTTTTCGTGGAGTTTTAGATTCCGCATCGCATCTGTCTTTTGTATCTTTAAAATGTGCCAACAAACTAGGCCTACCCCGCTTTAATATTGAAACTGAAGTCTTTGGAATAGGTGAGACCAGTATGCAATCAAAATTAGGATCTATTGATATGATCATTCGCCCTTGCAATCAATCTGACCTGACCTTATCAATACAGAGTGCAGTTATTTTACCTCAAATTTGTTCTTCGCTTCCCTTAAATGACATAAATATTAGTCAAATGGGAATTATAAAAAATATAAATCTCGCGGACCCTTATTTCTATAGACCGGGAGCAATCGACGCTTTACTTGGAGCCGATATTTTCCCTTATATTCTTAGAGATGGTCGTATTGTAGGTAATATAAATGAGCCTATCGCATTAAACTCAATTTTTGGGTACATTTTAATGGGACAAATTGGTAACACAAACTCGCCCCTCGCTTCGGTATCCCTTTTATGCCAAATTTCAAATAATCAACTTAATGATTCACTATCGAAATTTTGGGAAACTGAAAATATACCGGAAATTAAACCTATTCTTTCCCCGGCTGACGAAGCATGTGAAAAAATATTTAAAAATACTTCTTTTCGTGATAATACAGGGCGTTACGTCGTGACTTTACCCTTTTGTGAAAATAGTGAAACAAGTTTTCCAAATAGTCGCCAACTTGCATTAAAAAGATTTTATCTCTCGAAAACCGCTTAATTAAAACACCGGAAACCTATCAAAAATATTCGGACTTTATGCAAGAATACTTAGACTTAGGTCACATGGAATTAATTTCTAACCCGGGGAACAGTTTACGGAGAAAAGTTACTATATCCCCCACCACCATATTGAAAGACCTGAAAGTTTAACCACAAAACTCAGAGTAGTTTTTAACGCAAGCGCAGTATCCCAAACAAATACTGGAAGAATTTCCTTAAATGACACGCTTTACGCCGGTCCCAAATTACAAAAGAACATTTGTTCTATTTTATTAAATTTTAGATTAAATAAAGTCGCTCTTTGTTGCGATATTTCTAAAATGTTTCGCGGCATTTTATTAGCCCCGCATCATCAAAATTATCAAAAAATCTTATGGAGGTTAAGTCCTACCGAACCTATAAAAGAATATAATTTAAAACCCGTTACATATGCTACTACCCCCGCTCCTTTTTTAGCTTTAAGAGTCTTACAGCAGCTAGCTGAGGACGAAAAGCATAATTTTCCCCGCGCCGCTAAAGTTATTATGACTGTGCGTGCAAGGGCTGAAAAATAACGGAATTTCCTTCAATAGGTCGCCGGTATTGGCTTCACAAGCACATTTAAAAATAATTGTCGGTATTGACGATTGAAAATGGAAAGTTACGATACATATGGAATTTTATATGAAAAGGCACCTACCTCGGACTCTCTTGCAGCTCCAGTCGACGTTTAAACGTCCAGTTTTTTCACCTCAAATTCACTTTTTTCGGGAACGTGATTTTGCTAGTGTCTTGTTGTGACGGTGGTTCTTTGCGCACTCATCGCGGCGCTGCTTCTCTTCCACGTGTCCGGTGCCGTGAAACCCCATATGCATATTTTAGAGCGCGAAAATTTAAATTATTTTAAACGCGCAGAAACGGAAAAGAAAATGAAAATTAGGAAATTTCTTGCTTGCACCAACATTTTCCGGCCGCCAAAACACGTGTGTTTTTACTTAGTTAAGAAAAGGAAAGGAAAAAAAAATTAAATAGTATTCGCCTATTAGCTATTAAACGATACAATTTAACATTAACCCAAATATGCATTAAATTATGCATGTAAATTAAGATTAAAAGAAAAGAAAAAATACTTAGAAAAAATTAAGAAAGAAAAAGAAAATTTTGCCTTATGCGTCGGGCATAGGCAAAGGACATAGTTTCACTACTGGTCGACGATATGTTCCTGTAGCTGTTTTAACGGTCACAACACGAATATGACCGTCTGAGCCAGGGTGTGCGTCGACAATTCGCCCAACAGCCCATTGCAATGGCGGTTTTTGTTCATTCTTTAACACGACTAAAGTATTTAGTTTAATATTGTTAGAAGCCTCTGTCCATTTAGAACGCTGTTGCAAGGTGTTTAGGTACTCCAAGTTCCAGCGTTTCCAAAAATCGGACTGGAGCCTTTGCACCAGCTGCCAGCGGGACAGGGTGTTCAACTTGGAATCAGAAAATTCGGGTTCTGGTATGGAATTCAACGGTTCCAGGGTAAGAAAATGACCAGGGGTCAGTGGAAGAAAGTCATTCGGATCCATACTTTGGGCATATAGAGGCCGGCTGTTTAGTATGGATTCGACCTGACACAAAAAAGTAAAAAACTCTTCATAGGTTAACCGTTGCTCACCTATTACACGTTTTAAATTTGCCTTGGTGGATTTAACTCCTGCCTCAGCTAGTCCGTTTAGGTGCGGACTACCAGGACTTGAAAAATGCCAGGTAATTTTTAGACTGTGACATGCTTCCTGGGAGTACTGTTTGAGTAAACGATCAGCTCCCAAGAACGCGCTACCACAATCTGAGTAAATGTCAGAGATTCTTCCTCTTCTTGCCACAAATCTCTTAAAAGCCGCAAGAAAGGTAGGGGTGGAAATATCGGAGGTAAGTTCTAGGTGAACTGCCTTTGTTGCGGAGCAGACTAAGACAAGAATATAACCTTTGGATACCTTTGCACCTCGGTACTTTCCCATTGTAATTGGAAAGGGACCACAATAATCTATGGCAACATGTGAAAATGCCTTTACTTGAGAGATGCGTTGAGCAGGCAAGTTGCCCATGATTTGTACGGAAGGTTTAGGATTTAATCGATAGCATAAAATGCAATGAGAAGTTATACTCTCGATTGCATAGCGAGGGGAAAGGATCCAAAATTGTTGTCTCAAGAGGTAATGCAACGTTTTTTGACCGGGATGACAGTACCTTTTGTGAGTGTACTCAATGACAAGTTGAGTAAGTCGGTGAGAACGTGGTAAAAGTAAAGGGTGTTTTGCTGAATAAGAGAGTTCGGAAGAATGTGGTAATCGACCCCCCACTCTTAAGCAGCCTTGTGTATCTAGAAAAAGTGAAAGTTTACGAAATTGTTTAGGAAGTAGCTTTGCGTCATTCAAACGTGAAATGAGATCAGCAAAGATGGAACGTTGAACATGCCGAACGAGAACAATAAGAGAATGTTGAAGTTCAACTTCGGTAATATTTTCGTTAGGATATTTAGATTTCTTTTCGGTAAGGCGAAAAATATAGGAAATTATGCGTTGAATTTTCTCTAGGGAAGAGTAACGAGAAAGAAAAGTATTGTTACAAATTTAAGTATTTAAATTTTAGAGTTAGAATTTATTTAGGTTTAGTGTAGTATTAGGTTGACGTATTTTATGGTTGTATTCTTAATCTAGGTTTTAGTTGCGTTATCTGTGACAAACTGGTATGCGAAAGTCTAGAAAAGGGCTGGAATGATTGCGAATCGAACAAGGATGGAAGGGTTCTAGAATAGTAGGCAGCCCTCATATATAAGGCCGGACGTCGTGCATCAGTCAGTCAGTCACAGATAACATACTGAGTGGTCGTGAGATTAACACGAAGTTAATAGACCGATTATAGTGGTGAATTATTAGCAAGTTTAAGTGCGTGTTTTTGTACATAATTTGTGAAAATAAATTGACGTATCGTTTTCAACAATTGCGAGTTTTAATTTGTCGTTGTGAACCCGTAACAATTGGTGTCAGAAGTGGGATTAAAAGAAATAAATAGTGCAAAGACTATCCTTACACAGTACCACCGGCTAGGACAATTAAAAAGAAGAGCAGTAAGTGATTTTGCCAGAATATTCGGAACTGAATAGTGCAAAGACTACCCTTACATATTACCACCGGATAGGACAATTGGACAGAAAAACAGTAAGTGATTTTTCCAGAATATTCGAAGAAGTTCGATATTGTTTTATTCAAAAACTAAAAGAGATATTTAAGAACCGACTCCGACATTAACTTTACAGTCCAAAAATTGATAATTAGAGAGATTTTCTAGAATATTCTATAACATTCTACGACGTTCTATTCAAAAACTAGAAGAGATATACAAATACCGACTTTGACATTAGATTAGTAATTTTAAAAGTAAGAATCAGAAAGAATTTCTAGAACATTCCATCACTTTCTACGACGCTCTATTCGAAAACCAGAAGAAATATCCAAAAAGAGAC
Organism: Aspidapion aeneum; assembly: GCA_963576565.1. Classification (NCBI taxonomy): domain Eukaryota; kingdom Metazoa; phylum Arthropoda; class Insecta; order Coleoptera; family Brentidae; genus Aspidapion; species Aspidapion aeneum. Next base: position 175,370,065 of record OY755038.1, on the reverse strand, counting down.
TTCGACATTAGCTTAGTAATTTCAAAAGTAAGAACTAAAAAGAATTTCTAGAAGATTCCATAACATTCTACGACGTTCTATTCAAAAACTAGAAGAGATATACAAATACCGACTTCGACAGTAGCTTAGTTATTTTAAAAGTAAGAATTAGAAATTATTGCTAGAATATTCCATAACATTCTACGACGGTCTATTCGAGAACCAAAAGAGATAATCAAAAAGTGACTTCTACATTTGCCTAGTAGCAGAAAGAGTAGCATTTACCAGTATATTCCAGAACATTCCATTAGGTTCTATTTAAGAATTGGAAGAGATATTGAAAAACCGACTTCGACATTCGCTTTATAGCCCTAAAATAGACGTTTTAAGTGATTTATCAGGAAGTTGATGCTTACTAGACAAAGATCGGCCAAGATGGAAGATTTAACTAAAATGATGCAGGCTCTAGCAGCTCAAATAGCTCAAAACCAGGGCGATATGAAACACACCATGGATGACATGAAGCAGACCATGGAACAAAACCAGAACGATATGAGACAGACCATTGCACAAAACCAAAACGATATGAGACGGACATTTGAAGAAAGATTAGATGGTATGCAAGAAAACTTCGACCAAATAAAGAGCAACTCCGAACAGCTGAGAGGAGAATTTAAGGTAGCAACAGAAGGTCTTAAGGAAGAAATAACTCAAAGAATGCAGAATGTAGAAGAAAAGGTGCAAAACAAATTGCAGAATGTTGAAGAAAAAGTGGAGACCAAACTACAGAATGTTAGGGAAGAAGTTTTTCAAACCATGGAAGAAAAATTCCAGGACATGTCAAAGCAGTTTATACAGCTTCAGAAAGAACACAACAAAATAAAAACTCAGGGATATGTTGTGAATTCCAACCAAAACATTAAGCCTCCAAATTTTGATGGTACGTCTTCCTGGTCTACCTACAAACAACAATTTGAAGCTGCCGCCACTGCAAATAGTTGGAACGATGACGAAAAAGCTAGAGCTTTGTTAGTAGCTCTACGAGAACCTGCTCTTGGACTTTTACGGTCTATTCCAGCGGAACAAAAACAGAGTTACAATGCTTTAGTGGCAGCTTTAGAAAGAAGATATGGAGATGAACATTTACGAAATTTGCATTGGTCAGAATTAAATATTCGCCAACAAAGAGCAGGGGAGTCATTACAAGAGTATGAAGCGGATATCAGGAGGCTGATGTACTTGGCTTACCCAGATATGCCAGAAAATTACAGAGATCCCTTTACGGTAGATCGCCTTATTAACGGCTTGCGAGACACGGACTTAGCAAAGTTACTTCGTCGAGAACGCTTCCATAACAGCAGTGAAGTGTTGATTCGAGCCCTTGAAATTGAATCATCAAATAATATCTCCAGGCCAAAAGTAAGAGCTGTTTCAATTCAGGAGGGAGAAGAAATGAGCACTGAAGAGGAGGTCAACTTAAAAACGCTAAACCAACTGTTTCAGTCACTGATAGAGAAGATTGATTCTTTGAAAGAAAGTAGACGATCCCCTCCAAATGTAAAGTGTTTCAGATGCGGACGTACAGGGCATATTCAACGCGATTGTCGTGTTCAAATGAGGTCTTGCTCACCATCTACTGGGACAGAGTACCGAAGAAGAGATCAGGAAAACTAAAACTAGACAACGCAGAGGGGCGGGTGTTGGCTAATGGGAATTTAGCCCCCAAAATTTACTCTATCAAGAGCTTAAAACATACTGCTGACAGTCTTAACATCGACGGACTTATTAATGGAAGAAAAGTTAATATAACAGTAGACACTGGTGCTGCCATATCATTGCTTAAGTTCAAAATTGCAACGAGGTATAAAATTCGACCAACAGAAAAGAAAATAACACTTAAGACTGTGACTGGAGAATCCGCCGACGTGTTGGGGCAGACAGATATAGACCTACAGCTGGGAAGATTGAAGATTCGCCACACTGTATTGGTTGCAGAAATAGAAGACGAATTTATTTTGGGAATGGACTTGATAAGTAAACATGGATTTGCGTTTGATAATAAACTTAATACCCTAAGATTTGGGAATGAAGAGTTCATTTTGTCAAATAGTCACTTCAATAAAGAACCAATAAAGGTCGTGGCAGTATGCACAACAAGACTAGTCGGTAACAGTGAGACCATAATTTTTGGGAGGCTGGAAAGTAAAACATCAAGCTGCGTCGGACTCATAAGCCAACAAAACACACCCAACACCTACCTAGTTGCAAAATCACTAGTTAAAACCGATAAAGACATCCCGATTAGAGTCGCCAATATTTTCCCAAATAGTGTCAAAATTAATAAGGGGGAGGTGGTAGCATTATTTGAACCAGTACAGAAAGTAACAAGATGTGAAGAGCCAACTTCCGAGGATACAAGCAAGTTACCAATGGAGGTACTTCAGCAATTTGAGTCAACTTGGCAACATCTCACTCCAGAAGAATATAGTAAAGCGAGAGAGTTTATAGAAGAACAAAGTAATATCTTCGAAACTAGGAGTAGTTCGGGACGCACAAACCTTATTCACCATGCTATCAACACTGGCGATGCCCAACCGATAAGACAACCCCCAAGAAGACTACCAATGGCCAAGCAAGAAGAAGTTCACAATCTCATTAATAAAATGCTCAGCGACGGTGTTATTGAAGAGTCATCAAGTCCTTGGTCATCTCCTGTGGTGTTGGTCACTAAAAAGGATGGAAGTACTAGATTTTGTGTCGACTATAGGAAACTTAACGATGTGACCAAGAAAGATAGTTACCCACTGCCAAGAATAGACGACACATTAACAACGTTGGCAGGATCATATTGGTTTTCTACTCTTGACCTGAAAAGTGGGTATTGGCAAGTAGGAATCTTTGAAAGAGATAAAGAGAAGACTGCATTCTCTGCTGGAAGTGGACTTTATCAGTTTAATGTGATGCCATTGCTACATTTGAAAGACTAATGGAAGTCGTTCTACGAGGCCTTACTTGGAAAACCTGCCTAGTATATTTGGATGATGTCATAGTAATGGGGAAATCATTTCAAGAACATCTAGATAATTTACGAGAAGTATTCTCAAGAATCAGGAACGCAAATCTTAAATTAAACTCAAAGAAATGTTTTCTGTTCCAAGAAAAAGTTGAGTTCCTGGGTCACGTCGTTTCCCGAGAAGGCATCCATACCGACGAAAAGAAGCTACAAGCAATAAAAGAATGGCCTCAACCTCGTGACAAACATGAATTGAGAAGCTTTTTGGGTCTGTGTACATACTACAGACGATTTGTAGAAGGATTCGCCAAAATAGCGTCTCCGTTACATAGACTTACAGAAGACAAAGCTTCTTACAAATGGAATACCGAATGTGACCAAGCATTTAGAAGACTAAAAGCAGCATTATGTTCTAGTCCGATTCTTGCATATCCCATTCCAAAAGGAAAATTCATATTAGATACTGATGCGAGCAATGATGGCATAGGAGCAGTACTCTCCCAAGTACAAGATGGAGAAGAACGGGTCATCGAATTTTTCAGCAAGAAGCTATCCAAACCAGAGAGAAATTATTGTGTTACTAGAAAGGAGCTCCTAGCCATAGTTAAATCCGTAGATCACTTTCACAAATATCTCTACGGACAAGAGTTTCTAATTAGAACGGATCATGCTGCGTTACAGTGGCTCATGAAAATGAAACAACCTGAGGGGCAAGTCGCGAGATGGATAGAAAAGCTACAACAATACCGTTATCAAATTAAGCACCGAGCAGGAAGGGTGCATAATAATGCAGATGCATTGTCCAGAAGACCTTGCCCCGAGGATTGTAAACATTGCAGGAAAATTGACCAGAAAGAAGGAATTACCTACGTGCGCCAGATAAAGTTAGAACCAGATGAAGAATGGATGTCGGCTTCGATTAGAACCACACAACTTAATGACAAAGATGTAGGACCTATCTTGCAATTGAAAGAAGAGAACAAGCCACGACCATCATGGCAAGATATCGCAAACCAAGGGGTGATACTCAAATCACTTTGGGCACAATGGGATTCACTGATAGTAGAGGAAAACATCCTTAAACGTGCCTGGGAAAGTGCCGATGGCCTTACTGTGGTTAATCAAGTAGTGGTTCCTAGGAGCATGGTAGACAATATAATGGCCGAATGCCATGGTGGAAAATCAGGCGCGCACCTAGGCATAAATAAAACCATGGACAAAATTCGAAACCGATTTTATTGGGTCAATTACTTTCAAGATGTGAAAAACTGGTGCCGCCGATGTTCGACTTGTGCAGCCAGCCAAGGTCCCAAAACAAGGTCCAGAGGTCAAATGAAACAATATAACGTAGGTCTACCATTCGAACGCATTGCTATTGATGTGGCCGGACCATTTCCAGAAACTATAAAAGGCAACAAATACATCCTTGTAGTCATGGATTACTTTAGCAAATGGCCAGAAGTTTTTGCTTTGCCTAACCAAGAGGCCACTACGGTTGCGGAAGTTCTGGTAAATGATGTTTTCAGCCGATTTGGCATTCCTTTGGAACTACATTCAGATCAAGGAAGAAACTTTGAATCAAAGCTCTTCCAGAATCTCTGTGACCTTTTAGGAATACATAAAACACGGACTACGGCTTTACATCCGCAGTCAGATGGCATGGTTGAAAGATTTAATAAAACAATAGAAGAACATCTGTGCAAAGTTGTTGATGAGCACCAAACAGATTGGGACCAATATATTCCATTATTTTTGATGGCCTATAGAACCGCCATTCACAATACGACAGGAGCTACTCCATCTAGTATCCTGTTTGGTAGAGAACTGCGTTTACCATGTGATATCATGTTTGGTTCACCTGAAGAAGAACACTTAGAGATTAATGACTATGTCGAACGTTTAAGGCAAAAGCTGCACTATATCCATGAAGTGGTTAGAGAGCGAATAGAAATAGCCAGTGACCGCATGAAAGCGAGATATGACCTGAAAGCAAACTCTTCAGGGTTCAAAGAGAATGATCAAGTCTGGCTATACAATCCTCAACGCAAGAAAGGAAGATCACCTAAGTTGACACCACCATGGGAAGGGCCTTATAAAGTTGTTAAGAGAATTAATGATGTAGTCTACCGAATCCAGAAAAGCCCGAAGTCCAAGATGAAAGTTGTTCATCTAGACAGACTAAAACCTTACCTGGGAAATGTTGATCGAGGCGATCAAACCTGAAGAGGAGGATAGTGTTATAAATTTAAGTATTTAAATTTTATAGTTAGAATTTATTTAGGTTTAGTGTAGTATTAGGTTGACGTATTTTATGGTTGTATTCTTAATCTAGGTTTTAGTTGCGTTATCTGTGACAAACTGGTATGCGAAAGTCTAGAAAAGGGCTGGAATGATTGCGAATCGAACAAGGATGGAAGGGTTCTAGAATAGTAGGCAGCCCTCATATATAAGGCCGGACGTCGTGCATCAGTCAGTCAGTCACAGATAACATACTGAGTGGTCGTGAGATTAACACCAAGTTAATAGACCGATTATAGTGGTGAATTATTAGCAAGTTTAAGTGCGTGTTTTTGTACATAATTTGTGAAAATAAATTGACGTATCGTTTTCAACAATTGCGAGTTTTAATTTGTCGTTGTGAACCCGTAACAGTATCAAGCATGTGTGGTGCAACTGTGCATGTTTGAAATACTGATTTTCGTTCTTCCAGAATAACCTCGTTTTCCGGAGGGTCTGGACAGCGAAAATCATCAGGCCAGCTCTCTTTTGGTAGCCTAAGAAAACAAGGACCTTCCCAATACAAGTCATGTTTGACAAGTTGATTAGGCATAAGACCGCGCGAAGCACAGTCGGCTGGATTTAGCGCTGATGGAATATATTTCCAGGCCGTAGGAGAAATGGTTTCTTAAATGTGACAGATACGGTTTGCCACAAACGTTTTAAACCTGTGAGGTGAAGCCGCCAACCAGCATAGAACCACTTGGGAATCACACCATGCACAGATTTGGTTGAAGTTAAGAATATCTGAATAAGTATTTCGAATAAAGGAAATTAGGTCGCAAAGTAAAGTGGCACCAAGAAGCTCCAGTCGCGGAAGACTGACTGTTTTCACTGGTGCGACCTTAGATTTGGCCATTACAAGAAAGGTATGGATTTCTCCGGATACTGACTCCATTCTGAAATAGACCGTAGCCGCGCAACCTATCATAGAGGCGTCTGAAAAGCCGTGAAGTTCAATGCTACGTGGTTGATCAATGGAAAGGCGTCTAGGTAAATGAATATTTGAAAGATTTGGAAGTTCGGTTCGAAATTGATTCCAAACATTTACGATATGCGGAGGAGGCTGAGAATCCCAGTCCAGCTTCTCCTTCCACAGATCTTGCATGAGATGCTTAGCAAGTAAAGAAACGGGAGAACAGAAACCTAAGGGATCAAAAATTTTCATGATTTGAGATAAGATACCTCGCTTGGTGCATGGTTTATCTTCTGGTACGACCAAGTAGGTAAACGAATCTGAGATAGGATTCCATTGGAGACCTAATATTTTTACAAAATTAGGTTCGGATTTGTCGAAACGAATGGACATTTGTGTTTCTGATTCTGAGAATGAGGAGAGAAGTTCCGGACTGTTGCTCGCCCATTTTTTAAGTTCAAACCCTCCTAGGCGCAACAGGGAGATTAACTCCGACTGAAGTTCTTTGGCAGAGGCCACAGAATCCTGCCCAGTGAGCACGTCGTCGACGTAAATGTCTTTAAGAAGCACCTTGGAAGCATTAGGATACCTTTCAGACTCAAGTTTAGCTAATTCTTGTATAGTACGAATAGCTAAGTAAGGTGATGAAGTCCATAAACAACTGTTCTTAAGGAGTAGGTTTGGACAGGATCATCCTCAGAAAATCTCCATAGAATATTTTGATAACGCGTGTGCTCAGGAATAATTAAAATCTGTCGGAACATTTTTACTATGTCAGTAACAAAGGCTACAGCATGAATTCGAAAATTAAGTAAAATTTCACGGACATCATTTTGCAGTTTAGGACCTGCGCACAACACCTCTGGGACTACGTTGAGACCCATCAAAGACCACTCTTATCTTCCCAGTGTTCCAGACACTGTGATGAGGGATAAAGTAGGAATTATCCAAGACATCTTTAGATATAGGCGTAGGAATAGGTATCATGTGACCAGTGTCTAAATAATCTTGCATAAAATCTTTGTAAGCTTGATAATTAGCTGAGTCTTTGAGAAGTCTAGCTTCCTGAAGCTTGAAACGTTTTAAAGCGATTGGATAGGTGTCACCCAACTGGGGTTCTAAGTTTATGAAAGGTAATGGAACGACGAATCTACCTGATTCGTTGCGTGAAACTGATTGTGAAAATAATTTTTCGCACATAATATCCTCAGGACTGTGATGAACCTTATGTGGAACCTGCTCTATCTCCCAGAAGCGCTCTAGGCAGATATCCAGAGATGGTTCGATGGAAGTGTAACAGCTTATGAGTGATTGTGGATTTTGTTGCTTTGAAGTTTCAACTTTACCAATCAGCACATAGCCAAAGATGCTATTAAAAGCACTAGGTTGTCCACGCTCTCCGTGGATAACTCCCTCTTGTAAGAGATGCGGAAAAAGTTCACAACCTACTAGGACATCAATGGAACTTGGTATATGGAAGTTTTGATCAGAAAGTTTGATATTGCGAATGTGATTCCACTTGCTCGAGTCGACAGCGCAAGAAGGAATCTCTGTACAAAGTTTTGTCCCGCTTGACCTTGAGGTTTGATAAGACATTTCGTCTTACCTTTGGTATTGGAAGATGTCATTTGATTTAAGCCTTGAATAGAAGTAGAAAAGAAGCTTTTCGAAAGACCTAAACGATTTAGACATTTTTCTGAAATAAAGTTTGCCTCTGAGGCAGAATCGAGTAAGATACGAACTGGTTGGTAATGTCCCCTTGAGTCTAACATGTCAGCTACAACGGTAGAAAGTAGAAAAGTGGAATTTTTGGAAATCATTGTCGCATGACAGTTTGTGGAATGGCTTCCTGACATAGGGGTGCTATTGGAATTGGAAAGTGGAATATTAACGTTCTCTGGAGGATAAGAATTAACACTCACAGAGGGCGCTACTGGTTGTGGAACGTGAAGAAGACTGTGGTGCCTAGCTCCACACGTAAAGCAGTTGTAGGAGGAGGGGCAATTCATGGTCTGGTGAGCAAAATGTAAGCAATTTTGACATAGATTCACCTGCCGAACATAACCCATCCTTTCCTGTGGACTTTTGTTTTGAAATTCGATACATTTCGATAATGCGTGATTCGAAGAACATAGGTAACATTTTATTTTTGGATTAAAAGTTCTGTTCTGATTATTTTGTATTTGAGGGTTGCTGCGTTGATTGCTATTTTGTAAAGTATTTTGTTGATTTCTTGAATTTGAACTTTGATTTGAAATAGTTGTATTGAAAGCAGAAGGTGAATTAAAATTATTAAAACTGTTTCTCTGAAAACTGTTCTGTTGAGAATTACGCGTAGTTTGAGGTTGTCTAGGGGTTTGATTTTGCCTACTAAAACTGGGCATTTGCACTACAGATTCGAGCGCAACGCAATGATTTTCTATAAACGTGTAAAGATCAGTGTAGGACGGAATTTCTGAATTGTTTTTCTCTCTACTATAGTAAAGTTCGAAATCAGTCCTCATCTTGACTTCAAGTTTTGAGAGCATCATGTTAATAGTAAGAAAGTCCCATTCTTTTGTAGGAAAACCAAGCTCATTTAAGATGGCTAGATTCTCAGAAAATGTATCCAACATGGAACGTAATTCTTTCCCAGAACTGGATTTAGTTGAAAGAAAGTTAATAGCATTCAAAGCGGTAGTAGCAATAATTCGTTTATTTTGATACCTCTTTACTAAGGTTTCATACGCAATGTGATAATTGCTATCTGCGAGGGGAATGGTTTTTACTAGAGAAATGGCTTCATTCAGAACAGAACTCCGCAATTGTTGAAATTTCTCTATATCACTTAAATCAGAATTTTGATGTACCATGACTTTAAATAAGTCAAACCAGTGTTGCCAGCTTTTATAATTACCATCGAGTATTGGCAACCTTGGTTGTGGAAATGATCTTGTATTTGACCTCTGAACAATATTTTGTTGGTTAGGGTTGCCTACGTAATTGACAGGGTTGGCCCTAAAAAGGTCGTAGTAAATACCCTTACATTCATAATAAAGGTTGTCAAAGTCTTTTCTAGTTTTATCCTGCTCGTCAAATGAAAGTTTAAGCTCTTCGAGAGAGCCAATAATTTGGTTATGAAAATTATAGAATTGAGCATGACATTCTTCGACGTCTTCATATCTGGATTTGAACAAAAAGTGAAACGCTGTATCCGACTTCGCTTTCAAAGCTACCTCGTGAGCTTCCGCCATTTGGTTGAAGCTCAAAAGCCTTTTGTCGCAAAGTTTTTTCTGTTTTTGCGTAGACATTTTTGTTTTTGAAAGTTAATTTGGTTTTAAAATTACCCAAAAAAAATGCTTAAAATATAGCTTAAAATATAACCCGAATTTTAGCAAAAATTAAACAATTTTATTATTATTAACTTTTTTCGAAAATTTTGAAATGAAATGTTTGTAAGTTTGTCTGTATGTTATTATTTGAACATATCCTTAAAAAAAACTTTTATGTCTCACCAAGGATTGAACCCCGCACCTCCCGATTCCAAATCGCACACTCTGTGCATACGACTAGCGGTCCCGTCTCAAAGTTTCTAAGAAACCTCGGTATTCGAAGAAACAACGCGCGCAACGTGAGACCTTGGTGACGGCGACACTTGCACCTGCGCGTTAACGCGACACCTGTAAAATCGATAATTAAAGCAAAGTAGGTGGAAGAACCGCCTTAGAATTTTCACTTTCGGCGTATTGACGCCACTTTTACTGAAAATGTAATGAACAAAGCGATCAACTTTGATGAACTACGAATACGAAATATGTGCATTGGCTATAGCTATTTTTGAACGGTAATAAACACTTCGATCAACTTTGAAGGAACATATCCCCAACAGGTCCTAAAACAATATGGTCTGATAATTGAAATTGAAATAAATTTTGAAAATATATAGAAATTTGGAATTTTTGTAGGAAATTGGTGAACCACAGGAGTCTAGGTAGTTTGGAAAACTATTAATTTGGGTCGAAGGGCCATTAAATGTGCGTGCAAGGGCTGAAAAATAACGGAATTTCCTTCGATAGGTCGCCGGTATTGGCTTCACAAGCACATTTAAAAATAATTGTCGGTATTGACGATTGAAAATGGAAAGTTACGATACATATGGAATTTTATATGAAAAGGCACCTACCTCGGACTCTCTTGCAGCTCCAGTCGACGTTTAAACGTCCAGTTTTTTCACCTCAAATTCACTTTTTTCGGGAACGTGATTTTGCTAGTGTCTTGTTGTGACGGTGGTTCTTTGCGCACTCATCGCGGCGCTGCTTCTCTTCCACGTGTCCGGTGCCGTGAAACCCCATATGCATATTTTAGAGCGCGAAAATTTAAATTATTTTAAACGCGCAGAAACGGAAAAGAAAATGAAAATTAGGAAATTTCTTGCTTGCACCAACAATGACAGATAATTTTGTTGACGATTTTGTCACAGGTTGTAGCTCCGTTGAAGAAGCTATATCCCTATATATTTAAATTACATAAATGGGCTGGCAACAATAAAACTGTTTTAGAGCACTTGCCAGAATCCGATATTAACCCTAAAGCTCTTTCTCTTGATATAGAAGAAACTACAAAAATTTTAGGACTTAGATGGCAATCCTGTTCAGACTATTTTTCCTACTCAGTAGAGCCTCTAAATCGTAGTTGCACGAAACGAAATATCCTTTCAGAAATTTTTAAAATTTTATGCTCAACTCGAGTTAGCCGCTTGTAATATATTAGCTGACTTAATTCAATTTATTCTTCATAGTTTTGAAAACAGACTTAAAATTCACCAAATATTCGCATGGAGTGATTCTCAAGTAGCTTTATCGTGGATTAAAAATGGACATCCGTCTAGGTGGAAAACCTATGTACAAAATAGAGTCACGCAAATTCATGAAAAAGTATCTCCTAAAAATTGGCATTATATTTCCACTTCTCAGAATCCCGCTGATGCAGCTTCAAGAGGTCTCTATCCTAGTGAACTTATAAATCATAGTTTATTTTTTCAAGGTCCCCAATTTTCAAAATTACATTATGACTACTGGCCTATAACCTTGGAAATAAAACACACTTCTGAAACTTTAAATGAAGAAAAAGCTAATAAAAACTTAACTTTAATTGCTACGCAAACCCCAAACTTAAATTTTTTAACTTCGCTTATTAATAAAAACTCATCTTTTACTAAACTTTGTAGAATTTTAGCGTATATTTTACGTTTTATAAATAAAAAATTTCTAAATAAAAGTATAATTTTTGAAACTTTTTTAACGTTTCAAGAAATTTAAACCGCACTTTATTTATTAATAAAAAACGAACAATCGATCTATTTTTCGGAAGAAATAAATTCTCTTAAAAATAATATAAAATTATCTAAACCGATGCAAAAATTAAATCTATTTTTAGATGACCAAAATTTATTACGCGTCGGTGGAAGATTGCACAATTCGTCTCTCTCTTATGACAAAAAATTTCCAATTTTATTACCCCGCGAAAGTAGAATTACTTATTTAATTATCGAACATTTTCATTTAAAATTTTTACATGCTGGATTAAGAACAGTACATTTTTTACTAAGCCAAAATTATTGGATAATTGCGGCAAAACGCAAAATTCGTCAAGTTTTAGCAAAATGCATCCCCTGTTTTAAATTATCCCCTAAATCGGTACAACCCCCAATGGGTTCACTTCCGTTTCCACGAGTTTCTCAACTCAGAGCATTTTTGCATACGGGAGTAGATTTAGGTGGCCCCATTCCTATTTTAATGAACCGAACCCGCGGTGCCCCACGTACTTTAAAATCATATATTTGCTTATTCGTTTGTATGAGTACGAAAGCGGTACATATCGAAATAGTCAGTGATTTGACAGCCGATGCTTTTATCGCAGCAATGCGTAGGTTTGTGGCTCGTAGAAATTACGTAACTGATATGTATTCTGATAATGGAACTAACCTAGTTTCGGCAAATAGACAGTTGTTACAGATTGATTCTTCTCGTCCAATTAAATGGCATTTTATTCCAAGTCACAGTCCCAATTTTGAAGGTCTTTGGGAGTCTGGGATTAAAACTGTCAAAAAACATTTATTTCGAACCATTGGTTCACAAATTTTAACATATGAAGAGTTATATACAGTCACCTGTCAGATTGAAGCTATTATGAACTCTCGACCGCTAACTGAAATTTCCTCGGATCCAAATGACATTTCTGTTTTGACACCAGGTCATTTTTTAGCATTGGAACCGTTGACAGCTCTTCCTGACGTTGACTTAACAGATGTCAAAATTAATAGATTAACTCGTTGGCAACTTCAAAGAATCCATCAGGATTTCTGGAGACGCTGGCAGCAAGAATATTTGCATACACTTCAACAAAGGAGCAAGTGGCTGGACCCCACTTGTACTCCAGAAGTTGGTCGTTTGGTAATAATCAAGAATGATTTTATACCCCCGCTACAATGGCAGCTCGGTAGAATAATTGAAATTTTTCCGGGTAAAGACGGTGTAAATCGAGTTGCTAATGTCAAGACAAGGGACTCGGTGTTAAAGAGACCAATCTCAAAGCTATGTCCTTTGCCACTTGCATTTTCGGCCGGCAATGTTCGGTTTCCATAAAAAACCTCTTTATTTTTCTTTTATTTTTGAATTTTACTTTTATTTTTCCTATTTTTCATGGACTAAAATTTTGTCTTGAACATAAAATTATTAGTCTTAAATTTATATTAATGCCAAGTAAATGGGTCAACTATTAGTTATTATAAAATTTACCTAAAGCAAAATTGCATTAAAATGCGAGAATTAAACGCAAAAAATGTAATTTCTATTCTAAATTTAAGAATTATCATTTTATTTCTTATTTCTTTATTTTTATATACTTTGGCACTACAAGCGTCCTCTATCGTGTTTTTCACATATCCATAAAATTTTAAATATAGTGATATGGTTTCCTATAGAGGGTGAAGTGCTGTGCGCATGTGCGAAAAAACGGCAAGCGCAGGATAGAGAGACAGACAAAGTGTGCTGCGCGTCGCCATGTCTAGAAAACGACAACCTTAAAATCTAAATTTAAAAAATAGTGAAAATTCACTTTAAAATACCGCAAATAATTAAAATTATCGTGCCATCATCCTGTTGGAACTTCAAGTCACATAGCTCTTATGGAAAGGTGTACACCTTGCACTTTGGAACTTCAAAACAGCGGTAAGTCCCTTTCCATGAGGCTATATCACAATTTTAATTCTCTTTCAAATTTAACCTACAATTTTTAAATTATTTACTTTCTCTAGTTAAATGAATTTTTTGCGCCAATGTTAATTATAGTCCACTGTATCTACCAAAACCCAATCTGAGCCTCGGAGTGCTACAAAATATTTTTGTAAACAAAACAAATACGCAACATGACGTCACAATCTTGGATCAATCTGTTTCGTCGGTCAAAACCCACGGAGCATCCAGATTTACGTCCGAGTAGTATGAGCAGAATTACTGAACGATTCAGATCTACCTCCCCTCGTACGTAAATACCGAACGCAGCTACTGTTAAAAATAAACAGAACTGTTTTGAACAGCAGATCTGGAAAATATATTTTTCAAATAGTCAGAGTTGGAAAGTTGCTTATGTCTGATAAATTTTGTTGTTCCACTACTTTTGAAAGACCCTGTAGATAGGTATAAAAAAATATAAAGGCCTTGATTTTGAAAAATTGAATTTGTAAGAAATGTAGGTACCTGTGGTTTGCTTGGGTTTTTTCAAGTTATAAGATGTACCTAGATAGGTAGGCAAATTCCTTGAGCCAAAATATTTGTTTATTTTGTTGTATAAACGCATAAAAAATCGTAAATTTTAATTGGCGTCAGCCAATTCTAATTGGCGTCAGCCAATTTAAACCAATATTAAACGTACAATTTTTCAAAAAACAATAAATAAACAAGAACCGTGTACCTAACGACTACCTAGTTATTCCCTTTTGTAACAAAATAAACTAAAGTACCTACCTATATATGACATTACATACATACAATTAAATTATCATTTTATAAAATAATATTTTCACACACAACCATTCACAAAACATGCACAAAACTTAACATCTACGCCAATGCATTAGGCAATATTTTGACATTTTAACTCACCGATGCAATGATGTTTCTATATCTAAAACATCAAGTTTTTTACACACAGTACACTGCCGAACCATTATATCGGTTAAGAAAATAGTTTTTATCGTCTTTCTTTAAAAAAAAACAGAAATTTGTCTTTAATTTGTCAAAAAACACAATAAAATCACTGAAAAAATCGAAAGCTAACTAGCAACACTGGTTTTCCACACATGAATGAATGAAAATACGAGCGTTAGTGTCATTTACCGGGACATTTTGGCCCGCTGTGTCTCTTTTCCGCTCGATGTGGGAGGGTTTGAGAGAGATGCAAGACATACAACGCATTTTGAGATGACTACTAAACGAATATTTACTACGCGTGTGTTCACTTTTCAGAATAGTGCTTTTTGGATATCTCTTTCGCAGAGCGGGAGGATTTGACAAAGATGCAAACTGTCTCGACCCTTTAAGATAAGTTATTAAATTAAATTTACTTCGCTCTTGTTATTTTTATATCCTTCTCTATCGTGCCTGCAATGGGTCGTGTTCCATCTTCATTGCCGGTTAAAAAATACATACGTCACATGAGACAGAAGATTTGATTTTTGCTCAGCTCTCTCTCTGTTTCCTTATCTATACCTCTAAATCAATGGTTAGTTTTTAATATTTATATAATTGTTTGTAAATACCTAACAAGATTCTAATATCTCTTGCGCTTTGTACAATATTTAAACATACGGATGATTTTCGCTACGCGAAAACATCCGTATCACAAATTTGCTTCGCAAATTAGTTTATTAACAAATTTGTTTCGCAAATTTGTGTTGAGAAAAATTTGCTTCGCAAATTTGTGTTGAGAAAAATTTGCTTCGCAAATTAGTTCATTAACACATTTGCTTCGCAAATTTTTTACATCCAACACTTTTAAAACTGTTGCAGCATTGATTTTCGCTGCGGCGAGATTTTGTGTTTAATTATTTATAAAAATATGTTTAACAGTATTTCTATTGATATCGTACAATAACATTTGGGGGATTGGAAACAAAATCATTGTCTACAAGTTTCAAACCAAGAATTTGGAGAATTATTATTGGTTCATAAATTTGTGTTAATAAAATTTACTTCACAAAGTTACTTTTGTCAATAATTCGCTTTGCAAATTTAATTTACCAGTATTAATTTAAGTTAATATCGAACTCATACACAGTTATTAAAAAGGGAATTTTTCATCCCTAAAATGTGTAACTCTCGCTTTGCTCATGCGATAGACTCACGGTCTCAAAAAATTACATATTCTCCTTGATACTTGATCAAGTATCATTTCCTCATAAATTCATTAATATTTTATTCGATAAAATCTATAAAATCCGTTTAGTGGTTCTTTAAATAATAATTGTTAATCCAACTGTTGCTTTAACTTCTGTCTGCAATAATTTACTTATAAATTTACTGAACCGATTTTAATAATAAAAAAGAAGTATTGCTCTTTGAAAAAAACTATTGAAATTTTTCGACAATTTTAAATCCAAGATGTTGGAAAAAAAGTCAAATTTGTCCTTCTTGAAAGGATCACTTCTTTGTATGTTGCGAGGATTTATTTTTTTATGATTAGTACCTCGTTGTGAGTGGTGGATCTAATAAATAAATTCAAAAAAGGGTCGAAAAATTTATCGTAACATAAGAAACAACTATCCTTTATGGAGGGTCAATATTTAGAGTTGGCGGAGAATTTCACCATGATGCTTTTTATTTTATTGTCAGTTTAGTAATAATGAATTTATGAGGAAATGAATGCACATAGAAATGGCAAGGCAATCGCATAATCTGTAAAACTGGAGAAAGGAGGAAAGAGAACATCGATATAATACACAGAAATAAATAAAACTATAAGAAAAATGATAAAAGAAAATAAAAGAAAGAGCCAAGAAATAAAACTTGAAAGAGTTATAGAAAATAACAGGAATATGAAATGTCTAAGACCGACTCTATGTATTATCTATATTAGTGGCGCACCCAGGAATATGTCTTTTGGGGGGGCACGAAGCCTCATGATGTCGAATATTAAGCTAGCTGGGTGCGCCCATGTCTATATTATAAATATCACACAGCTATTCTATACAAAATTATACCAAACAAAAAGGGAACCATCGCGAGGAACCATAAAGAAACTCCAAACAAAAATAAAGAACATAAACTCAAAACGGAAATAAAGAGAGCATTAAAGAAAATGAAAAATAACAAATCACGTGGAAAAGATGGAGTAACGGCAGAAATGCTAAAGTACGGTGATAAAACTGTAGTTAATACCCTCCATATTCTCCTCAATAAAATTCTAAAAGAAAAAATAGTCCCAAACAACTGGAAAGAATCAGTAACCATTATTCTACACAAGAAAGGCGATAGGGCAGACCTAAAAAACTATCGACCTATAACACTCCCCAATGTAATTTATAAGCTTTTCACGAAAATATTAAAAGATAGACTAACAACAAAAATTGACGGATATCAATCAAAAGAACAAGCAGGCTTCAGAAAGGGTTTCAATACAGTTGACCACCTGCTAACCACGAAAATTCTAATAGAGCGAGCCAACGAATACAACATTTTACTCTATATTGCGTTTATAGACTTTGAAAAAGCTTTTGATAGTATTGAGCACTGGGCAGTAAAAGCATCTTTAATTAATAGCCGAATAGATCACAGATACACAGATTTAATAGCCAATATATATAGCGAAGCAACAACATCAATCAAAATCCACGAAGGGACCAAGCCAATCCTCATAAGAAAAGGTGTCAGACAGGATGACACAATATCTCCTAAACTATTTAACCAGGCCCTAGAAGATGTTTTTAAAAACTTAGACTGGGAAGAAATAGGCATCAAAGTAAGCGGACAATACTTGAACCACCTAAGATATGCTGACGATATTGCCTTAATAACAGATAAGAAAGAGGAACTTATAAAAATGCTGGGAGAACTGGATACAGCAGCTAAAAATATAGGCTTGAGTATGAACAACACTAAAACTAAAATCATAACAAACACAGATGAAGATATCACCAGAATAAACCAAGAAAAAATAGAACAAGTAGATGAATATATATCTGAGACAAATTATTAAACTAAAAAAAGAAAACCAAACAGCTGAAATCAAGAGACGAGTAAGATTGGCCTGGGCAGCATTCGGTAAATTAAGCTACATAATAAAAAATAAAAAATATCCTCAGTACCTTAAAACGAAAGTGTATAACCAATGTATTCTTCCTGTGCTCACATCTGGATCCCAGACCTGGACGCTTACAAAATCAAACATGGATAAAGTAACAAAAGCCCAAAGATCCATGGAAAGACAAATGTTACATGTAAAGCTAACAGATAGAAAAAGGAATGAATGGATAAGAAATAAAACAAAAGTAAGGGATGTCAGAGGAGAGGTAGCAAAATTAAAATGGAAATTTGCTGGTCATAATATCAAACTGAAAGACAATCGATGGAACAAATGCATTGTAGACTGGAGACCTTGGCAAAATAAAAGAAGTAGGGAAGACCCCAAATGAGATGAGCGGACGATTTGAAGAGACATGCAGGGACTAGATGGATGAACAGGGCGACAGACAGAGAAGAGTGGAAGATATTGGGGGAGGCCTATGTCCAAAGATGGATCGAAGAAAGCAAAATAGATAGATATATAGATAGACTTAAAATTATTACCAAAAATCGTTAAAATATAGTGCTAATATTATTATTTTATATTTGTTTTAAGGGTCCTTTAGACATGTACAAAAATCTATTTCAATTTCTTTTGTGTAAATTTAATAGCTCAAAAAAATATTAATTATTAAAAGAATTGAGAAATTTATACGTATTCCAAAGATTATTTGGCCACACTGTATCCTTAACCTATCTATATTTTCTTGGAAAAAAGCAACGTTGTTCAATTTGATATTTTAAAATTCATCGTTTTTCCCTACTTTCCAAACTTAAAAAATGCTATAACTTGGCAAAAAGTTATTTGAACTCTTTGTCTGCTTTGGACCTTCCGCACCATCTCTTAAAGATTGGTTCATCATTTAAATTACACCCTGTATTTTAGGTATCATATTTTAATTATATTTTATAAAAGGCCAAGGCCCAAAAGTAGGTATCCATTTCCTGTTACTGGGTATCCAATCTGAAGGACTGCGTATCCAAATGGATACACAATATAGTCTAAAAAGATGCCTTGCAGACTGATAGGAACTATGATAAAACTATAGGAAAAAATAAAAAACCCGAAATTATAATTTACTCCCCTTCCCTATACATGTAAAGTTATGTAAAAGTAACATTACCAACTTCCAGAAACGCTAGAGAGCTGTGATTTGACAGACTGACAGAAACTAAGAGAAATCTATATAATAATTGAGATAAAAGTATAGCCAAGTTCTCCAATGTACATTTTAAAATTAAAGGTTTTTACTAGTTTTGAAAAGTTTTAGCTCACACATATACTACTATAGTAGTTTGAGCTATGGTGATCCTAATTTTTTCGAGAAAAAAAAAGTTGCTCCGATTTCAAAATTTTTTATATATCTTTGCGTTTCAGATGATTTTGAAACTTTTTTGTTGCGCCGTCTGTCTGTCTGTCTGTCTGTCTGTCTGTCTGTCTGTCTGTATGTCTGTCTGTCTGTCTGTCTGTCTGTCTGTCTGTCTGTCTGTCTGTCTGTCTATCTGTCTGTCTGTCTGTCTGTCTGTCTGTCTGTCTGTCTGTCTGTCTGTCTGTCTGTATATCTGTCTGTAACGACCAACGCGCATAACTCAAAAACTGCTTGGCCGATTTTAATGAAATTTGGTACCTAGGCTGCTTCTTGGGTCGAGATGGTCCCATTTAAAAATGAACAAAATCCACCGAACACAAACCAAATAAAAGGGTGGGGGTAGATTTCAAAAATTAGAGTTTATGTGAAAATATGGCGTGTGTGATATCAAACGAAAGGTAATTAAGTCTGCAGTTAAACAAAATACATTTTAATTTATTTTAAAAAAAGGGTGGGGGTATATTTTAAAAATTAGAGTTTAAGTGAAAATATGGCTTGTGTGATATCAAACGAAAGGTAATTGAGTCTGGAGTTTAACAAAATACATTTTAGTTTTTTATTTTTTTAGCTCACACATATACTATACTATAGTAGTGTGAGCTATGGTGATCCTAATTTTTTCGAAAAAAAAAAGTTGCTCCGATTTCAAAAATTCTGTCTGTCTGTCTGTCTGTCTGTCTGTCTGTATATCTGTCTGTAACGACCAACGCGCATAACTCAAAAACCGCTTGGCTGATTTTAATGAAATTTGGTACCTAGGCTGGCTCTTGGGTCGAGATGGTCCCATTTAAAAATGAACAAAATCCACCGAACACAAACCAAATAAAAGGGTGGGGGTAGATTTCAAAAATTAGAGTTTAAGTGAAAATATGGCGTGTGTGATATCAAACGAAAGGTAATTGAGTCCGGAGTTTAACAAAATACATTTTAGTTTTTGTTTTTTTTAAGGGTGGGGGTAGATTTCAAAAATTTGAGTTTAATTCAAATCATGGCTTGTGTGGTATCAAACAAAAGGTAATTTAGTCTGGAGTTGAATAAAATATATTTCAGTTTTTAGTTATATTAGCTCACAAGTACACTATAACTATAGTACCTAGTGTGAGCTTAGGGGCCCATATATTGGCAGAGTATTTTTAAATGTTTTGCGAAATATATTTAAAACGTAAAGTTTGGTACCCGTGAATAAAGAAAACAAAATTTTTTCGTGGATAATCGGGTGTAGAAAGGTTTTGTTCCTCTTGTGTTTTTCCGTGGGCAGCTTGAATGCTGTACACCCACGGGGGTTCAAGATCTAATCGCCACCCATTAAGTGTTGACAGTTAACTGTTTCGTGCTTAAGGAACCCTTCAGAACCGTGCATGGTCAATGTAACACCTTTGTAAAGTTGGAGAGACGGTATATAAATTTCATCTTACGATATTGATAAGAGAAATGAAAAATAATGCCTGCAATATGGTATGCTTTAAGCACAAGTGGCGACATCTACCGAATACAAAAGAAACTATGCTCATGGAATAATACAAGAGAAACAAAACCTTTTTATATACGTTTAGCCACGAAAAATTTTTGTTTTTTTTTAAATATTTAGCCTTGGAATTGGACACTGATTCAAAAATAAAATGTTAATTAGTCATCTAAGTGTAATTCATTTAATAACTACTCATTATTTGCCTTTGCCAACCCCTTACAACTGATGTTATTATCACTGGACTTTAATAATATTGTAATTTAATTAAAGTGCCTTTTTATCGCTAAAGTATGTAGCTCTCGCTCCCCTCATGCTAAAAACTTATTGCTTTAAAAAAATATTAATGTCACTTTTATCCTTTGAATTTGGCGTGTAAAATACTAATATTAGTTTTTGCCAAACAATCTGCCTAATATATAATCCAAAGAATTAACCTAGGAAGAATTAAATAGACACTGACTTAAAAATGACATCTGCTATTTTGCAAATTTTATTCTGCTCTTTAGAATGAAAGTATACTATACTATAGTTAAATGTGGCATTTGCGAATTTCTTATCTATGAACCGACAATTTTTAATTTTGGTTACTTTGTTAGGCGCGCTCTATAAAAATGATAAAACTGTTGACTGATTACTATGTAAAAAGGTTCGAGTAAGCGAATGGTGTAACTTCCGTCAAAATCTGACGTATGGTTTTGAAGATATCGTAATTTTTTAAATAAAAATACATGAAATTTATTGAGCTTTTTAAATATTTTGGGATAAATATCAAAAACTATCGGTCGAAGATAATTTATTTTATAATGAAACGAATTGTAGCTCCGGCTCCTCTCATGCTACAGATTCAATGCATCAAAAAAAGTTTTAATTTCAACCAATTTGTGTATAAGATTCTATTTCGTTGACGTTTTACAAATATTTTTCGCGGTATTTGATCAAAAAATAAACCTAGAAACTAAAATTTTGTCATAACTTAAAAATGACATATGTCATTTTATAGATTTTTGTCCCTTCTTTAACATGAAATTAATCCTATTATTATTGGAATTATATTTCAAGAAATATTTGCAAATTCCTTTAATTTTATAAGATTTTTATTAATTTTGGACCGTTTTGATAAATGTTAAGTGCCCTACACCAGCGCCCTCTACATTAAGGTTAAAACTATAAATAAAGTTTTATGTAGAAAGGTTCGGCGAAGTGAGTAGTCTAATTTTTGTCCAATTCGGACCTACTGTTTTAAAGATATCGCGATTTTTGTAAAAATGCGTGTTAATGCGTGTTATTTCCGTTGTGATTTTTGCTTGTTTTTCAGTATTTATTTTTCAAACTCAAAAACGGTACAACTTAAAAAAGTCGAACTTTTTTAAAAAAATATTTTGGTATTTTCTTAAAAAGATAGCAGTTCGGGAACTGTTAAAAAGTGTAAGGCCAAAAAAATTTCTCGATTCAGTATTTTTGACTGCAAAAACCTTGCATAGTTTTTGAAAAATCCTCAAAACTCAAAAACCAAAAACTAATTTAAAAAACCAACTATACGGTTACCGAACACTCCCTTAGGTCCGCAAATGTTTAAAATTTGATTAAAATCCATTAAACAGTTTTGGAGTAATGACCAGATATATTTTAAAAAACGGCAAATAAACAGTGAAATTCTGACCAATTTTATTGTACAGTAAAAATACGTCACTGCAGGGATTCAGAAGAGCCCCAAAATGGGGCACTTGACTTTTTCCGATCTGGCTGAAAAACAATAGGCTTCCTGACCACACATAAGAGTACACTTGTGCAAAATCTCAAGTTTCTAGAATAATCCCCTGGACACTTATGGTGTGCCAACGGAGGTACATCAAAAAAAGTCACTTTTTGACGGTTTTTCCCCTATTTCCCCTACTTGAAATTTTCCGATTTGACCCAAAATTGACATTTTTTGTCTCCCGTAAGTTCTTAATCAGTGCGCCAAATTTCATCCTTCTACGTCCAAGCGTTCCCGAGTAATCGTCAAAATTCGAGCGCGATACACTAGGGGTGCTAGGGACGGAATAAAAAAAAAAAATAATAATGTTACGGCCGAGGCAGGCGGCTCAAGTAATTGATTTTCGCCACAAGCGAAAATCAATAAACATACGGATGATTTTCGCTACGCGAAAACATCCGTATCACAAATTTGCTTCGCAAATTTGTGTTGAAAAAAATTTGCTTCGCAAATTAGTTTATTAACAAATTTGCTTCGCAAATTTGTGCTGAGAAAAATTTGCTTTGCAAATTAGTTTATTAACAAATTTGCTTCGCAAATTTGTGTTGAGAAAAATTTGCTTTGCAAATTAGTTCATTAACACATTTGCTTCGCAAATTTTTTACATCCAACACTTTTAAAACTGTTGCAGCATTGATTTTCGCTGCGGCGAGATTTTGTGTTTAATTATTTATAAAAATATGTTTTTCTTACTCGCGTGCGGAAAAGTGTACTTTTCCGCACTATTTTGCGTGCGGGAAGTAGCACTTTTCCGCACTAGTGCGGAAAAGTTACTTTGCCGCACTAGTGCGGAAAAGTTACTTTTCCGCACTGCCCCTTGAATTTTGTTTTTACATGAGTTTTAATGAAAATATGGAACTGCAATAACAGTAAACAGTTTTTTGCAATATTTATTATGTGAGTATTACTATTGTTTCTCATAGGTACTCTATTAATAAGCAAAGTTTTTTAGAAGCTGCCTTTATTAATGACAGTTTTTTACTTTGTCAAGCACTCTATTAACAGAATAACAGAACTGACACCCAACATGTAGATGTCATTATTTTTAAGGTGGCTATGAGTAAGTATAGCATCACTGTTTAGATACCATAGCAACAAATTAAAATACAAACAAACGGTTTGATAGCTTTTTGAGCTGCAGCGTCGTTATAGTATAATATTATCCACTATTTTTGACCCAATGGACTCAGATTCCGAACAGGAAACGCCCCAGGAGATTTTGGAGGCAGCAAATGCGGCCACACTATCGTTGATACCCGAGAAATCTTCGCCAAGATACAACAAAGAATACGAAGCTTTAGAATCATGGTGTAAAAGCAAGAGTATGACCTTAGCAGTGGCTGCTTCAAAAGAGGAGGTAATATTGGCCTATTTTTATTATTTATCGAAGAAACTCTCTCCTTCTACTTTATGGTCCAAGTATTCCATGGTTAAAATGGTCCTTAAAGTCAAACATAACATCGATCTTAAAAATTTTTGTAAATTGACAGCCTTTCTAAAACGCAAAAATGAAGGCTTTAAACCAAAAAAATCCAGAATATTTGAAAAGGAGGACACGGAAAAATTTTTGACCCAAGCGCCAGACTCGGTTTATCTCATGATGAAAGTTGCCACCATCTTCGGCGTAGCTGGGGCGTGTCGCAGGGAAGAACTAACGAAACTAACCATCGACAACATTGAAGAAAAAGACGACATTCTCTTGATTACCATACCAGATACTAAAACAAAGGTATGTAGAAAATTTGTGGTTTGCGAAGACAGCTACATCGCTTTATATAAAAAATACAAGTCGTTACGTCCTTTAAACTGCACCACAAATCGTTTTTTCCTAAACTACAAAGCTGGAAAGTGCGGTAATCAATGCGTCGGCATTAATACGTTTGGAAAAATGCCAAGTAACATTGCAGGATATCTGGGCCTCAAAAATCCTGAAATGTACACCGGCCATTGCTTTAGACGATCATCGGCCACAATGCTAGCTGACGCAGGAAGCAATATCACAAATATTAAAAGGCATGGGGGCTGGAAGTCCACTTCTGTGGCGGAATCCTATATAGAGCATTCCCTACAAAATAAGAAAAAAATTGCAGAAAACATTTTATCAAAAAAACCATTAAACAACATGTATCAGAATCTGCAGCTAGATCACATTGAAAGTGAGGCACCATCTTCCATTATTTATCAAGGCCAAGAAGAAAGTTCCAGTGTCGTAAAATCCATGGAAATCCAGGAATCTCATATTTTTACTTCAAAAACGGGCCAAATTATAAACGCCAGTGAAATGAAAGCACATTTAAAAGGAGCTGACTCAGCAGTGAATCTGCAATGCGCTACAAATTGTAGCTTCAATTTTAATTTTTATAGTAAATAGTAAAATTAGTTTAAAGTTTTCCGATTTTTCTGTTATTATTTTAAAAAATAAAGAAAATATTAACAAATCTTTAGTTTCTTATTTAATTTTATGCAAAATTACATAAAATAGTTTTGAGTGCGGAAAAGTAACTTTGCCGCACTAGTGCGGAAAAGTAACTTTTCCGCACTCATTTTTTATAACTTTATTTTTAAGTTATTAAAGAAGAATGCATCAATTTCATTCCTTATTCTTTGTGCTTGGCGTGTTCTAACCTAAAAGACCAAAAAATTGTCCGATAAAAACTATTTTTTTCCTAAAAAACTGACGATTTCCACGTTCATAGGAAAAATGTTGTACCTAACACTTGCGGAAAATGTCTTTTCCGCCCTTGACGGTTGCCCGAACTCCGCTCCGCGTCGTTCGTGCAACTTCCGTCGCGTGCGGAAAAGTATCACTTTCCGCACTTGTTAGGTAAATAACTATAACAGTATTTCTATTGATATCGTACAACAACATTTGGGGGATTGGAAACAAAATCATTGTCTACAAGTTTCAAACCAAGAATTTACTTTTGTCAATAATTCGCTTTGCAAATTTAATTTACCAGCATTAATTTAAGTTAATATCGAACTCATACACAGTTATTAAAAAGGGAATTTTTCATCCCTAAAATGTGTAACTCTCGCTTTGCTCATGCGACAGACTCACGGTCTCAAAAAATTACATATTTTCCTTGATACTTGATCAAGTATCATATCCTCATAAATTCATTAATATTTTATTCTATAAAATCTATAAAATCCGTTTAGTGGTTCTTTAAATAATAATTGTTATTCCAACTGTTGCTTTAACTTCTGTCTGCAATAATTTATTTATAAATTCACTGAACCGATTTCAATAATAAAAAAAGAAATATTGCTCTTTGAACAAAACTATTGAAATTTTTCGTCAATTTTAAATCCAAGATGTTGGAAAAAAAGTCAAATTTGTCCTTCTTGAAAGGATCACTCCTTTGTATGTTGCGAGGATTTATTTTGAGTTGGCGGAGAATTTCACCATGATGCTTTTTATTTTATTGTCAGTTTAGTAATAATGAATTTATGAGGAAATGAATGCACATAGAAAGGCAATCGCATAATCTGTAAAACTTTTCCGAAAAAAATCAAAAAATTTTCAAAAAATATAAGAATAAACAGCCTTTTTAAAAATTAAAGTTTTTATGACCGCCATTTTGGATTTTACAATGACGGCAAATTTTAATAGTGATCTTTTAAAAGCAATCAATCTGTTCCACTTTATATTTTATTAAAATCGGTTCGGCAAAAATTTATTTATAAGGAAATTAATACAGACAGGATTTAGAAGACAATCGTTACAACCTGTAAAACAATATAGTTGAAGCAAAAATCAATTTTTAGGGACCGAAATCGTTTTTAACGATTTCTATCTCGTTGTGATTAACAAAGATAGAGTTTTCTTACAAACAAAAAAATATCCAACATTTCCGACATAATGTTCGATCAATCAATCCCTGCCATCTACTCTTTGCTTTGGTAAAATTGGTGTTATAGTTGGAGAGATATAACGAAAAACATTTTGTCGGGTTTTTTTGCCCTCCAGGTATATTTGAAAAGCGCTCACTTTTATAAATGGTTTTTTTTTCAGACCAAATTGATACTTTCAAATATCTTAAAATTCTTACCATAACATACAAACATTTAACATAATATCAGGATGTAATAATAGCAAACTTTAATAGGTGGTAGAAAAGATCAAAAGAAGGACTTTTTCTTATTATATTTTGCATTATACTTCTTTGTTTTTAGATAAAGGGTGCCAAACTTAACAGCTATTATTTTATTTTTTGTTATAACTTCCTTAAAAACCATAACAGAAAATCGACATTTACTGAAATTATGCATGACAATAAGGGTAATAATTAAATGGTAAAATTATTTGAAAATAAATAGAAATACTCAAAACTAATATCCAAAATAGGGGATTTTGGATAAGGCGAAAGGAATGGCAGGGGCACAACCTTAATGAACTATCTAGAGGAAAGACATGTATGCAATTAATTATTAATTAATTAATATAGGAAGAAACCGCAACGAAAGTGGACATGGCTCAGCCTGACTACTGAAAAAGCATCGTTAGAGATGTAACAGTCCTAAATAGCTTTACAACAGGCAGTGATCACAGGATGGTCAGAAAGGAAAATTAACAATAAAAATAAACAACTTGACATGAGTAAACTTACAGAAAATAAAGCCATATACAAAGAAATGCTAAATGAACAGCTAACCCAAAACTTAATGCGAAAACGAAAATATAGATGAAATAAATGATACGCTAATAAGAACTATGACCCAAGTCGGAAAAGATGTGGCACAAAAGGGTGAAAAGAGAGAAAATTTTATATCAGAAGAGATAAAGAAACTCATCGAAAAAAGGCGGAACCTGGAGAAAGGAGGAAAGAGAACATCGATAGAATACACAGAAATAAATAAAACTATAAGAAAAATGATAAAAGAAAATAAAAGAAAGAGCCAAGAAATAAAAATTGAAAGAGTTATAGAAAATAACAGGAATATGAAATGTCTAAGACCGACTCTATATATTATCTATATCAGTGGCGCACCCAGGAATATGTCTTGGGGGGGGGCGAGGCCTCTTGGGGGGGGGGGCGAAGCCTCATGATATCGAATATTAAGCTAGCTGGGTGCGCCCATGTCTATATTATAAATATCACACAGCTATTCTATACAAAATTATACCAAACAAAAAGGGAACCATCGCGAGAAACCATAAAGAAACTCCAAACAAAAATAAAGAACATAAACTCAGAATTACAACTCGAAATAAGCAAAACGGAAATAAAGAGAGCATTAAAGAAAATGAAAAATAACAAATCACCTGGAAAAGACGGAGTAACGGCAGAAATGCTAAAGTACGGTGGTAAAACTGTAGTTAATAACCTCCATATTCTCCTCAATAAAATTCTAAAAGAAAAAATAATCCCAAACAACTGGAAAGAATCAGTAACCATTATTCTACACAAGAAAGGCGATAGGGCAGACCTAAAAAACTATCGACCTATAACACTCCCCAATGTAATTTATAAGCTTTTCACGAAAATATTAAAAGATAGACTAACAACAAAAATTGACGGATATCAATCAAAAGAACAAGCAGGCTTCAGAAAGGGTTTCAATACAGTTGACCACCTGCTAACAACGAAAATTCTAATAGAGCGAGCCAACGAATACAACATTTTACTCTATATTGCGTTTATAGACTTTGAAAAAGCTTTTGATAGTATTGAGCACTGGGCAGTCAAAGCATCTTTAATTAATAGCCGAATATATCACAGATACACCGATTTAATAGCCAATATATATAGCGAAGCAACAACATCAATCAAAATCCACGAAGGGACCAAGCCAATCCGCATAAGAAAAGGTGTCAGACAGGATGACACAGTATCCCCTAAACTATTTAACCAGGCCCTAGAAGATGTTTTTAAAAACTTAGACTAGGAAGAAATAGGCATCAAAGTAAGCGGACAATACTTGAACCACCTAAGATATGCTGACGATATTGCCTTAATAACAGGTAAGAGGAACTTATAAAAATGCTGGAGAACTGGATACAGCAGCTAAAAATATAGGCTTGAGTATGAACTACACTAAAACTAAAATCATAACAAACACAGATGAAGATATCACCAGAATAAACCAAGAAAAAATAGAACAAGTAGATGAATATATATCTGAGACAAATTATTAAACTAAAAAAAGAAAACCAAACAGCTGAAATCAAGAGACGAGTAAGATTGGCCTGGGCAGCATTCGGTAAATTAAGCTACATAATAAAAAATAAAAAATATCCTCAGTACCTTAAAACGAAAGTGTATGACCAATGTATTCTTCCTGTGCTCACATATGGATCCCAGACCTGGACGCTTACAAAATCAAACATGGATAAGGTAACAAAAGCCCAAAGATCCATGGAAAGACAAATGTTACATGTAAAGCTAACAGATAGAAAAAGGAATGAATGGATAAGAAATAAAACAAAAGTAAGGGATGTCAGAGGAGAGGTAGCAAAATTAAAATGGAAATTTGCTAGTCAAAATATCAAACGGAAAGACAATCGATGGAACAAATGCATTATAGACTGGAGACCTTGGCAAAATAAAAGAAGTAGGGGAAGACCCCAAATGAGATAGCGGACAATTTGAAGAGACATGCAGGGACTAGATGGATGAACAGGGCGACAGACAGAGAAGTGTGGAAGATATTGGGGGAGGCCTATGTCCAAAGATGGATCGAAGAAAGCTAAATAGATAGATAGATAGACTTAAAATTATTACCAAAAATCGTTAAAATATAGTGCTAATATTATTATTTTATATTTGTTTTAAGGGTCCTTTAGACATGTACAAAAATCTATTTCAATTTCTTTTGTGTAAATTTAATAGCTCAAAAAAATATTAATTCTTAAAAGAATTGAGAAATTTATACGTATTCCAAAGATTATTTGGCCTCACTGTATCCTTAACCTATCTATATTTTCTTGGAAAAACGCAACGTTGTTCAATTTGATATTTTAATATTCATCGTTTTTCCCTACTTTCCAAACTTAAAAAATACTATAACTTGGCAAAAAGTTATTTGAACTTTTTGTCTGCTTTGGACCTTCCGCACCATCTCTTAAAGATTGGTTCATCATTTAAATTACACCCTGTATTTTAGGTATCATATTTTAATTATATTTTATAAAAGGCCAAGGCCCAAAAGTAGGTATCCATTTCCTGTTTACTGGGTATCCAATCTGAAGGACTGCGTATCCAAATGGATACACAATATAGTCTAAAAAGATGCCTTGCAGACTGATAGGAACTATGACAAAACTATAGGAAAAAATAAAAAACCCGAAATTATAATTTACTCCCCTTCCCTATACATGTAAAGTTATGTAAAAGTAACATTACCAACTTCCAGAAACGCTAGAGAGCTGTGATTTGACAGACTGACAGAAACTAAGAGAAATCTATATAATAATTGAGATAAAAGTATAGCCAAGTTCTCCAATAAACATTTTAAAATTAAAGGTTTTTACTAGTTTCGAAAAGTTTTTTTAAATGTTTTGCGAAATATATTTAAAACGTAAAGTTTGGTACCAGTGAATAAAGAAAACAAAATTTTTTCGTGGATAATCGGGTGTAGAAAGGTTTTGTTCCTCTTGTGTTTTTCCGTGGGCAGCTCGAATGCTGTACACCCACGGGGGTTGAAGATCTAATGGCCACCCATTAAGTGGTGACAGTTAACTGTTTCGTGCTTAAGGAACCCTTCAGAACCGTGCATGGTCAATGTAACACCTTTGTAAAGTTGGAGAGACGGTATATAAATTTCATCTTACGATATTGATAAGAGAAATGAAAAATAATGCCTGCAATACGGTATGCTTTAAGCACAAGTGGCGACATCTACCGAATACAAAAGAAACTATGCTCATGGAATAATACAAGAGAAACAAAACCTTTTTATATACGTTTAGCCACGAAAAATTTTTGTTTTTTTTTAAATATTTGATTCAAAAATAAAATGTTAATTAGTCAACTAAGTGTAATTCATTTAATAACTACTCATTATTTGCCTTTGCCAACCCCTTACAACTATTGTTATTATCACTGGACTTTAATAATAATGTAATTTAATTAAAGTGCCTTTTTATCGCTAAAGTATGTAGCTCTCGCTCCCCTCATGCTAAAAACTTATTGCTTTAAAAAAATATTAATGTCACTTTTATCCTTTGAATTTGGCGTGTAAAATACTAATATTCGTTTTTGCCAAACATCCTCTGCCTAATATATAATCCAAAGAATTAACCTAGGAAGAATTAAATAGACACTGACTTAAAAATGACATTTTAAAGCAAATTTTATTCCGCTCTTTAAAATGAAAGTATACTATACTATAGTTAAATGTGTGTGTGTGTGTGTTGAATTTCTTATCTATGAACCGACAATTTTTAATTTTGGTTACTTTGTTAAGCGCGCTCTATAAAAATGATAAAACTGTTGAGTGATTACTATGTAAAAAGGTTCGAGTAAGCGAATGGTGTAACTTCCGTCAAAATCTGACGTATGGTTTTGAAGATATCGTAATTTTTTAAATAAAAATACATGAAATTTATTGAGCTTTTTAAATATTTTGGGATAAATATCAAAAACTATCGGTCCAAGATAATTTATTTTATAATGAAACGAATTGTAGCTCCGGCTCCTCTCATGCTACAGACCCAATGCATCAAAAAAAGTTTTAATTTCAACTAATTTGTGTATAAGATTCTAATTCGTTGACGTTTTACAAATATTTTTCGCGGTATTTGATCAAAAAATAAACCTAGAAACTAAAATTTTGTCATAACTTAAAAATGACATATGTCATTTTATAGATTTTTGTCTCTTCTTTAACATGAAATTAATCCTATTATTATTGGAATTATATTTCAAAAAATATTTGCAAATTCCTTTAATTTTATAAGATTTTTATTAATTTTGGACCGTTTTGATAAATGTTAAGTGCCCTACACCAGCGCCCTCTACATTAAGGTTAAAACTATAAATAAAGTTTTATGTAGAAAGGTTCGGCGAAGTGAGTAGTGAAATTTTTGTCCAATTCGGACCTACTGTTTTAAAGATATCGCGATTTTTGTAAAAATGCGTGTTAATGCGTGTTATTTCCCGTTGTGATTTTTGCGTGTTTTTTAGTAATTATTTTTCAAACTCAAAAACGGTACAACTTAGAAAAGTCGAACTTTTTTTAAAAAATATTTTGGTATTTTCTTTAAAAGATAGCAGTTCGAGAACTGTCAAAAAGTGTAAGGGCAAAAAAATTTCTCGATTCAGTATTTTTGACTGCAAAAACCTTGCATAGTTTTTGAAAAATCCTCAAAACTCAAAAACCAAAAACTAATTTTAAAAACCAACTATACGGTTACCGAACACTCCCTTAGGTCCGCAAATGTTTAAAATTTGGTTAAAATCCATTAAACAGTTTGGGAGTAATGACCAGATATATTTTAAAAAACGGCAAATAAACAGTGAAATTCTGACCAATTTTATTGTACAGTGAAAATGCGTCACTGCAGGGATTCAGAAGAGCCCCAAAATGGGGCACTTGACTTTTTCCGATCTGGCTGAAAAACAATAGGCTTCCTGACCACACATAAGAGTACACTTGTGCAAAATTTCAAGTTTCTAGAATAATCCCCTGGACACTTATGGTGTGCCAACGGAGGTACATCAAAAAAAGTCACTTTTTGACGGTTTTTCCCCTATTTCCCCTACTTGAAATTTTCCGATTTGACCCAAAATCGACATTTTTGGTCTCCCGTAAGTTCTTAATCAGTGCGCCAAATTTCATCCTTCTACGTCGAAGCGTTCCCGAGTAAGCGTCAAAATTCGAGCGCGATACACTAGGGGTGCTAGGGACGGAATAAAAAAAAAATAAAAATAATGTTACGGCCGAGGCGGCTCAAGTAATTGATTTTCGCCACAAGCGAAAATCAATAAATATTGATACGTATTTAATACGGTAATACATCTACAGATATAGTTTTAAGTTATTTATGTATTATTTGTTAGCTCCCGCTAAATTTCGCGGTTGTTTATAAATATTTTAAAAACACACAACTGTATGAAGGACAAAGCGCATTCCGCGTATTTGGACATGCGCACCAACAACCAGGGAGATCCTTGTCAATCGCCTAGAGAAAAAGGCGTGTTAATTTCGTCTCCAACTATTTCAAATATCTACACCTGAAAGTGCTCGATTTTTGTGTACTGAAGCATAGAACTAGAAACTTCAACCCTTCAGCTACGTGGTGACATCAATAGATCCATCAGGGGCCCCTTGGAAGTGGAGAATTTGGCTGCAAAAGGGGTGAGTGCATTTGTCTGATTACCGTTGTGTGTCACAATATTTTTCCTATGGACGTTTAGATTATTTCGTAATTTCATATCAATATTTATGTTTGTTCGCGCTATCATTAATTAAAATATTTACAGTCCACTGCATTTAGCGTTTTTTTTCTATCCGTGGACTAACATAAAGTGTTCCTTCCGAGCCGAATTATTTTAAATAATAAATCCATACGACGGTATTAATAATTATTTTCACGCAAAGCCAAACAAGGCGGCCGTGAATTTTCGCATCGTAGTGAACGAGAGGAAGTCGTGTTCGCACCGAAGGTCGGTGTGGTGTGTGCAAGACACGTGTCTGGAGCGTGGTCATTCAGTAAACAAAGCGAGTAGGAATCAAAACAAACAAAACAAAAGTTCAGTGGTGTACCATATCATTTCGATATTTAAAACAATTTTCATCAATTGCGATAAATTAGTGCATATTTTCGACAATTCGTCATTTTTCTATTTCAGAAGCATTAATTTAGCGTTAATTGTATATTTACCGACAATTTCGTCATTTCAAAGGTAAAATCATGTCTGTCAAAAAAGCCGTACAAAAACGCAAGGGTTTTTTATCTGCGATCACCGAGTGTTATGTGTTGTCAAACACCGCGGAAAAGGATGAAAGAGCGAGAAACGAGTTTCAAGTGAGGTATTCCGATTTGGATGAAACCTTCGATAAATGCATGCTGGCGCATAATGACGTCATTATGTTGATAGACGACACGGACGACGAGGAGTTTAAAACGCAGGATGCGATCCTTTCAGAAGCTCGTAAATATTTTTATGCGTGTAAGAGGGTTTACTCTAAAATATTTCCGGTTGAGGCCCCATCTTTTTCGGGATCATATGTTCGACAAAACGAATCTGAAACTCCAAAACTCAAAGAGTTAGGTATTCCCATATTCCGAGGTGATAAAAAATTATTGCCAAGCTTTTTCGATCTTTTTAATAACATTATAGATCAAAATCAAAGTCTAAGTAACGTTCGAAAAATATTTATTTTCATATCTCGAGGATGAGCCTTTAAAATTGATATCAGGGATTAGCTTATCTGATCAAAATTATAAAATTGCTTATGACAAATTAGTCAATAGATATCAAAACAAGCGAGACCTCGCAAATGATGCTTTAAGCTCAATTATGAACTCCACCTTAAAAAACGAGTCAGCTAAAGAATTGCGTAATTTAATTGACACCTTTTCTGAATCCCTAGAAATTTTAAAATCACTTAGCTTTGACGTTGACAGTTGGGACTTTATTATTTTTTTCATTTTATTAGAAAAATTGGATATTCCAACGCGTTCAAATTTCGAAATGAGTCACGCCAATACTAATACCGAAATTCCCACTTTTCAGTCACTTTTTCAATTTCTAGAAAAAAGATGTAAAGTTTTGGAATCACTTCCTCAATCAACAGCACCCAAAAAGGTGCCTATATATCAAAAATCAAATTCTATGCAAAATCAGTCTGGGCAAAAGCCTACCTATCAAAATTCAAATTCTATGCGAAATCAGTTTGGGCAAAAGCCTACCTATAAATCATCCAATTTATAGGACTGGCTGGCACCTCAACTAATTCGAGTACGGGAATAAAATGTTTCCGGTGTAATCAAGGTCACGTGCTATCGAAATGTCAAACATTTCTTGATCTCTCACCTATCGATCGCCTATCTTTCGTCAAACAGAAAAAATTATGTCTAGCGTGTTTTCATCCCTTGCATAATGTAGATACGTGCAAATCAAAATATTCATGCAGGACTTGCAATAGTAAAAGGCACCACACTTTAACTCATATCTTAGAAACTAATCAAGAGTCTGGAAGCCAAGATACTAGTCCTGTCATTCACACACCACCTGTCAATAATCTTCATGTGTCATTAAATGCCTCAGGACCTTCAGGTACTTTTCTTTTATGCACCGCCATAATAGATGTTATGGACGGTTGCGGAAATTTTCAACCTGTAAGGGCACTGCTTGATTCTGGATCACAGACAGGATTCATCAGTGAAAAGTGTATTCAGCGTCTTAATCTTCCTAGGCGAAGTTACACCACTGAAATATTCGGATTAAATCAGATGTCTTCTTTCACTTCCAAAGGGCTCGTTCAATGTCACATTAAGCCACAAGAACAAGTCACTCCTTTACTTAATTTCGAAGCAATTGTTGTTCCACAACTATGTTCCAATATGCCTACATTCTCTTTGAACGATAATCAGTGGAAACACTTGGGAAACCTTAAACTTGCCGACCCATCTTATTTCAAATCTAGACCTGTGGACCTGGTTATTGGTTGCGAGCTATTCGCACAGATATTCAAGGAGGGCAGGGTTCTTGGACAGGTAGGGCAGCCTTCAGCCCTTGAAACTATTTTTGGCTGGGTCGTCATGGGCAAGGTTGACGAAGTAGGTAGTCTTACGGAACGAACCAGTTGTTTTTTAACGAGTCATTCACCTCCTTTAGAGGTCATTCTCCCTAGGTTTTGGGAAATCGAACATTTGCCCAAAAAACAAATCTTATCAAAGGAAGAAAAACAAGCAGAATCAATTTTTACTGCTAGTGTAGTACGGCGACCGAGCGGTAGATTCATGGTAGATCTTCCGTTTAAAGACAAAATAAACCCTGACCTAGGAAATACTTATCCGCAAGCTTATCGTAGATTTTTACTTCTAGAAAATAGATTAATCAAAAATCCTGATCTGTACACTGCCTATTCAAGTTTCATGCAAGACTATATCGATTCTAATCATATGAGTTTAGTTTTATCTAGTCAACCAAAGGTCGACGTATCGTGTTTTTTAGCACATCATTGCGTACTAAAGCCGGAAAGCTTAAGTACAAAATTAAGGGTAGTCTGGGATTGTTCGGCAGTCACCCCAAAAAATATTAGTCTCAATGACACATTGTTATCTGGACCGAAACTTCAAAAGGATATTGCTTCTTTACTCCTTACGTTTCGTCTTAATCCTATTGCCTACATTGCTGACATCAAACAGATGTTCCGTCAAGTCCTTATCAATCCTTATCACCGTCCTTATCAAAGGATATTGTGGAGGTTTTCTCCACAGGACCCACTTTCAGTGTGGGAACTTTCTACTGTCACTTTTGGCATGACATGCTCACCTTTTCTAGCCATGCGTACCTTAAATGAGCTGGCAGAGAGAGAAAAGGAACGTTTTCCTATGGCTAGTACTGTTCTAAAAACGTCAATCTATATCGACGATATCTTGGGAACTAGCCCTTCGCTTTCTGAAGCTCTCTCCCTTCAAACAGAACTCAATGATTTGTTGAAGTCGGGAGGATTTGAACTTAAAAAATGGGCAAGCAATTGTCCTGAGTTATTGGCAACATTGCCAGAGTCCGATCGTCAAATGCCTCTCTCTTTCGACAAGGAGGAACCCCACTTTATCAAAGTTTTAGGACTTCAATGGCATCCAAAAAACGACATTTTTTCTTATCAATGCCGAATGAAGGACAAACCCCCAACCAAACGTTCTATTTTATCTATCATAGGGACAATCTTCGATCCCTTAGGTTTTCTTTGTCCCTTGTTGCTACAAGCAAAATTTATTTTGCAACAGTTGTGGATATCGAAAATAGGCTGGGACGAAGAACCAGATTCTTCTATCATCGACTCTTGGAACAAACTTCGTTCTGAATTCCCGCTTCTTTCCAATTTTCAATTACCCCGACAAATCAAACTGTCAAAAACCAATACCTGTCAAATCATCGGCTTCTGTGACGCTTCAATTCGAGGCTACGCAGGCGTCGTATATTTTCGTGTAGAAGAGGAAAACAATATATCTGTTTCTCTCATATCTGCAAAATCTAGGGTCGCGCCTATAAAGTCACAAACTTTGGCTAGGCTAGAACTCCTAGGCGCATTTCTTTTAAGCGAATTAATTGACTTCGTTTTATCTAGCTATGAAGGAAAAATAACTTTTACAAATATCGTTACTGTCTGCGATTCGCAAGTCGTATTGCACTGGCTTTCATCCCCTCCTAATCGCTGGCAAACCTTTGTTGGAAATCGAGTCAGTAGAATCCAAGAAATCATTCCCTCAAACTCGTGGCGCTACATTCCTTCTGCTTTGAATGCAGCCGATATTGCGTCACGAGGGGCCACCCCTTCACAGCTCATGTCACATGACATGTGGTGGAACGCACCGTCGTTTTTGTGGTCTCCCGAAAACGAATGGCCCGATTTTCATAAACCAAAAATGCCGATTGATTTCGGAGATATTAATCTGGAGGAAAAGCCAAAAGTCTGTTGCAATGCGATAATTGATGTCAACTTCTTAGATCAGCTTCTTATCAAATATTCCTCTATATCAAAAATTCAACGTATCATTTGATATGTCCTTCGAATAGTTAACCTTTTTCAAAAGCATTCCTATCAAAAACCCACTAAGCCGCCGGACCAAAAAGTTATTTTTGAGAATATTGTTTTTCCTACCACCGGTGAGATGCAAAGTGCGTTACACCTTCTTATCAAACGCGCGCAAGGTTCTTGTTTTTCTGAGCTTTTTTCCGCGTTATCTAAGGATAAACCAATACCGAAACCTTTGCGAAAACTTTCACCTTTTCTTGACGAGAATAATATCATTAGAGTCGGTGGCAGATTACAAAAATCTGACCTTTTGTCTTATTCTGCAAAACACCCCGTCTTACTTTCGAGTGACCATCGTTTAACTACTCTTCTTATCGAGTCCGCTCATCGACAATATCTTCATCCTGGGTTTAAAACATTACATAATCTGCTTTTACAGCAATTTTGGATATTATCTGCCAGACGGGCAATTCAAAGAACCATATCCAAGTGCTTGCAATGTTTTAGAATCAACCCTAAACCCTATAGACCGCCCATAATGAGTTCACTTCCCGCTCATCGAATCAATCAACTAAAACCTTTTTCGAGTGTAGCTATCGACTTTTGTGGACCTTTCTTTGTGATTCCTCATCGTTACCGTGGTTGTAAAGCTTTAAAATCGTATGTCTGTGTGTTTGTCTGTACGGCCACACATTGCGTGCATTTGGAATTAACCATGGAACTGTCCACCGAAGGGTTCGTAGGTGCATTCCATCGATTCATTTCCAGACGCGGAAGCGTGACGCAATGCTGGTCAGATCAAGGCAGTAATTTTATAGGGTTTCGTAACCAATTACTGGATTACGCAAGAAGTGCTGCCACCAGACTTTCTATTCGTTGGCATCTGGGACCTCCTCGCAGTCCACATTTCAATGGCCTGGCAGAAGCTGGCGTTAAAAGTTTTAAAACTCACTTTGTACGAGTTGTCGGCGACCAGAAGTTGTCTATCATGGAGATGTCCACCCTTACCTGTCGCATAGAAGCCGTACTGAATAGTCGCCCTTTATCTCCTGCCTTTTCAGACCCACACGATCTTCAACCTCTTACCCCTGGGCATTTTTTGACACTTGAACCCCTTAATTCAGAAATTCCGGAGTCAGATTTGTCCAAGGTTCCCCTAAATCGGCTCTCGAGATGGCAACTAATCCAAAAACTACATAATGATTTTTGGAAACGGTATTCTATAGAGTATTTGCATACGCTACAACAGCGACACAAGTGGACTGATTTGTCCCCAAATATCAAATTAAATGATTTGGTTATCATAACAAGTGATCACATTCAATCGCCTTTGAAATGGCCGGTCGGTCGGGTCATCGAACTGCATCCCGGCGGGGACGGTCAGGTGCGTGTTGCGACGGTACAAACGGTTACCGGTGTTTATAAGCGGCCAGTTGTAAAACTGTGCCTCTTGCCAAATTAAAAGTAATTTTAATTTTCTACCTTTTACCGGGTATTACAATAGGTTTTTTTATTTTTAATTTTTTTTTGAATTTTTTGTTTGTTTGTTTTGCCTTTTTTCGGGATTTTGTTATATCTAAATAAACTTACGATACTTATCTGTTTTCATTCATTTATATTTATCGGTCGATTCTTTTTCTTATATCTATATCTGTCCGGTTGAGATTCTAAATTTGTGTGTTTTGGAGGGCAGTTATGTTAGCTCCCGCTAAATTTCGCGGTTGTTTATATATATTTTTAAAAACACACAACTGTATGAAGGACAAAGCGCATTCCGCGTATTTGGACATGCGCACCAACAACCAGGGAGCTCCTTGTCAATCGCCTAGAGAAAAAGGCGTGTTAATTTCGTCTCCAACTATTTCAAATATCTACACCTGAAAGTGCTCGATTTTTGTGTACTGAAGCATAGAACTAGAAACTTCGACCCTTCAGCTACGTGGTGACATCAATAGATCCATCAGGGGCCCCTTGGAAGTGGAGAATTTGGCTGCAAAAGGGGTGAGTGCATTTGTCTGATTACCGTTGTGTGTCACAATATTTTTCCTATGGACGTTTAGATTATTTCGTAATTTCATATCAATATTTATGTTTGTTCGCGCTATCATTAATTAAAATATTTACAGTCCACTGCATTTAGCGTTTTTTTTCTATCCGTGGACTAACATTATTTAGCCTTGAAAATTTTTGCATATAGGTTTTTTTATCGGTCATGGAACCGAACCGAACCGAACCGAACCAACGTTTAGATTTTTTTACAAGTTTCCCATATATTTCATAATAAAGAACAAAAAATAGCTTAAAATTCGACATCA
Organism: Aspidapion aeneum; assembly: GCA_963576565.1. Classification (NCBI taxonomy): domain Eukaryota; kingdom Metazoa; phylum Arthropoda; class Insecta; order Coleoptera; family Brentidae; genus Aspidapion; species Aspidapion aeneum. Next base: position 175,330,995 of record OY755038.1, on the reverse strand, counting down.
TGCCTGGGTGCGCCACTGACTTTTCGAACTTTAAACCACCCCTCAAGGGGTGATACTACAATTTGGGACTATTTTTAACAGGAATCCTATGAGTGCACGGACTAAATTTCTAAAAAATGATAGTTCGTTACAAGTTTTTTATGTAGTTTTTCTTTATTTTTAAAGCTAATTTGAATTTTTGCAAGTTAAAGCTCCCTGAGAAATGCTTATTATTGTGCTATTGCACCTTAGCGTAAACCAAAATTTGCAGTAATTTAAACTGTAAGTATAAAAAATAAACTTAAACCAGTCGGGATCAAGTTCATAGACTTTAGAACTAGATCTTGGTTTAAGTGCTAAGTTTTAAGATTAAGTAAATGCTGGTGTATGTGTTTAGATTTTGAGGGTGGTGGGTTTCATAACTTAACTTTTATCTATATCTACTTTATTGTCGGAATAAGACATAAATTGCAACACGCACAAGCAGGTAAACAGCAAAGGCTGTCATTTGTCTATATAAACAAGGCTGGCGCTTGGCGATGTTTCCCTCACAAAAGTCCTGGTACTTGTGATACCAAGGGGGGGGGGGGCACTTTAGGTGAAATTCTCTTTTGGTAAAAAACGGTATGTATTTTTTTAAGCAGCATTTTATTAAATTAGTCAGAACTAAAAAGTACAATTTTTATTTAGAATTTTTATTAGCAAACACCTTCCTTTTTACTCATTTTTGTAGATTCAAAAAATTCTCGGGGGTGGGGCAAGTGCCCCTAGTGTCTCCCCCCCTGGATCCGCCACTGTGTGATACTGGTTGTATGTATGCAGTTCAAGTTTCAAATGATTGTGATTAAACAGGCTTGCGATAGACTGCGCTTTTCGATTTTGGAAAATCCACATTGCCACTCACCAATAATTTGTATTCAAGCTGAATTTTTAAACTGAACCAATTCGAGTTTATGCTTATGTTTATATTTTAATTTTACTAGTTCAAGTGTAGCTTTAAATTTGAGTAAAGTGAAAACATTTACAATATATAATTAAAATGAAAGAAAACTTCACATCATAGGCAACCAGATTTCTGTGAATGCTTCCAGGTAACGTCGGCGATGCGTCGCGTCGTCGCACAGTGCTTCGATTATGTGGCATAATGGATTAAAAATCATAGCGGTTGTTCTAAGAAACGGATATAAATAAAAAAAACTATCAGGTTCCTGATATATTGAGCTGTAATTGGAACCAAAACAAAAAATTAATTTAGTAAGCTAGAGGTTTATAGTGCGCTTTTTTTAAGGTGGTTTAAGTGTTAAAAAAAACATTAGAGCTTTAGATATAAACTAGAAATAAAAATATGGATTTAAAACAAAAGTTGCATTATTACTTTATATACGGGGTGTTGTAAAATTATACGCTGAGGTAATAATTATAATCGATAATTATCAATTGTAAGCTAGTCAAATTATTTTTTCTAAAAATTTGTGTTATAAAAATAAGATAAGAAATTCATGCTTATTATAATCCTAATAAGTAAAAACCATTAATTGTACAAATATTATACCAATCATAATTGCTCAAAAATAAATTATCAACATCCATAAAGCTTCTTCGGAATTTATTTTTTCTATTAAAAAATATTTTTTGAAATCATCGTCCGCAATATATGTAAGCTTTCTTGTGCATGGCTGTCACTGGTTTGATATAAAAGGGTCTGAGGTTAAAAGCAAAGCAGTCATAAAATCTTGATTGTTGTTGACTCTTGCATGTTTTCTTGAGTGACTTAGTTGATATTTGCGGACTTCATTGTGCCTTGCCTCCAATGCCTCTTTGGTTAATTGCCCTATAGGTATACAACGAAATGATAGCAACGCATCAATAAGCCGGCTTCAAGATTTGTTTACATTTCAGTTTCATTTAATTTGAAATGCTTATTTATAAATTACATTCAATTTTATACTCCTCCTTAGAATTTTCTGTTTGAGACTTTTGGTACTTAGAGAGAGCTTTATTTCTCAACCTCATCATAAATTTCAAATAAGGGGTTAGCCAGGGCTGGTGCTGGCTTCTTTGTTATTCTAGAGGTCTTTATTGGGGCGTGCAAATTAAAAAATTAAGAATTTGGCTATTTAAAAAATCAATTTTTTGATCAATTGTGTTAGTGTGATAAATAAGATCCCAATTAATCTAACTGGAAAAATCGCGATAGGTGTTTAGGTATTTTAGATAAGCCCATCTTAAGAGCAAAGCATACCATACGGTGCTCTGATATAAAGTGCATACCGATAAATCGATAACACTAGAACTAGATACTATGTCAGTTGAATTTGTTATAATCAAATCAATTAAACATTCTGTTGTTTCAGTCACCCTAGTTGGTGTCAACAAGTGTTGGGTAAGATCATACCTATCTAGAGGTGCTTGAAATATTCAATAGTCAGGTGTATTTCTATCCATGAAGTTGATATTAAAATCACCCCCAATAATAATATAGTCGAATTCTGCTAATAAGCTAATTAAACGGTTTTCAAAATGATCCAGAGAACTATTTAGATTGGCATCAGGTGGTCTGTATAGTGAACCAAAGCAAATTTTTTTCTCATCAATTTTTGTACTGATCCAATGTTGCTCTAGTTCCGAATTTCGGTCCCCAATTTCCAAAATTTTGCAATCAATTTCTTCCTTTACGTATGGAGCTACCCTTCTATCCTTGCCCTGCCTGTCTTTTCTAAAAATGTTGCATCAAAACCTGTAAAAATTGACCTTATATTAAAATGCGTATACGCTACCTTATTTGTTGTTTTCATTATGTTATTACATTCTTTTATCCTCTATCTGTGCTTTTGAACCGCTGGCGCTGCGGGCTGCTCAAGAGAAATAATAAAAAATAATTTTTGGCTCTAAACGGGGCTAAAAGAACGTTTACACCTAATATTTTAGCTATTCCTTCTAGAAATATTTTTCTAAATATGAAAATTAAAAAAAAATAAATACTATGTTTGCTTTTGTTTTTAGAATTACGTTTTTTAAGATGTTAGATCCGTTATTTGACCATTTATATTATGAAAAATTGACCGGTTCCCGGCCTAATCCAATATTCAATAATTCAAAATTTTCTACTTTCTAGGTTCATTTCAAGAAGAAAGATTTTATTTTTTTAACTATTTTTATTTTTTAGCGTTGGTGATTAATAAAACTCTTAAAGAAAAGGGTGAGACACATAATATGCATGCTTAATAGGAAAAATCAGAAAAAGAACCCAAAACAATTTTCTAAAATATTCAATTGAAGATATTTTACTAACTTTAAAATGTTTATTTGTGTATGCGATAGTTGACAAGACTAAATTAATAAAAATTGTAAAATTATAAATCTTAGGTTACCATTGTTTTATTTTTTTAAACTTAGCTTTAGAGTTTTTTCAACATAATACAGGGGTACTATTTAAAATTGTATGAATGTATGTTATATAATATCATATTAGTACAAACGGAGTGAGGAGATGGGGGAGGTCATTTGCTATCAGAATTACTATATAAGTAAGTATCTTATAATCTGAGTATTGATAACGTCTAAGTTTTTTAATGCTTTCCATATTTCTATAAATACGTAAAGTAAATTTGTAAAAAAAAATATTTTTTGTATGTACAAAAAAAACATATTTTCATATTACACGACCATCACTGCTTTAAATGCATAAAATTTAAAATGGCGGAGATACGCGGACAATTTTGTTGTGAGAATTGATTCGCATGAGCCTAAGTTCCATCAAAATATTTCGTAAAAGTACAATATAAACAATAAAGGACTAAAGCAACATTTTAAAATCTGGTACATAACTTCCATTTCAATAATTGTTTTTTATGAAATAAACTACACAAAAACACAATAGCAAGAGAAGTAAACGTCATAAAACAAATCATTGAAAGCAAAGGCATGTGATTCTAACATTGATTGGGTTGTGACTGTGTTCACAAAATGATGCAAGTGGTAAGGGAAGTTTCATGACGGCAGCTTGTTAGATAGGTTACTAAACTTAAATAAAAAATGATTAGCAGGTAGTTTTGAGTATCTTGGTGAATCTTACTTTTATCCGGTTTTATTATACAAATACTCCTCCGT
>OY755038.1:175277286-175279786 GCA_963576565.1 Aspidapion aeneum | reverse complement strand
TCTATCTATCTATCTATCTATCTATCTATCTATCTATCTATCTATCTATCTATCTATCTATCTATCTATCTATCTATCTATCTATCTATCTATCTTATCTATTTATCTATTTATTTATCTATCTATCTATCTATCTATCTATCTATCTATCTATCTATCTATCTATCTATCTATCTATCTATCTATCTATCTATCTATCTATCTATCTATCTATCTATCTATCTATCTATCTATCTATCTATCTATCTATCTATCTATCTATCTATCTATCTATCTATCTATCTATCTATCTATCTATCTATCTATCTATCTATCTATCTATCTATCTATCTATCTATCTATCTATCTATCTATCTATTATCTATTTATCTATTTATCTATTTATCTATTTATCTATTTATCTATTTATCTATTTATCTATTTATCTATTTATCTATTTATCTATTTATCTATTTATCTATTTATCTATTTATCTATTTATCTATTTATCTATTTATCTATTTATCTATTTATCTATTTATCTATTTATCTATTTATCTATTTATCTATTTATCTATTTATCTATTTATCTATTTATCTATTTATCTATTTATCTATTTATCTATTTATCTATTTATCTATTTATCTATTTATCTATTTATCTATTTATCTATTTATCTATTTATCTATTTATCTATTTATCTATTTATCTATTTATCTATTTATCTATTTATCTATTTATCTATTTATCTATTTATCTATTTATCTATTTATCTATTTATCTATTTATCTATTTATCTATTTATCTATTTATCTATTTATCTATTTATCTATTTATCTATTTATCTATTTATCTATTTATCTATTTATCTATTTATCTATTTATCTATTTATCTATTTATCTATTTATCTATTTATCTATCTATCTATCTATCTATCTATCTATCTATCTATCTATCTATCTATCTATCTATCTATCTATCTATCTATCTATCTATCTATCTATCTATCTATCTATCTATCTATCTATCTATCTATCTATCTATCTATCTATCTATCTATCTATCTATCTATCTATCTATCTATCTATCTATCTATCTATCTATCTATCTATCTATCTATCTATCTATCTATCTATCTATCTATCTATCTATCTATCTATCTATCTATCTATCTATCTATCTATCTATCTATCTATCTATCTATCTATCTATCTATCTATCTATCTATCTATCTATCTATCTATCTATCTATCTATCTATCTATCTATCTATCTATCTATCTATCTATCTATCTATCTATCTATCTATCTATCTATCTATCTATCTATCTATCTATCTATCTATCTATCTATCTATCTATCTATCTATCTATCTATCTATCTATCTATCTATCTATCTATCTATCTATCTATCTATCTATCTATCTATCTATCTATCTATCTATCTATCTATCTATCTATCTATCTATCTATCTATCTATCTATCTATCTATCTATCTATCTATCTATCTATCTATCTATCTATCTATCTATCTATCTATCTATCTATCTATCTATCTATCTATCTATCTATCTATCTATCTATCTATCTATCTATCTATCTATCTATCTATCTATCTATCTATCTATCTATCTATCTATCTATCTATCTATCTATCTATCTATCTATCTATCTATCTATCTATCTATCTATCTATCTATCTATCTATCTATCTATCTATCTATCTATCTATCTATCTATCTATCTATCTATCTATCTATCTATCTATCTATCTATCTATCTATCTATCTATCTATCTATCTATCTATCTATCTATCTATCTATCTATCTATCTATCTATCTATCTATCTATCTATCTATCTATCTATCTATCTATCTATCTATCTATCTATCTATCTATCTATCTATCTATCTATCTATCTATCTATCTATCTATCTATCTATCTATCTATCTATCTATCTATCTATCTATCTATCTATCTATCTATCTATCTATCTATCTATCTATCTATCTATCTATCTATCTATCTATGTATCTATTTATCTATTTATCTATCTATTTATCTATCTATCTATCTATCTATCTATCTATCTATCTATCTATCTATCTATCTATCTATCTATCTATCTATCTATCTATCTATCTATCTATCTATCTATCTATCTATCTATCTATCTATCTATCTATCTATCTATCTATCTATCTATCTATCTATCTATCTATCTATCTATCTATCTATCTATCTATCTATCTATCTATCTATCTATCTATCTATCTATCTATCTATCTATCTATCTATCTATCTATCTATTTATCTATTTATCTATTTATCTATTTATCTATTTATCTATTTATCTATTTATCTATTTATCTATTTATCTATTTATCTATTTATCTATTTATCTATTTATCTATTTATCTATTTATCTATTTATCTATTTATCTATTTATCTATTTATCTATTTATCTATTTATCTATTTATCTATTTATCTATTTATCTATTTATCTATTTATCTA
>OY755038.1:175117286-175274786 GCA_963576565.1 Aspidapion aeneum | reverse complement strand
GGATTTATAAATGCGACCTTGATATGTCAATTTTGAAAGATCAACTGTCAGTTTTCAATGAAAAACTGTCAGAATAGTACCCGGCACTCTTATTGTCTGATTTTATTGCAATAAGTCCCTTATATGTATAGTCCTTGCCATAGGCAGTTACATTTTTGTGACATTTCCAACCTGTTTATTTATCATATGCATACTGCCAGCAACAAAAAAAAAATCTAAAAATGGCATGTCTTTGAGTTGTTTTTTATCTGTGCGTTTTTTTTTTGTCAACCTACAGTCGGCATATTTTTATCCAAAGACAATAACAATCCGACCTTTAATTTACCAAAATGACATATTTACTTTTTAAGATATTTCTGGTTAGGAAATATGTTTATTACATGTCAAAGTCACAAAAGTGTAACTGTGTATGGCAGGGACTATATCAGTCTTAAAAATCGGATAAATATTTTTATCTTCCTAGCCCGCGCAGCAATGGCTAGAGAAGGTATTCTTTTATAAAGAAATTTTTTGTTTTGAGGCAACGCCGAAAATGTGTTATTTGGGTGTATTTTGACCTATCCTAGCAATATCGTCGTCATGTCTATCTATGTGTGTGTGTGTGTGTCTGTGTGTGTGTGTGTATGTGTGGATGTGTGTAACACGATAGCTCTCAAACCGCTGAAGCGATTTTTATGAATTTTTTGGTAAAATAGTGTTCGATACCGTGACAAGCTGATTAGATTTTTGTCAAAATTTGACAGTTTTTTGACAGTTACAAATTTTTAAATGTGGTTGCTTTTTAACCGAGCGTCGCACAGAGGGGCCAAATGGAGCTAATGTCGAAAATAATTATTTAAACAACCAAAATATTAGAAACAAAAATTATGTGTATTGGTTATTGTGATATAGGTTAAAATGCACCTGTTTAATATTTTGTAAAGCTTTAATATTTGTTTTTTTACAGGGTGATTTAAAAATAGATTTTTTTAAAAGGAATTTAAGTACTTTTACACAAAAAAGTAATTAAGACTTAAGCATTTATTAAAAATGGGTTTAAAAATTCTACATTTTATAATATTTCTGTTTAAGTTATTTAACCTGGCTCATAATATACAGTATGTCCCAAAAGTCTGGAATCACTTTTTTTTTAAACATGGACACGTCAATTTTGAAATAGGAAGAGGACTCACCTAAAAATACTATATTGTACAGAGTGTGCTCACAAAGACATATGCATGCATATTTTTTTACTTATATTGCATCCAAAAACTAATTTTACCATTTTCTAAAAAAAGGAATTTAATTTAAAGGCTTTTTGGATAAAAGATGTTTATTTTTTGCTTGCATTTTGCTATTCTCTACATACAAAATTAGGTTTTGTATTAAAGATCATTGTAAAAAAATTACATAAGGGCAAAATTTATGTTAAAATAAGACCTATTAATATTATTTTGTGGATACACTCCACACATGTGTAAATGTTTTGCTCTCTAACATTGTTTTATTAATATTAACTTTAAACAACAAGTAAAATTAAAGAAAGAAAAATTATAAAAAAGTTCCTTTTTGACCGGGACTCGAACCCGGAACCTCTTGCTCTGTACGCAAACGCTCTTTCATTAAGCTACCAAAGATCATACATAAATTTTCCGAAAACTTCTACCTATGCATGTGTGTGGTGTCTCAATACAAGAACGAGAAATTCTCAGGGCATTAACTCGACCAAGCCATTTAACTGATTTTTATAATTTTTATTTTTCACTGTCAAAGATATGAAAACTCAAATTAGACGTATAGTATTAACGTCTGAAAACATGGGATCATCTTTTTCGTGTAATAAAATTTCGAATCGGCGATTGCCAATATATTTGTCAAATACCAAATTGCAAAATAATGCAAAGACCTAAAACCATAAAGAACAAGTGAGATTAAAGAAAGAAAAATTATAAAAAAAATTCTCTTCGGCCGGGACTCGAACCCAGAACCTCTTACTCAGTACGCAAACGCTCTTTCATTAAGCTACCAAAGATTATACATAAATTTTCGAAAAACTTGTACCTATGCATGTTTGTGGTGTCTCAATCCAAGAACGAGAAATTCTCTCTCGAACCGTCTCAAAAACTGTACATAGAAAAACTTAACTTTACTTACATTTTTTTTGTTACATACCCTATTATAACATACTAAAATTGTAGCCAGTTTAACCGAGACAAAAATTCCCCATAAGGCCTGTGTAAACTAGTGCGTGGTCCTTTGATAATCCACTTAACCCTTTCCAAAACAAAGATCTGTCAAAATGATATTTTTGAAAAATTTTCGGGCACCTTTCCTAAGTTAAAAATACGAAAACGGCAAGTTTGTAAAAGTTTTGGTTCAAAATTTGACTTTCGAAGATTTACCCTCCCTCCACTCCTTTTAACTAAAGTAAATGTAACCGCTACCATAATTCACTTGGCTTTTTACAGGCCTAAAAAGTTGTTTATATCAATTTGATTAAAATCCTTTAAATTTGAAGGAAGTTCACAAGGTAAAAAGTTTAACAAAAAAGTTTCACGGGCAAGTTCTCAGAGGTAAAGGTAGCTCGGGGATAAATTGACAGTTGGTCTCTCCTCAGTAAACATCATATTTCATATTTCTTTTTCAGATACCCACATCATCATTTCATCTCCTTCCATTTTATGGTTATGCTCGGGCTGAATGAAACCTAATGAGGCCGAAACGCGTCCCCGAGCTACATTTACCTCTAAGGACTTGCCCGTGTAACTTTTTTGTTAAAATCCTTTAATTTAAAATTTTTTCAAACGAAGCTTTTCCTAATTTTTACGCGTCCGCCATCTTTAAATTTAATGAGTTAATCAAATTTATGTTAAAAAACTATCAATCAAATTTTTAGTCAATTAAACACTTTTTATTTAATAAAAATTCGTTAATAAACAAACAAGTTTTATATTTAAGATGTATAGTTTAATTTCTTTTACTTGGGTCGTATGTAGGCACTTTATTTTTAATATTAAAAATCTCAAAAAGGCGCAAGAATGCGCAGCCATTTTTTTTCATTTTGTTAAGAAACATTTAATTAACAAAAAAGTGACAATAGCTTTGCTTAACAAAATTTTATCACACACTAAATTATATTTTTTATATTTCTTTAAGGTAAATTCTAATAATAATTGACTTCTTAGTTTAAAAAATATGATAACTCTATGACAACCTACAGCTAGATATTGGTATTTAGTGTTTTTTGGTTAAATTACCTGTGCTGGATGGTATCCATCGTATTTTTTTTTAATTATAACACTTTATACAGTTAGAGAAAGTAATACATAATTATTCAATAATTTGTATGTAATTATCATAAAAATTAAACAAACGCTTTTTACAGTCTCAAACTCACGTCATACTAAAAAACAAGTGAAAATACTCTGTTGCATTTTCAGCGCCCACTAGTTTGCTACATAATTTGAGTTCCAGATATTGTATATGTCCATTTGTGTTTTTTTAGTTTCTTCCACTTTTACACCCGATTGGCCCCTTTGTGCGTCGCGTCGCATCAATATGCGGTTTCCACAGTATAGTAGAGCACATTTTTCTCAAAAATTTGTCTTTTAAACAAAAACTTGTAGGAGCTTTCGTTGCGGAAATATTTAAAAAAAACTATTTTCAATGTTATTATAGCATGAAGTATACTTGGAGTGTGCTAATGCTAGGATGATATCAAGTTTATGACGGATCTATTTATTTTATTTATAATGGAACAACTTAACACAATGCCACATACAAATAGTTAGAACCATGAAAAATGGAAATAAAATTTTCTATCATGGAAACGCCTAGATCCGAAAGAATTTTTGAAAATTGGAATATATCATTTTTGCCCAAATACAATACTACAGTAAGTAAATAAAAAAATAAAGATCGGATAAAAGCAATATTTAAATTTGGAATGTTAAACTCGTTAGAAGGTGTTCTTCGAAGTTTCCAATATTAGTTAAGTTCCTTATACCGACTACTAATTTTTCTTTAACACTTGTTTAGTAGTTTTAGGTTTTCACGACGCAGAGATAATCCAACGAAGCTTTGCGTGTTGTATGCAGATCTTAAAAATCAGCTTTGCCAATATTATAACATCAAAGTTTGGTATTATTGTGCAGTTTTCCATTTTATTCATGACAACAACAAAGAATTGACTGAAAAGTTCTATCTTACTTACAAAGTAGAATTCCTATGTAAAAATGCATTACTTGAAGCCTCTGCTTTCCATTAAGTTATGGCATAATAAATATACCTACTTGTATATGTCTGGTCTTACGTCTTTTATTTAAAATTATTTTTCGTTGAATTTTATTTATTCAGGGGCGTCGATAGTTTTATTTTAAAATAAAGTTGTAAATACTGTACAATTCATAATTGAAAAAGGTAACCTTACAAAGCAGGTTCGTTTTGAAAATGTTTCAATCTTAAATAGAGCTCTTTAAATCACGTCTATTAATTTTTTTGTCGTTTTTTTTTTATCAAGATGGGCATTGATTTCTCAACAAATAAAAAAAATGTGTTCTACTACATTTCGAAAACCGCATATTGATGCGATGCTCCGCTAAAAAGTTACTATTTTTTCAGTTTTTAAAGTGTCAAAATACTGTCGTTAGCATACATGGAAAACGGAAATAAGATTGTCTATCATGGAAACGCCTAGATCCAAAAGAATTTTTGAAAATTGGAACATGGATTACAATATTACGAGAAAAGTAAAAAATAAAGATCGGATGAAAACAATATTTAAATTTGGAATGTTAAACTCTTTAGAAGGTGTTCTTAGAACTTTCCAATATTAGTTAAGTTCCTTATACCGACTACAAATTTTATTCATTACAACTACAAAGAATTGACTAAAAAATTCTATTATAGTTACAAAGTAGGAATCCTATGTAAAAATGCCTTACTTGAAGCCTCAGCTTTCCATTAAGTTATGGCATAATAAATATACCTACTTGTATATGTCTGGTGTTTTATTTAAAATTATTTTTTGTTAAATTTTATTTATTCACGGCCGTCGATAGTTTTATTTTAAAATAAAAAGTTGTAAATCCGAGGTAAATACTGTACAATTCATAATTGAAAAAGGTCACCTTACAAGGCAGGTTCGTTTTGAAATTGTTTCAATCTTTAAATCACGTCTCTTGATTATTCTTGTCATTTTTTTTATTAAGGTGGGCATTGATTTGTCAACAAATTTAATTAAAAAATCTAGAATAAAAGGTAAATTTTGAACACCATACCTAATTTTAAAACACAAATTATTGAGAAAAATGTGTTCCAGGTTCCATTTAATAATTTTTGAGATAACTTTTTGACAGTAATCAGCTGTTTACCATAACAATAATGAAATGGATTGTACTACATTCCGAAAACGGTATATTCATGCGATGCTCCGTTAAAAATTTACTATTTTGTCAATTTTTAAACTTTCCGCTTTTTACACTATATTACGTGAAAATTTCATAAAAATCGTTCAGCTGTTTAGGAGCTATTGTGTGCCAGATACAACGATTATAAACACACAGGATTGCCTATTAGCTCGAATATTTCAGCGGTAGGCGGCGCCGGCGCCTTGCTTACGTCACTAGTGGACCTCTGCTCAGCGCACTTCATTTAATACACATTGCAATCGTGAGTTTTTCCCGCTTTTTTCTTGCTTATTTGCAAACAAATTTTTTATTCGTGTTAGTAAATAATAACCAATAATTTCATTCATTCAAAACAAATGATTTGATAAATCAAGAGTTTGCTCTGAGAGCTGAATTTTCCTACCAGACGATATGTTGGAGTTTCTTTTTTAAATAGTTGAAAGTTTTAGAATAGAAGTAGCATTTTTTCTAAAAGTTTAATCAATTTAAATCATTAGATGTATAATGTATTGTTTTTGTTGCGGATATAATAAAATACACTTATATTATGTAGTAACAAAAAGGTATTTATTTGATATTACAGATCTAAAATTGCAATATTTATTATATTATTATGTCAAAAACCAGTCAGTTTTTGGAGGAAACAGCCAAATAAGATGTGTTTTTCAACGTTTTATGCTTTAAATCAATAGATTTTCATAAGTTTTTTTAAAATGATTTATATTGTTTGTGTTATGAGTTGTTTTTATCCCATCCAGTGCCCGTTTTCACTCCTTCTCCTGTAACATGTTTCTGAAAACTTCTATAAAGACACTAAAAAAACTTAAGAAAAAAACTGAAACTAAACTTGGAGGAACTGTCTACAAAATAAACTTTCCAATAATCAGTTTAATTAAAGAAGTACGTTTGCGGTATAATTACCAATTTTCTTCAATGTGATTAATTTAATGAGCAAGGAGTTTCCAAAAATCAAAAAAAAATTTTAAGTTTATATAAATATCATAATATAAAAGTATATATATTTATATTTCTACACTGAAAGAGGGAACACAAAGCATTTATTTCAAGAATAAATTAATGTGCTTTCTTTATATCAATTCACTTAATTCACATTTCTAAAGGTTTATCATAACAAAAACATTTCATGTAAAAAAAAAGCCAAGTACGCGAAAGTGGTATTCCGTAAAAAGAATTGAGATAAAACTGAAGCCAAGTTCTACAATACAAATTTCAAAATGAATGGTTCTTACTAGTTTGGAAATGTTTTTTTAAACTTTGCTATTATACTATTATCTATCTACTGTGCAAAGTTTGAGATTCGTAGCTCATTCCGAAGTAGAGTTTTAGATAGGTCAAATATCGGCTGAACTGTTTCAAGAAAAGATGGTACGGCGCGTGAACTTGGCGATACACTGCCGTGCCCCCAGATTTACCTCCTAAATAGTCAACCACACCGTCAAATTAATGAAAAAAAACGAAAAAAAACGGAGGTAAAAACGTCAAAAACACCTTAAAATCACACGAACTCTCAATACAAAGAAAGTAACTGGTCCGCTGGTGACGTAAGCAAGCAGTGTTCGTCTCGCTTCAGTGACGCTAACATAGAGTTAAATGGAAATAAGCAATCCTGTGTGTTTAGGATCGTTGGGCCAGATAGAGATCTAAACACACACAGAATCACACATGCATACACATACACACGGACAGACTTCACGACGATGTTGCTAAGAGAGGTCAAAATACACCAAAATAACACGTTTAATACGTTTTTTAGCTAATGCTGCTTGGGATAGGAAGATAAAAATACTGTTCATTAAAAAAAATCTGATTTCCGCCTGGGTGACAGGGCGCACCTAGTGTCCCTAAATAATTTTACAGTTTTTACATCAAAATGAAAACGGTCAAATTATTGATTTGAATTGAAATTTCCACTTTTTGAGCCTAGTAGGTACCTAAATTATATATTTGACACAGATAAAGATCATGCTGTCTTGTCATGTCACCATAATATAGCCCTCACTATCCAATCCCACCATCCACTATCGATAATATAGGAATCGCCAGTAACATCATTTAGAAAAATACATACAGTGTGTCCACGGATTTAGTGCACATAAGGTATAAATGACAACAAATTTTCGATTTAGAATCTGATTTTCTGGGAATCGCTCCTGCTTGGTCTTAAACTAACATGTTGAGAAAATAACCCAAATCAATCAATATACAGGTTGGCTTAGTAAGATGATTCGATAAAAAGTGTTAAAAATAAAGTATCTTTGTTTTAGGAGATATCAGAAAAAGGTATTAAGAAAAGTTGTTTAGAATTAAAAGTTACAGATGATTCTCAATTTTTAGAAAAATCAGGTAAAATCGTTTAAAGAAAAATTTTAATAAGTTAGCTGATTTTTTTGAAAATTGAGATTCTGTCGTAACTTTTGATTCTAAACAACTCTTTTTCATAACCTTTTTCGATATCTTTTAAAACAAAGGTACTTTACTCTAAACACTTTTTATCAATTAGGCCTACTAATTCACCCTGTATATTAAGTAATTTAGCTCATTTTTTAACATCTTAATTTGCGACCAAACAGAAGCAATTCATCTTACCTTACATCATTAAATCAGCCTACTAAACCACTCTGTATATTTATTGATTTGGCTCATTTTCTTAGTTTGAGACCAAGCAGGAGCGATTTCCAAAAGATCAGAATCTAAATCGAAATTTTTTTTGTCATTTGTAACTTACCTGCACTTAATCCGTGGACACACTGTAGATACTAAGTTTTTGTTGAAAGTTTACAAATTTTTCAAATAAAACGTTGAAAATTTTGAGATAACCTCAAAAATGTTTACAGTTACAAAAAAGTAATTACAAAAATTTAAGAAAGGATTACCATTCGATTTAATTTTATGCTTTACTATACGACAGCACGATTCTTAAAAGGAAACAGTGCATGTATTGTACCTCACCAGCCGCCGCTGCGTGCATGAATTATTTTCATGTTACAAGGGTAGCCTTAAGAGTGTGAAAACTAGTAATGTTTACAATATATAAATATGAAAAATAACTCCTTATCTACGGTAGGAAAAGGTAATCAGGTTTCTGTGTATGGTTCCAGCACGGTTCTATCGGCCTCGGTTGTATAACTCCTCCACCCATAAATAAGACTTTACAGGGGTACTGGACGCTGGTCGAATTAAGTTTCTGCACAAATGGTTTTAATTGTGAAGTAATGACAGTAATATTTCCTTGTGGAATTTGTACTTGCATTACATCTGGATTGGTATTTCTTGCTTGCTTGCATTTTCGTGCTCGCTTACAGATAAATTATAAACCTATAAGTGTAAGTAAGACATATACTAGTAATGTCCATATATTTGATAGGTGATAACTATTCCATGTTTCGAACCGGGGGTTAGTTCTCTTGAATTTCTCTTTTTGGGTTGTTTAAGCTATCTTTTATACTGTTTAATAGGTCCAAATATATACGGCTGAACTGTAGCTACTGTTCTTTCCTTATAATATTGCTCTGAATTAGTTTAGTCCTTTGGCAATCTGATCAGGTATCTTCCCAAAAGCTTATCGACTCCTTCTTGATGTTGACATGAATTTCGCAAGGGCTATTGTGTTCGTTGTTTTTGAAGCCCTCTTTTTTGCAAACGTATTCATTTCTTGGCATTTCTGGGCTTGCTTCTTTATTGTATGCATGTTGCAATTTGTTTTCTTTTATAAAAAAAGAATCGCGGGAAAACAACTGTAAACCAACTACTCTTTAATTGTATTAAAACGTGATATAACTAAATTTAGTTGTGATTGGAATACATTCATTTACTTTTTGAAATAAAGTCACATTGAAAAAAAAAACAGTCTAGTAATAATTCTTTTATAAAAAAATATATTTTGCAGGTAAACAAAAGAAGTGTTCTCCCACATTTATAACAAAGTGAATAAATCTTAATGGTGGTCGAATAACTTTTAGTTTAAAATATGTAATTAAAGTTTCAGTATTCTACAAAAATGATTGAATACTTTTGTAGGAGTCTATAAGTTGCAGTAAATTATCGTTCTAAGCCGAGTTTTTAGCATTTGAAGCAATATTGATTTTGGACTCTTTGAGTTATTTGTTGATATCGTTTTGTAAAAATACTTTGTGTTCTGTTCTATACATATTGGTAGTAGTTTCTGAGAATTTGTTGGCTAGTTTTTTTTGTTTATATTGGTGCATAATCGTCGTATATCTAATTTTGTTTAATAAAACTGTAAGATGATTTTTTCGTATATATTTTGAGATTGTTGATCTCAATCAGGTCATTGAAAAGATCAAGGGATTTAAACAAAATTTTTTAGATTTTAAGCATTTGGCAAATTAAATAATTTTGAGCAAAGCAGATGTGCACTAAACTGGTAAGCAGATATTTTAAAATACCGTTGAAACAAAGATGCATGAAATTTCTACAAAAATTTATTTGATACGTGGTTTGGATATCTTTTCTTGTTACAATTTAGGGGTAAGGGACAATTCGCCGCGGCCGATATTACCATTGGTAATTGTTTAAACATTTAGCTCACACTACTACTATACTATAGTAGTGTGAGCTATAGTGATCCTAATTTTTTCGAGAAAAAAATGTTGCTCCGATTTCAAAATTTTTTATATATCTTTGCGTTTCAGATGATTTTGTCTGTCTGTCTGCCTGTCTGTCTGTCTGTCTGTCTGTCTGTCTGTCTGTCTGTCTGTCTGTCTGTCTGTCTGTCTGTCTGTCTGTCTGTCTGTCTGTCTGTCTGTCTGTCTGTCTGTCTGTCTGTCTGTCTGTCTGTCTGTCTGTCTGTCTGTCTGTCTGTCTGTCTGTCTGTCTGTCTGTCTGTCTGTCTGTCTGTCTGTCTGTCTGTCTGTCTGTCTGTCTGTCTGTCTGTCTGTCTGTCTGTCTGTCTGTCTGTCTGTCTGTCTGTCTGTCTGTCTGTCTGTCTGTCTGTCTGTCTGTCTGTCTGTCTGTCTGTCTGTCTGTCTGTCTGTCTGTCTGTCTGTCTGTCTGTCTGTCTGTCTGTCTGTCTGTCTGTCTGTCTGTCTGTCTGTCTGTCTGTCTGTCTGTCTGTCTGTCTGTCTGTCTGTCTGTCTGCCTGTCTGTCTGTCTGTCTGTCTGTCTGTCTGTCTGTCTGTCTGTCTGTCTGTCTGTCTGTCTGTCTGTCTGTCTGTCTGTCTGTCTGTCTGTCTGTCTGTCTGTCTGTCTGTCTGTCTGTCTGTCTGTCTGTCTGTCTGTCTGTCTCTCTGTCTGTCTGTCTGTCTGTCTGTCTCTCTGTCTGTCTGTCTGTCTGTCTGTCTGTCTGTCTGTCTGTCTGTCTGTCTGTCTGTCTGTCTGTCTGTCTGTCTGTCTGTCTGTCTGTCTGTCTGTCTGTCTGTCTGTCTGTCTGTCTGTCTGTCTGTCTGTCTGTCTGTCTGTCTGTCTGTCTGTCTGTCTGTCTGTCTGTCTGTCTGTCTGTCTGTCTGTCTGTCTGTCTGTCTGTCTGTCTGTCTGTCTGTCTGTCTGTCTGTCTGTCTGTCTGTCTGTCTGTCTGTCTGTCTGTCTGTCTGTCTGTCTGTCTGTCTGTCTGTCTGTCTGTCTGTCTGTCTGTCTGTCTGTCTGTCTGTCTGTCTGTCTGTCTGTCTGTCTGTCTGTCTGTCTGTCTGTCTGTCTGTCTGTCTGTCTGTCTGTCTGTCTGTCTGTCTGTCTGTCTGTCTGTCTGTCTGTCTGTCTGTCTGTCTGTCTGTCTGTCTGTCTGTCTGTCTGTCTGTCTGTCTGTCTGTCTGTCTGTCTTGGGTTGAGATGGTCCCATTTAAAAATGAACAAAATCCACCAAACACAAGCCAAATAAAAGGGTGGGGATATATTTCAAAAATTAGAGTTTATGTAAAAATATGGCGTGTGTGATATCAAGCGAAAGGTAATTGCGTCTGGAGTTAAATAAAATACATTTTACTTTTAAAAAAAGGGTGGGGGTAAATCTAAAAAATTAGTGTTTATGTGGAAATATGGCGTGTGTGATATCAAACGAAAGGTAATTGAGTCTGAAGTTAAACAAAATACATTTTAGTTTAAAAAAAAAGGTGAAGGTAGATTTGAAAAATTAAAGTTTAAGTCAAAACATGGCTTGTGTGGTATCAAACGAAAGGTAATTAAGTCTGGAGTTCAATAAAATATATTCTAGTGTTTAGTTATATTAGCTCACACGTACACTATAACTATAGTACCTAGTGTGAGCTTAGGTGCCAATAGATTGGCAGAGTTTTTTATTTAGCTTGACTTGATATAATATATTTGTTTATTTGTTTGGTTATAAGGTTTTCAAACTTTTCCAACTAGGTATTTGGTGGTTAGTATACAATTCAACATTCTTTTGTTAAAAAAATAAATAAAATTATGATTTCTAACTTCAACTTTTAAAAAATTAAAATGGCGTTTCCAAAATGGCGGATTTTCCCATTTATGACACGATTTGTATCAAACTCGGAACTTTGAGATCTTTCAGGTCGCTGATTTTAATGTTTGTTGGGTAACTACTAAATTTAATTAAAAATTTCTGCAATTTTATTTTAAATCATAAATGTACTAAAATCTTTTAAATAATAAGGAATTAAACCAGATTTTAAATAATTGTGTCATTATTTTATTTTTTTAATGCGCCATTCGGATTGTTTTAGGTTTGAGTCAAAATATGTATGTATTGACCTTAAGCACCACATAGTTTTAAGTTTGGGGCATATCGGTTCAAAAATTGAAAAGTCCGCCATTTTAGATCCGCCATTTGGTTTTTTTTTTTAATTTAAGTTAGAAATCATAATCAGTGACCTTAAACACCCACAGTTCCGAGTTTTATGCATATTGGTTCATATCGGTTTATAAATAAGAAAGTGCGCCATTTTGATTTTTTAAAAGTTTAAGTTAGAAATAATAATAAGCGACCTAAAAGATCTCAAAGTTCCGAGTTTGATGCAAATCGGTTTATAAATGGGAAAATCCGCCATTTAAAATCCGCCATTTTCAGCTTTTTAAATTTAAGTCAAAAATAGTATTGTTTTACCTTAAGCGCCGCGATTTTTAAGTTTGAGGCAAATCGGTTTATAAATAAGAAAGTGCGCCATTGTGGAACCGCCATTTTGATTTTTATAAATTTAAGTTAAAAATAATAATCAGCGACTTGAAAAATCTTAAAGTTTCGAGTTTGACGCAAATCGGTTCATAAATGGGAAAATCGGCCATTTGGGATCCAACATTTTATTTATTTTTTAATAAAAATAATGTTAAATTGTATACTAACCACCAAATACCTAGTTGGAAAAGTTTGGAAAAAGTTATAACCAAACTAATAAACAAATATATTATATGAAGTCAAGCTAAATAAAAATGTTTAAACAATTGCCAATGGTAATATCATAAAACAAAAAATCTCGGCGAATCCCCACAATTTAAATATAAAAATAACCTTGTCGAGCCGCTGTCGATTAGTATTTTTAAGTTGTGTTTCTGAAGTGTAATGTATGGTAGTTTACTAGTTATTTTAATTAATTTCTTCCGTTATTACGGTTTGCGGTTCCGACTGAGAACTTTTTTAAAATTTAATGAAAATGAAAATCAGTTTGCTTGTTTTAAAGGTGCAAGAAAAACTAATTATAATTAACATTGGATTTGGATGTAAAAGGCTGAGAGTTATTATATTTATATTTTGCGTTATTTTTTAAATCCGGGACCTACGACAGCTCTTCTGTCTTTCAAGCCAGAGAAACGCTGATTAGCGTTTTTACCCGCCATAAGATACGCGAGCGTCAGTCAGCGAAATTTTTATGCCAAATAATACCAATTTAGTACCCGTGAATTTAAAAATCAAATAAGTTTCGTAACTAATCGGGTAAAAAGAAGTTTTCGTTTCTCTCATATTTTTCCGTGGGTAGCTTTAAAGCTTAACCTCACGGGGTCCAAGATCTAATGGATGGTTTGATGGTTTGATTTTTAAATTCACGGGAAATAAATTTCATGTTTGTTAGTATTATTTGGCTTAAAATTCTACTCATTGATGGTCGCGTGTCTGATGGTGAGTAAAAACGCTATTCAGCATTGCCCTGGCCTGAAAGACAGAAGAGCTGTATTGTTTGTTTCTTTTCCTTTGCAATCGATCTTTACTTTGATCGATATGTATAGCAGTTTATTTCGCCAGCTCTTATTCTAGTTTCTCTAGTATCTCAGTAGATGGCGCTTCTTGTGAGAGTTTTCTCACTATTTACATAGGATTAGAGACAAAACCGTCTTTAACTTCGCAAGGATGTCACATTGACCAACCATTGTTCTGAGGACTCCCATAAGGACGAAATAATTTACTGTCAACACTTATTAGGTGTTCATTAGATCTTAGATCCCCGTGAGGTTAAGCTTTTAAGCTACCCACGGAAAAATATGAGAGAAACATAAACTTCTTTTTACCCGTTTAGCCACGAAACTTGTTTAATTTTTAATACCACGGGTACTAGATTTCACGTGTGATAATTTACTATTTTCTAGTTTGCCCCTTATACACGTTTATGTGTATATTACTGATATTTTACCGAAAGCGCAGCATGCTAAACTAAGCCGAATAGGAAAATGGAAACTTGAATTATTATATAGAGGGTTTTTGCTGTTGCTGCAAAAACTAACAAAACCTTTAAGAAGCTCTTGAGATAACTAATTTTAGGATTATCTTAATCAAAGCAGTCCCAAAGCATTACACAGGGTGGTCCAGGTTAAAGTACATTAATTTATACGTGATAGAACGTCGAACAAGAAGTAGAGTTTTACAAGAAAACTTTTTTAAAAAACGTTTCCTAACAAAGATACAGGGTGTCAAAGTTTTCGAAAAAAAATGGTTTTTTGTTATAACTTTAAATCGTTACATCAATTTCCACTAAATTTCCCACACATACTACTGTGGTACATCTCTAAGTAACGATTGTATTCGTTTTCTAAAATTCTCCAGTAGCGTTAGGCACCCTATTTTACCCTCCCAATCTTTGGCGCCACTGAATATTTTAAAAATAAAATTCTTATTTTTTATTCCTTGTTTAATTTAGCAAAAAAAGTGCTTTGGTAAACTTTTGATTTTTGGCTCAGTTTTTGAGATATTTAAATAAATTTAAAGTGATGTGTAGCACGAAGAGGCCCAGTGGCGTGGCCACTAAGATCACCAGAGACTACGCTGTTAGACTTTTATGTGTGGGGTTACTTAAAAAAATATTGTTTTTGAAACGACAGAAGAAACATTCAAAGAACCAGTAGAACGTGTTGAAGAGGCGTGCCGTCAGCTTAAGGAAAGTCGTCACCAAGTCTTAACTGCAACTAATTCCGTGGCCAAAAGCCTTTAAAAATGCATTGAAGTTGGTGGATTTCATTTTGAAAACTTACTCTACAAATAAATTTATCTATTTGTTAGTTTTTAGTTTTTTGTTGCTAAATTAAAACAGAAATAAATAAAAAATTAATTTTATTTTTAAAACAGGCAGTTGCGCCAAATATTGGGAGGGTACAAATTAATCAATACTTAGAGATTTACTACGTTAGTCTGTGTGCAAAATTTAGTGGAAATCGATTTTGTTTATTTCATTTAGTAATGGCTTGATTTTTAACGTGCTTTCATCACTTTAAATTTATTTAAATATCTCAAAAACTAAGCCAAAAATCAAAGTTTTGTACAAGCACTTTTTTTGTTAAATTAAACAAGGAATAACAAAAAATAATTTTATTTTTAAAACATTCAGTGGCGCCAATGATTGGGAGGGTAAAATGGGGTGCCTACCCCCAATATCTACGCCACTGGAGAAGTTTAGAAAACGAATACAATCCTTACCTAGAGATATACGACAGTAGTCTGTGTACGAAATTTAGTGGAAATCGACGTAACGGTTTAAAAGTTATGACGAAAAAACCATTTTTTTTTCTAAAATTTTGACACCCTGTATCTTTGTTAGGTAACGCTTTTTAAAACAGCTTTGTTATGAAACTCTACTTTTTTGCGACGTTCTATCACCTATTAATATTAATGTACTTTAATCTGGACCACCCTGTATACAGGAAATTATTATATAAAGTTTTTGCTTTTGTTGCAAAAACTAACAAGAAGCTCTTGAGGAAACTAATTTCGGGGTTATCTTAATGAAAGCAGTCCAAACGCAATATATACAGGGTGTAAATGGTATGACGCGATTTTAATGCGTCATAAAATAGATCAAAATAAGAAAAAAAGTTTTTATATCATGAGGGTTAAACCACTTTTATTTTTACGTTACATCATCAAAGTTGACAACTTTTTAAAATGTTTAGAAAGAAGTTATGAATTCTTTAAAAAACACAGCAAAAATATGAAATTTAGTAAATTCATGTATCAAAATAGATACAATAGTAAGCAAGATGAAAAAATAATTTTGCAAAAAATAAGCCGTCAATTTTTTTTAAGAAAAACTCTTTTTTTACCTAACTGCAGCACGGCGAAAGGAACGGTAATGTTTTTCGATTGTTGCATGTATGTAAGGAACTATATATGTTTGTGTCACACTAGAGGCTAAACGGCTGAACCGATTTGGACAAAAAAGGTGTCGTTGAATTGCTACTGATCCCGAAGGTGCCATAGACTATATTTTTTTAAACAGGAATCAACCTGGCGATTTTCAGAATTATTGAGCAAAATGTAGTCTACTACATTCCAAAAACTCTATATTGATACGATGCTATGTTAAAAAGTTACCAATTTTTTTAATTTTTAATTGTCATTAGCATTAATGGATTTTGACCAAAATCTAATCAGCTCGTAAGAGTGTCGAGCACTATTTTACCTGAAAATTTTATGAGAATCGGGTAAGCGGTTTAGGAGCTATCGTGTTACGGACAGAAATAATATACACATACAAGACATTACGACGATATTGCTAGGATAGGTCAAAATACATCCAAATAACCCATATTTGGCGTTATCTCAAAAAAAAATTTTTCGTCGAATATAATACCTTCTCTAGCCATTGCTATGCTGGATAGGAAGTTAAAAATTACAAAAATTAATTTTTAAAAATGAGACACCCAACACAAAAATAAGTCATGGCAAGACTTTATGACAGACAAATGTACAGTTATTTAACAAAATTTGTCCGAAACAACTCTACACACTCAATTATTACTTTAACAAACATAAAAGATGTCATTGGTTAAATCAGGGAATTATTAACTCCATCAAGTGATGGTGCGATCATGTTTATGGGAAAAGTTGTGAACAAATAGAGAAGGAGAACAGGGCCTCATAACAGTACAAAAGCTTAAGCCTTAACTGCGAAAAGATGGTATTTATGGTATATTCGGCAATAGCGAACCTTCAATCAACCTTCTCAAAAATTTATAATGAAACTTGTCAAAGTACCTATTATCTAACAGTATATTTTGGGATACTTATAAATCAACATTTAAAATGGGGGGACACATGCGAACATATAGGGCAGGCAGTGCTGGTGGGAACATTAGTAATTTTATCAGAACAGGTGTCATAAAATTTCACCAAAAAGTTTACGGAGGCCATACATTATTCAGTTAATTTAAAACAAGAAAAAAGTTATATAGAACAAAAGATTCAGCGCTTAAAATATAAAAAATTCTTATGTTGGAAGTATAAGGGCTCAAACTCCTAATGCAATATTAATATTTTTGTTGCAGCTAATTAAAAATTAAAGCGGGTAATAATAATTTCGTAAGAGCCTTAATTATTTTCTATTTTGTTTACTTTTATGGCATGGGAGCTTTGTATTCAAATCGCAAGTTGCCTGTTGAATGATGCTTGTATTAGGGCACTTTTAAACATAAAATCCAATATAAGTTTTATTATTGTTACGCTAAAACCTAAACAACTATTGGACGGTGCACTATTTTACATTACAGGTCCAGTAACAATAAAAATAATTTTATTTTGGCTCTTGTTAAGGTGGGGTAAGTGTTCGACCGGAGTAAGTATGGGGACGTCTCTAAATTCACCGATAAGCTTATTCCTAAATACGTCGGTAAAATCCCTCAGGTTTTGTTAGTTTCGATGGATTCCAATAATCCAGCAATCGATGCCACCAAAACTCATCAACTCTGGGGACCCGACCAGTGAGAAATTCCTGATGAATGTTGTTTGTTTTTATTCATATTTAAAGAATAAAAGCAAATAATCAGAATGTTAGAAATAGTTAGCAAATTAGTCCTAAAGCTCCTTAATGATTTAAAGGTAAGCAAGTAAATAGAGTAAAAAAATAGGTTAAAGTTTGATTTCATATGATTTCATCAGGTTTCTTTTTATTTTTCGATGGCTCATTTGCACACCATCGATGAATCCCCGATGGATGTCACTTGTTGTTTGTCAACATTCTACATGCCATCGATGAAAAAAACCCGATAAATTTAGAAATTCTCCCTTTGGCACAAAACCAAAGTCAAAATAGGAAATTTTTACCGGTATTGTCATACACCTTAAAAAACACTATAGCCGCAGCCTGATATGACTTGCTATCGCCTCGCCGAGTGAACCGAGATCGTTTTCTGCTATTAACACAAATGGATGAGTTAGTAGTTATTTAAACAACAAGGTTTGAAAACGACTCTTTGCACACGATCGAGACAGTTTGGTAGACCGAGCCGAAGGCGAGGTCTACAAGTCGAGGGAGTGTACAAAGAGGTTTTCAAACGAGTTTTTTACAATATTTTTTATACGACTGCTAATGAAGAAAGAAAAATCAAATTTTAATTTAACTTGTTTTTATTTCCGACATTTTTACAACAAAACTTTAAAAATTCAACAATTTTTTGACGTATCTAATCAACAAAACATACGAGCAGTGACGGTTGCTACGGAACTAAGCCAACTTATATTGATGGGTGACAACAACAAAAATCACAATGACGGGAGACCCGTATGCAGAAATGACATAGGCGTGCGCAAAAATGACATAAGCGTGTGCAAAACGTTTTGCACACAGCGTGCGCAAAATGTCATTTTCAGATCGTGTTATCCGTTCGCAAAATCCCCTTTTACAAGACAATCGTATAAAAAGTATTTTTAACAATTATTAATGCTATGACAAAGTTACTAAATTTTTATCTTTGTTAGTTCAGGGTTATTTAACAGACAAAACTTTATGTGGGTATTACGCAACTATTAAGAAAATTTTTAAATTAGGAATATACTGCGTTTCTTCTGGAAAAATCAAAATAATTAATTTGCCAGTGGTTTATAAGAAAAAATAAACATAACATAACAAAATTTGAAAAATTTATCTTTTTCATAAACCACATAATTGGAATGTTTTGATTGTTCTTCTACAATCGTTCTCAAGTACCACAAATATACAATTTTCAAATTATTCTTTTATCAATATTGTTTACTCTGCTTTATGTTTCTTATTTATTTATTTATTTAGTTCTAACAAAATTTTTTAAAGATTATCAAAACAATGATATACCAAAGGTGGCATGATATTATTTTAAAACGTCACTTTGTCGGTCGTTATTCTTTTGAACTTTGACAATTTCGACAGAAAAGGGGGATTCATTAAATCACCAATTATTATGGTATATTTTTATAATTTTTTTAAGAATATTTTAAACTCATTCATGTTAATAGGTACCTATACTTGAAAAAGAAATACTCTTTATCCCAAGAATTGACCTGGTCGTACCGGAATTTATTACTAAAATATCGAAGAGAGATTAAAGGATCTGATTTTATAGATATTTCCACATTTACCAGAGCTGTCCGAGAATATGAGTTACTTTAAAAATAAATTAACCAGAATCGCATAAATGTGGAAACTTTTCGACCAGTAAGACCGCCAGATGTTTCAGGACAAAAGTAAGGGTGCGGTAAAATTTAAGGTCCTGTCCTACATCCCATGTAAATAATGCTCAGGAACCTACTACCTCTGGTTTGTTACTATTAAAGAAATTATAATCCCAGACAAGAGACGACACTAAATCGATCCCGTTGACTCAAATACATCCTCAACCGAGGACGTATTCTGGCAAAAACAGAACGTTTATTAGACAAAATGTAACTCTAGCTATTTGCTGGGGCAATACAAACGTGTTTTGTTCAAGGTGTGGCCAAAATGGAAAACTTTCCAGAGATAGTCTGTGTTCCAGATACGAAAACTAAAAGAGAACTGTCAAAACCCGAGGTCAACACAGCTCCTTGAAGTGTAGGCTGATATATCTTTATGCACCGAGGGTCAAACTCATGTTGACGTAATGATTTTGATAATAAATATTCCACTTTACTTTACACTGAAGCTAAAAGGCCCCAACCAACTGCATTTGACAAGTTAAAACAATGTCTGAACTGAACCTGTTTTGGTCTGTTCAGATTTTTAAACCATTTGTCGTTCAGACCGATGCCTCAGATTACGGATTAGGCACTGCCTTAATTCCACATTCCTTTACCTTGTAATAATGACAATGGTGTACAGTACAAAGGTATGGCTTCCCGTGAGATCATACGGGTTTATGGTATCCGTCATCGTTTTACTCGTGTTATACTCTTCGGGATAATCCTGTAGAATGAACTCTCCATGAAAACCATCACTGCACAATTTTCTTAAAATGAACACCGAAAATGGATTTACCCTTGTCTGATCTCCAGTTTGCGTATAATAATTCCCGACATCAAGCTACCGGATTTTCCGCGGCTTCTCTAAACTTTGTAAGTGAACTGGAAACAACAAATGCCTTAGATAGAATACTACCCTCTGAGGAGGACGATATTGATCAAAAAAGTGACCTAAACCGGTTACAAAAGCTAAAAGAATTGTACGAATTGATCCGTGTTAGACTAGCACGACCGTATTCTACGTAATAAGAATAAGTAATTTTGGTGGTAGTTTTATCTTTAATTATTTTAGGATAAGTACTGCTTTTGGTAATTCTGTTTAAAATTATGTACTACTTGCCATACTGTTTTTGACACATTAGGAGACATATTAATTTTTTTTTAAATAAACTTTTATGTGAAACAATTTTTTTGCCATTTTATATTGTGAATATAACTCCAGCATACCTGCCTGTCTACTTATCCAAAACAAGATTTTGAGCTCCTCGCTATCTCTAATAATATCTCGGTTTATCCATTTTTGCTAATTATGGGAGCCACAACTGGACATACTACATCTAAAAAATAAAGTAAATTGTCAGAGACATATTTCCAAGCAAAGTTAGCGTAATTTATTTTAAAATGTTGAGACATTTCGTGATAAGCTTAATTTAAAATATGAGAAATTGCTTTCATTAAAAGATATTTATAAGATAAAGGAATTTTCTATGTTTGTAGTTAGATTTGTGTTTATGCTTAATACTTGCGCCAGATGATTTGACATATTCGGTTGATGGTTGAAACCTATCACGAAATTTAATCGATTAGTTATGAAATCATCCAGCTGATGGAGCCTGTCTGTACCTTTAATTCTTATGGGTTCCTCTGGCAAAGAAGAAATAAGCAAAAAGCTATCCAAAACACCATAGAAAGTACTTCTTTATTGTGAATGAGTTAAATCTCCAGAGATAATGATAATTTCAAATTTAGTGTGCCAGAAAACGAGAAACTCATTAAAATATTTGAAGAATTTACGTGGTATTCTGTCAAAGAAGAGAGTGCAGAGGTTTAAGATAACAGCAATAACTACAAATTTTGTATAAATTATCTTTGTTAAATATTTACAGTTTTCTTTAAAATAGATGGCTACACCTCCATGTATCTGGTCAACTCGGCAAAAATCAGTTACAAGATTGAAGTTTTTAATTTTAATGCTATCAAGTTGCTGTTTTTTACACCACTGCACTGCTACACACAAAATCACTGGAATAAACTGTAAAACCATGATTTCTTGATTTATAGCAGAACAAATCTTTTCTGTATATAGATATATATATATATATATATATATATATATATATATATATATATACATATATATACAAAAACAAAACATGGCATAACGGTCCATTGTCAAAAACGGAATTATTAATAGCCGGACATTATCAAAAACGTCATTCATGAAAACAAGATATGAGCAAAACTGTCCACGGTCACGAAAGAATTGGTAAAAATCGGTCAAAAACAGAATCGGAGTTTTGTATAACGTCTTTTTTCAAACCCGGACAAAATCATAAAGGAAAAAATTATAAATAGGTGCTTGGCTTGGTCATTCACCTAAATATGAAGAGTGGTGCGGATAGTGCTATCTGAGGGCACGGCAGTGCTTCGCCAAGTTCGCGCTGCCGTACCATCTTTTTTTGAAACATTTCAGCCCATATTTGACCTATCTAAAACTCTACTTCGGAATGAGCTACGAATCTCAAACTTTGCACAGTCGTAGATCTTCATAGAGTTATCAACCCCTTCAAGTTTCATGGACTTCCATAGAGTAGTAAAGTAGTTACGATATTTCAAAAAACGTCGAAATTGCCACTCACTCACTGACTCACTCACTCATGTATAGATCATCAAAATTCTACGTCCAGACATGCTACAAAGCTGAAATTTGGCAGACTGATAGAAATTATGACCTAACCTCTGGAAAAACCCCAAAATTCTTACTTACTCCCCCTATACATGTAAAGTTATGTAAAAGTAACATTGCCCACTTCCAGAAATGCTATAGAACTGAGCTTTGGCAGGCTGATAGGAACTATGATAAAACTATAGGAAAAAATTAAAAAACCCGAAATTTTTATTAACTTCCCTCCCCTATAAATGTAAAGTTATGTAAAAAACTATGATAAAACTATAGGAAAAAATTTAAATACACCAACATTTTAATTTACTTTCCTCCCCTGTAAACGTAAAGTTATGTAAAAGTAATAGAAACTATGATAATACTATAGGAAAAAAATTAAAAACACGAAAATTTTTATTGATTTTTCTCCCCTATAAATGTTAAGTTATGTAAAAGTAAAAACCATGGGAAAAAATTAAAAAACCTCAAAATTTTAGGTAGGGCATTGCAAAACAATATTCCGCCTATTTTACTTCCTTAAAAATTAAATATTATTCAATTCCTTTAAAAAAGAAGTGAAATCACAACAAAAACATTTCGTGTAAAAAAAGCCAAGTACGCTAAAATGACATTCCGTAAAAAGAATTGAGACAAAAGTAAAGCCAAGTTCTCCAATACAAATTCCAAAATGAAAGGTTCTTACTAGTTTGGGCATGACTCTTAGGCACACAAGCAAAGTTTAAAAAAACATTTCCAAATACTAACTATATCTTTTTTCTAACACCACCTGAATCCGAAGAGACATATTTTGCAACTATTTCTGTGTAGAGCGATTTTTTTTGGGAGATTAGGACCCCGGTCAACTCAAAGCTTCCACCCATCATCATCATCAATATCATCCGTTTGCTTCTGGGTGACTCGAAAGGATCCATGTGCATGTCTTGAAGATGAATTTTGCCAGTTACTATTGTTATTTGATGTACCAAATCTAACGCTGAGTCATTGAAGCATAAGAATACCTTCGATCACTATTAGGGGAAACGTTAGTATTTTCTGACGTGGCTTGTGTCTGAATAGAGAAATTATTAGAGCTGTTTTGAGGGAGCATAAGATTCATTAGCTCCTTGTTTGAGTCTATTATATTTTTTGCTACTGCACTTAACTTTGCATATGCTAAATTTATTCAACTGATAATATGCTTCAATGCATCTTCTGTAAAATCAGCTTGAGTGCTTTTTGTACTTTCTTGATTTGTGGTTAATAAATTTGCCTAAACTATAGTGCCTAGAGGCTCAATTTTAGTAAGAAGGTCAATAGAATTCTCTATAAATCCCTTTTCTATCATTTTTCTCTAGGATGGTTAGTTTAGCCAGTCCAAAGCTTGGAAAATGACCCAACCGGTAAAATTTCAATTTTTGCTAGACCACACGAATCTCTGCAACCAATGAACCTAGGAAGCTGGAGTTGTGCTTACTTTGTAGAGAATTAATATAAAACGTAAATAACAAAAAAACGAATTTCTAAAGGTTGTTTTTAAAAAAAGTTCCAAACTTAAGTGTAAAGTACCCTCAAGGATACTAGCAACATATCAAAAAACCAGATACATGCGCATTTGCAATGTTGAATGCTTTTGTTGACTGGCCTAGAAATTTCTTTACTTAAAGTAACTTATTGAGGTAAAATTTTTACAATGATGTAACAATTCGAAACTTTTACCTTTAAAATAATTTTTGAGGAAAGAAGAGATTTAAGGTAAAGGTGCACTTAAAAATATTTTTACACTTAAAAGAGTTTCTATGTAAGTAAAAATCAATTTTAACAGAATAGTAAGATAAATATTATTGCACTCACAGAGACAAAAAAGAAAGAAACATGTACAAGTATTGTCGGTAATTTTGTCCACATATTCACTTGAATCCCAAAAGAAAGACGAGCAGCCAGAGAGGTATCGTTATTAATAAAGATAAACCTAAAAAATAAGATTACGGACTACGATGGCATTAGTGGAAACTTAATATAAGCATAATACCAGCCTATGCACCATCAGATGATAAAAGAGGAGCTACAAAACAAAAGCTCTTCGAACAACTTGATGATATTACCACCAACATCGGTAATACCAGGAAAATAATTATGCTTGGCGATTTTAATAGTCGAACTGGTAGACAAACCCAAAGCAAAGTGGTAGCTGATGCAATCGTATGAAACCCATAACCTAATAATAAATAATGTTTTTTTAACATAAGGATATTCATCGATATACCTGGATTCAGCCAACAAGAAATCTTTAATTAATCATTGATTAGGCTATAGGTGGACAACACTCGGAATTAAAGTGGTATGATGTGCGAGCACTTCGTGGCACTACCTGTGAATCTGACTACCATCTGGTAAAAGCAAAAATTATATTCCCTTTGAGAAAAACAAATAGTGACGAAAGTATTTGAGAAAATGAAAACCTAAAATGCATCGAAAGAAAGAAAAAATGCAAACTTTAGAAGTCTAGAAATCCAAAGCACGCAAATATTGTATCAGAAACGATGAACCGAACTCAACAAAAGAAAAAATAAACATTCAGAAGATCAAACCAGAACAATGGATAAAACACTACAAGGGACTGCTGTAGGAAACAATATCTGAATATCTGCCCGCCTTTCCGAAGAGAGACATAGCAGTACATGGAGAGGAAGTAATCATCTATAAAGAATTGATAAAGAATAGTATTCAAAAGCTTAAATCCGGAAAATCTAATAGACCTGGGGGAATGAACGTTGAAATGCTCAAATATGGATCAGAGAAACTACTAGAAAATCTCACATATATTATTAATCAATGCATAAACGGACATCCAATACTTAATGATTGAAAAATAGTATTCATATCCTCAATACATAAAAAAGATCTTTTGCTCTGTGAGATCTAATAGAGAATGATTTTCATGAGCAAAAACAGTCATATTGTATCTCTCTAACTCTTTCTAAAATATATATCCCAGTTGCTTTAAAAAACTAGAAGCGTAAAGTACGCTGAATGAGAACACAACTTAACGACCGATTTACCATGTACACACTACAGTTTGCCGACGACCAAGTAATTGTAGCTATTGATAAAGGAGACATGGAGTATATGATGAGAAAGTTAACGGAAGAATACCAAAAGTATGGGTTAACAGTGAACGTGGACAAGAGATAGTACGTATGTATTGAAAACGAATTAAGTGAGTTGGAGCTAGACAATGGACAAACAATATCTCCATGCAATGAATATGTATACTTGAGTGGCACATTTGATAAGACAGGGACAGACTGTAAAGAACTAGAAAAAGAATAGTAAAAGCAAAAAAGGTTATAAGATGGCTTAACAGTATATTATGGAGCAAAAAACCTTATCACTACAAGATCTGTCTGCACGAAACCCACTTTGCTCGTCTTCCTCTTGTTCACGAAAATCATTCACCACTAGATCTGTAAGAATCCCACCACAATCTACCTAGTCACCGAAACTCCTCTGTAATTGCTGCGATCCAGCCTGCCTCCTTTTCCATGCACTGAGGACATGAATGCAACTTTCCAATCATCAGGCACTGTCTCTCCTCGGAGAGGCTACCAGATAGTCGGGTCTTGTCTCCTGCAGCAGGCCCTTGTAGTGTTTTGTCCATTGTTCTGGTTTGATGATCTGGATGTTTACTTTTTCATTTGTTGGGTTTTTTACTGTAGAAATGAATTTCTGTACTTCAGAAATCTGCCTACCTCCTACGTGTGTATTTATATCGTGGCATTTGCGCTCGAAGATTTAATTTTTTTTTGTGCGTATCAAATTTCTTAGCTGTCTTCATTCCTAACACCGAGTTAAAATTAAATTTCAAAAAATAAATAAAAATAAATTTTAAATGTTTTGTTGTTCAAAAAATTTAACTAAGGGCGTGGAAACAAACCACATGTATCTCCGCAACTAGCAAACCTTGGAAGCTAGACTTGCGCAAAAATTGTAGAGAATTTAATTGGTTCCACAGAAGTATGTAATGTAATTACCAAAAAAATGTTTGTTTAAAGTGGTTTTTGTGAAAAGCCTAAAAATTTTCGAGTATCACGGGAGTACTACAGGAATTTTAGGCTTGCAAACTTCGAAATGAACTAACCTCAAGGATCTAGCAACATATAAAATAATCGCAGATATATGCGCAGTTGCAATATTGTATGCTTTTATTGACTGGCATAATATTACGGCTCAAAATAAGGTGACTTAGTGCCCCCAAAATTGGCCGCCTTAAGCGATTTCTCCTCCGCTCCACCCATTGCGACAGCCCTGAAACAGCTGACAAAATAAAATATTAGGGTCTTTCATCAGCGTCAAAATTCTGTATTTAGTTGGTTATATTTTAAATCAAATTTTTAATCATGTCTTGAACCTAACAACCATTGAAAAAAAGCCAAAATGACAATATTTTTGTCCCGACATTTCTTTTTTGATGTATAAGGACACTAATAACCAAAACAATGTAGTTAATAGTGGTACAGTTTTCACGTACAAAGTGCAGAAAATTATTTTTAGAACAAAATTTTTACCTTTTGAAAAAATACTTTCAGAAGAACGATTTTTTAAAAAGCATTTTTTTGGTAAACAACATTTTAAAACACTTTTTTAGTGAAAAAGCATTATAAACGTGTCTGTACAGGTTATGATATATTTGCAATGAATTGTGGTTACGGTTAGGTCAACATCGGTTTTGATATTAAATAAATAAGTCAGTAAAATTAAAAGGTTTAATAAAGAAAATTTCAAATTAAAACCACGGCGCGGCTCATTTTGATAATTAATGTCAATCGAGTTCTTACATCAGCAAACAGTGGGCCCGTGGACCTGATTTTTTGACAAAAAAGGTTAAATTAAATACATACTGAAACTTGTAAACAGTGTCATGTTTCCTTTCAACAGAACGCATTAAAGTACCATATTTCTCAATAGATAAATCTATAGAGGGAAGTAAGTAGATTTTATCCCTGTACATTTTGATTTCAATGTTGATGTATAGACAGGTATGGTAATGGTTTTTGCTTGGGATTTCTGAAATTTTATAAAAATATAGATTTCTTATAAATGTTGAACAAAAATTTTGCTTCAGTCATCAACCGTTTTTTTGAAATTTTTATTTTCTTAAAGAGTACATATCTTTTAAAAATTATATTTTAAAATCTGCTGCCACAAGTTGCCCATATGAAAGATATTATTAATTTACTAAAAGGGGATTTCTTCGAGAAAAAGTTCTGTATAGCCAGTCTTAACAAAAGTGCTTATTTGTTATTTTTAAAGCACTTTAGGCTAGCTTAAATAATAATATCAAATAATGTAAAAAACATTCAAAAAATAAAAAGTTAAAAATAAAAAATATTGAAATGTTCAAAAATCAAATAAAAAATACAAACTAAATAATCTCAAAACCCAAAAATACCAGATGAAGTTAACTTTAACAGGTGACTTGTTTATGAAAAAAAAACGATAAAAAAACTTTTAAGGTAAACGGTTTTCTTTTGAATCATCAGCAGTTTACCAAACCTGACTTTTAATAAACTAATATAAAAACGTGGACGCTTTAAAAATATTTATTTTGTTAGACTTTAATTTTTTCTAGAAAAATCATTCTTAATTAATTATGCAGTCGTAAAACTTGCAGGTTCTTATCCGCTAGAAAGTCAGGGTTACGTTCGTATTATTTTCTAGTTTTTGATACAGCCAAAGAATAATATTGTTTAACTATTTTCAATATTTTGAATTTTTAGTTTGGTTTTTAGATTTATTATTATGGAAACATTTCATCCGTTCCAATGCAGCTTTGTTACGTACTACTCGATGAGCTCAATTTAACCTTAAACAACCCCAAGTACCAAGTTTGACACTAATCGGTTTATAAATAGGGTAGTCTATTGGATAAGGATTTTAGGTCTGCCGTTTGAGTCAGAAATCTTAATTATGAGCTTTATACACTCCAAAGTTCCAATTTCGATACATATCGGTTCATAAATAGAAAACTCCGCCCTTTTGGCTCTGCCATGTAATTTTTTTAAAGTTTGAGTTCATATTTATAATCAGCGACACGCCAAGTTCTAAAATTGATAGATCTTGGTAAATGAGTTTTTTTTTAAATTTAAGTCAAAAATAATATTTAGCGACTATTAACACTCCGAAGTTCTAAATTTCATACTTATTGGTTCATAAATAGGAAACTTCGCCATTTTGGATCCGCATTTTAATTGATAATTACTTTTTTCTCATTTTAAAACAAAATATTTATATTATGGTCAAAAATTAGGTCCGGAAGCCCATTGTACAGCTCTATGAGTTGGACAGCAATAAAAAATTAGCTGTGCTTTAAAAAGAGATGCAAATGAGTATGTTCCAAAATTACAATTTATGTCGGGGCCACAGTATACTAATTATTTATAGTAAGGAAAGCACCCCTGTCTTGTCATTATACTGTTATACGTACCCCCTGTATACATTAGTTCGGAATACAAAGTTCGAGAGGCGCTTATTATAGACCGTCACCCCTGGTATAAAAATATTATGTACAGACTCCTGTGCTGTCGCCATGGACATTAAACACTAATCTCGGTATATGTTTTTGATTATGACTGACATTGGCAAAATAGATAAAAATATGACGGTTATGTAATTCGGCATTTTTCATTTGTGGTTGCAGTTTTTCGTGATTTTTAAACTTTTTACCTTATTTTTAAAAGTGTTTATTGTGGCCTATCGGTATTTAAGAAATTTAAAAGAAAACAATTTTGTGTTCGTGGGTGTGAAGACTATGTAAGCAAGCGCCATCACATTCCCAAACGGAACCGAAAGCTATTTGATGGGTGGCTAAAAATATTTCGCCAAAAAAAACTAACTTTGACGAAAGACGAAATTCACGTTAAATATATAGTATGTGATGGACACGTTGAACCTGGACGAAGTTTTAAATGTTTAGTTTTAAATTTTAATATTTGGAAAAAACATAGATTATTTCACTATACTTATATACAGGGTCCGGCAGAAAGATCTCCCACATTAAAAACGCCATTGTAAATGCTATTTATATTTAATTTTTTTTAACTGAAATCGTATTATACCATTTGTTTTTATTAAGTTTTGAAAATTACATAGTCCATGTGGCGGCCATTTTTTTCGGTACTCAGTCGAAGCTGATTTCTGAAAGTTTCACTCGTGCAGTAACTCTAAAGCGATATTCCTGTAATTTTTTGGTGTATTGCTGCTTTCAATTCGTCAATGGTTCGGGAATAGTGTTCAGATATTCCCAAAGTATCTGGAACTAAAGCATGTCTACCAAGTGCGAAGTAAGTACGAAAAGTTATTTGTGTCGTAATCACAGATTCGTTACCTACTTTTGATTAATATCTCGATAACGAAGGCACGATGGCAAGGAAATGGCAACCCGCGTGCTACCAACCAACTACGCTAAGCTTCCCCTCTCTTCAGTGATTCAGGCACAGTGGCAGTGCAAAATGTGGGAGATCATTATGCCGGATCCTGTTTAATTAAATGAATAACCGGCAATAATCACTTTACTTTAAAAGGCTTACGTGACATTTTTTTAAACACCCATTAATACCTAGTTAATATAGGTTAAGAGTGTAAATTTATATAATGTTTAATTTAAATACATTTTTACATCACCTAGCTAATACTAACAAAATTTTCCAAATCCATTAGTTCTTATTTTTCATGAAAAAACAATTAAAAAAGTTTCCGTTTATAGAAACATAACCTATATTTGCAACATTATTATGTATAAAGCATTGTTAGAGTATACATTATCAATTTAAGTTAATGTAGAATATGTAAATATTTTCTATGCACTAATAAAAAGGAATTTACTGCAAAACATTCGTCAAAGAGCCCAGTCTTGTTTTAACTAGAAAATTAGCCTCTCAAGAAAATTTATGTACCTAAATGAATGGGAAACAAACTTTTTAACCTTATAGATTGAATAAAATTTTAACTTTCCTTTTTTCTATTGCTAGTAGTCATTAATTTTAACATTCTTTGATTAAGCTTCCTTATTGATTGGTGTTTATAGAGTCTTTTTAAGCAAATTGAGCTTTTACACAAAATAATTCATTCTTATCAGCGCGCATCGTTTAAATTTAAAACTATGTAATTGACGAGTAGAATGAGTTTTTTGGTGTTAAAATTTAATTTGATAAGGACTGTTCAAAACACTATATTATAAGATGTAGCCTGATTGGAGAACGATTTCATTGATGGCTATAAGCATCCGGTATACAATAATTTGAAAAGCCATCCTGTTGCTTAGAGACAAACTGCGCAAGCGTTATATTGTTTCAAATCCCCCTGTAAATGTTTAGTACGGAGTACAAAGTTGGAGAGGCGCTGATTCGTGCACGACACCCCTGTATACTGAGCCAATTTAGTAATACAACTCCCACCGTGTAAGTGTCTGGTCTATCTCTGTCATTCGTCTATGGTCGGGGCGCAGTTTTTTAGTGACGTCACGAGTCAGTGCCTAATTGTCTACGGAATAGTGTGTTTACCGGGATGCGTTAAATGAGGTCAATTTATGATATGTTAGGGCCCAAGCCGTTCAAATATTTATCTAAAAAAGGGGTTGTTCACAGATTAGTTTATTTTTGGCGTAAGTCCGGGACCGAAATCGTACTCGCTTGTTGGTTATTCTTTGGGCAGGTAGTGGAAATATCCCATTGTCAACTGTCATCTGTCGGTCAGTAGTCACTGAACAACTGCTGTTTTTGTTTATATAAACAATAAAAATTTTCAAATTTTCCACAGGCTTTTTAGATTTTTCCGGTGTATCGAACGGTATTTTGGGCCAGTGTGTTAACATAGTCTTAACCACATATTGTATGTTTTTTTCCGCCGCACCAAAGTAAAATTTTCGTGGGTTTCGCCGCGAAAGTCATTTAAAAAAAAATTTCCAGAATATTGTTGTTTTTTTTGCGGTTTTTGACTAATAACTTGAAGGAAAAATAGTGTTGGCTAAGTGTTGTTTGTAGACACACCAAATTTAGTTCACGGTGAGGCCATTTTTTTTAATTTCCTGTAAGCATCAAGTATTTTTTTTAAATTTTTTTATATTGTTGGAAGTACATCTATGCTTTACATTATTAAAGAAGAGAGAAATTTATTAGAACAGGATGAAAGCCTTATATTATTTAGCTTTAGAAACGCAAGTAGTTTAGATAGCTAAAGTGAATAATTTCCGGTCTGGTCTTGATGACTTAACAAATTGTGTTGCATCTTTTGAATCGCTTCATCTTGACATCATTGGTCTTACCAAGGACGAATACTTGTACACGCAGCATGCCATTGGTACTCGACTTGACAGTATGAGATACACTGTCAGATCCGTTGCTAGAGAGGTTAACCCGCCCACTTCTGCCAAGGTGGAAAACCAAGAAACTAAAAAAATAATTACAAAAACTGAAAAATACTTTTTTTGACTTTAACTGACTGTCATTTTGTGTCGTTTAAATGTTTTTGAAAAGAATCGTACAGGCAATGGGAGCCGTGCAAACTTTCGCACTTTTGTTACAATTGCGATGTTTATTAGCTATCCGTCAAACGTAGGGCAAGAACAAACAATAAAAGAGGATGGTCGACGCTATATCACATAGAAAATTGTATGGGAATTTATCGTTTCGTTTAGGAGTAAATTTATTTTAAAGATAGTGATAGTTCTGTTATGAAAATACTTGGTTTTCAGTGGAACCTAATTTCCGATGTGTTCTGGGAAACAAATAACCAGAGATTGTACCAAAATAGTGATTTTGTCTATGAACTGTTAGGCCTTATTGCTCCCATTATGTTGGTGGCAAAGAGCCTAATCCCAAGATCATGGTTACAGGGTCTAGAGTAAGGTGAAACCTAATCCTCTGATGTTGTTAATCAGTGGCAATAGTACGTGTCTAAGCTTCCAATATTGTCTCTAGTTGCCATTCCCCGGTATGTAACAATAAATTATGTGATTTTAACCGAGTTGCGTGGCTTAAGCGATACTTCGTTGATAGCCTATCTTGGTGTTGTATATGTAAGACAAATTAGTTCCAGTGGTGTTGTTAACATCTTCTGTGTGCTACAAGCAAGGTATGTCCTTTAAAAATTGTTTCTGTTCCATGGTTGGAAATTTGTGCTGCCTTGTTAATTTCCAATATTATTTAGTATGTGGTGGATTACTCCGAAATAAAATAGCGATGTACAAAATGGCGAGGTACGAAATGGCGAGTAATGAAATAGCGACAATCAAAATAGCGATTTAATGAAAGAACGACTATCAAAATAGCGATGTATGTATCAAAATAGTGTTTGTAACAAAAATAGCGATGTATTAAAATATCGACAACCAAAATAGCAATGTAAATAAATAAATAAAATAAATAAAAACGCCTTTATTTTTTACTGGGCGAAGGTCAGCTAAAGCTGTTTGCTTAACCCAGCATGTAGAAGTACAAATAATCAAGAATAAATAAATCCTAAAGTTTTACAAACGATGAACTTAAAAATAAATAAGAAAACATCTGCAGAAAAAAAATTATGTTTTTATGCTTAACCCAAAACAGAGATAAAATGAGAAACACATAATAAAAACAAATCAAAATACAAAAACAAACCGAACTAGGTATTATCTTCTAATAATTTTCGCTTGAAATGAGGTTTAAATTTATCAAAGGAAAAATGATTTAAGTTACTTATATCACGAAGTTTAACGGAGTGTTAGTCCACGGTTAGAAAAACGTTAAATGCAATGGACTGTAAATATTTTAATTAATGAAAGCGCGAACCAACATAAATATTGATATGAAATTACGAAATAATCAAACGTCCATAGGTAAAATATTTGTGCCACACAACGGTAATCAGAGACAAATGCACTCACCTCTTTGCATCCACTTTCTCCACGTTCCAAGGGGCCCCTGATTTGATCTAATGATGTCACCACGTAGCTGAAGGGCTGAAATTTCTAGTTCTATGCTTCAGTACACAAAAATCGAGCACTTTCAGGTGTAGAAATTTGATATAGTTGGAGAACGAAATTAACACGCCATTTTCTCTAGGCGATTGACAAAGATCTCCCTGGTTGTTGGTGCGCATGTCCAAATACGCGGAATGCGCTTTGTCCTTCATACAGTTGTGTGTTTTTAAAAATATATATAAACAACCGCGAAATTTAGCGGGAGCTAACATAACTGCCCTCCAAAACACACAATTTTAGAATCTCAACCGGACAGATATAGATATAAGAAAAAGAATCGACCGATAAATATAAATGAATGAAAATAGATAAGTATCGTAAGTTTATTTAGAGATAACGAAATCCCGAAAAAAGGCAAAACAAACAAACAAAAAATTCAAAAAAAAAAATTAAAAATAAAAAACCTATTGTAATACCCGGTAAAAGGTAGAAAATTAAAATTACTTTTAATTTGGCAAGAGGCACAGTTTTACAACTGGCCGCTTATAAACACCGGTAACCGTTTGTAACGTCGCAAGACGCACCTGACCATCTCCGCCGGGATGCAGTTCGATGACCCGACCGACCGGCCATTTCAAAGGCGTTTGAATGTGATCACTTGTTATGATAACCAAATCATTTAATTTGATATTTGGGGACGAATCAGCCCACTTGTGTCGCTGTTGTAGCGTATGCAAATACTCTATAGAATACCGTTTCCAAAAATCATTATGTAGTTTTTGGATTAGTTGCCATCTCGAGAGCCGATTTAGGGGAACCTCGGACAAATCTGACTCCGGAATTTCTGAATTAAGGGGTTCAAGTGTCAAAAAATGCCCAGGGGTAAGAGGTTGAAGATCGTGTGGGTCTGAAGAGGCAGGAGATAAAGGGCGACTGTTAAGTACGGCTTCTATGCGACAGGTAAGGGTGGACATCTCCATGATAGACAACTTCTGGTCGCCGACAACTCGTACAAAGTGAGTTTTAAAACTTTTGACGACAGCTTCTGCCAGGCCATTGAAATGTGGACTGAGAGGAGGTCCCAGATGCCAACGAATAGAAAGTCTGGTGGCAGCACTTCTTGCGTAATCCAGTAATTGGTTACGAAACCCTATAAAATTACTGCCTTGATCTGACCAGCATTGCGTCACTCTTCCGCGTCTGGAAATGAATCGATGGAATGCACCTACGAACCCTTCGGTGGACAGTTCCATGGTTAATTCCAAATGCACGCAATGTGTGGCCGTACAGACAAACACACAGACATACGATTTGAAAGCTTTACAACCACGGTAACGATGAGGAATCACAAAGAAAGGTCCACAAAAGTCGATAGCTACACTCGAAAAAGGTTTAAGTTGATTGATTCGATGAGTAGGAAGTGAACTCATTATGGGCGGTCTATAGGGTTTAGGGTTGATTCTAAAATATTGCAAGCACTTGGATATGGTTCTTTGAATTGCCCGTCTGGCAGATAATATCCAAAATTGCTGTAAAAGCAGATTATGTAATGTTTTAAACCCAGGATGAAGATATTGTCGATGAGCGGACTCGATAAGAAGAGTAGTTAAACGATGGTCACTCGAAAGTAAGACGGGGTGTTTTGCAGAATAAGACAAAAGGTCAGATTTTTGTAATCTGCCACCGACTCTAATGATATTATTCTCATCAAGAAAAGGTGAAAGTTTTCGCAAAGGTTTCGGTATTGGTTTATCCTTAGATAACGCGGAAAAAAGCTCAGAAAAACAAGAACCTTGAACGCGTTTGATAAGAAGGTGTAACGCACTTTGCATCTCACCGGTGGTAGGAAAAACAATATTCTCAAAAATAACTTTTTGGTCCGGCGGCTTAGTGGGTTTTTGATAGGAATGGTTTTGAAAAAGGTTAACTATTCGAAGGACATAACACATGATACGTTGAATTTTTGATATAGATGAATATTTGATAAGAAGCTGATCTAAGAAGTTGACATCAATTATCGCATTGCAACAGACTTTTGGCTTTTCCTCCAGATTAATATCTCCGAAATCAATCAGCATTTTTGATTTATGAAAATCGAGCCATTCGTTTTCGGGAGACCACAAAAACGACGGTGCGTTCCCCCACATGTCATGTGACATGAGCTGTGAAGGGGTGGCCCCTCGTGACGCAATATCGGCTGCATTCAAAGCAGAAGGAATGTAGCGCCACGAGTTTGAGGGAATGATTTCTTGGATTCTACTGACTCGATTTCCAACAAAGGTTTGCCAGCGATTAGGAGGGGATGAAAGCCAGTGCAATACGACTTGCGAATCGCAGAAAGTAACGATATTTGTAAAAGTTATTTTTCCTTCATAGCTAGATAAAACGAAGTCAATTAATTCGCTTAAAAGAAATGCGCCTAGGAGTTCTAGCCTAGCCAAAGTTTGTGACTTTATAGGCGCGACCCTAGATTTTGCAGATATGAGAGAAACAGATATATTGTTTTCCTCTTCTACACGACAGGTATTGGTTTTTGA
Source organism: Aspidapion aeneum (assembly GCA_963576565.1). Lineage (NCBI taxonomy): Eukaryota > Metazoa > Arthropoda > Insecta > Coleoptera > Brentidae > Aspidapion > Aspidapion aeneum. The sequence goes on along the minus strand of OY755038.1, from coordinate 175,239,406 downwards.
CAGTTTGATTTGTCGGGGTAATTGAAAATTGGAAAGAAGCGGGAATTCAGAACGAAGTTTGTTCCAAGAGTCGATGATAGAAGAATCTGGTTCTTCGTCCCAGCCTATTTTCGATATCCACAACTGTTGTAAAATAAATTTTGCTTGTAGCAACAAGGGACAAAGAAAACCTAAGGGATCGAAGATTGTCCCTATGATAGATAAAATATTTCCCAAAACCTAGGGAGAATGACCTCTAAAGGAGGTGAATGACTCGTTAAAAAACAACTGGTTCGTTCCGTAAAACTACCTACTTCGTCAACCTTTCCCATGACGACCCAGCCAAAGATAGTTTCAAGGGCTGAAGGCTGCCCTACCTGTCCAAGAACCCTGCCCTCCTTGAATATCTGTGCGAATAGCTCGCAACCAATAACCAGGTTCACAGGTCTAGATTTGAAATAAGATGGGTCGGCAAGTTTAAGGTCTTCCAAGTGTTTCCACTGATTATCATTCAAAGAGAATGTAGGCATATTGGAACATAGTTGTGGAACAACAATTGCTTCGAAATTAAGTAAAGGAGTGACTTGTCCTTGTGGCTCAATGTGACATTGAACGAGCCCTTTGGAAGTAAAAGAAGACATCTGATTTAATCCGAATATTTCAGTGGTGTAACTTCGCCTAGGAAGATTAAGACGCTGAATACACTTTTCACTGATGAATCCTGTCTGTGATCCAGAATCAAGCAGTGCCCTTACAGGTTGAAAATTTCCGCAACCGTCCATAACATCTATTATGGCGGTGCATAAAAGAAAGGTACCTGAAGGTCCTGAGGCATTTAATGACACATGAAGATTATTGACAGGTGGTGTGTGAATGACAGGACTAGTATCTTGGCTTCCAGACTCTTGATTAGTTTTTAAGATATGAGTTAAAGTGTGGTGCCTTTTACTATTGCAAGTCCTGCATGAATATTTTGATTTGCACGTATCTACATCATGCAAGGGATGAAAACACGCTAGACATAATTTTTTCTGCTTGACGAAAGATAGGCGATCGATAGGTGAGAGATCAATAAATGTTTGACATTTCGAAAGCACGTGACCTTGATTACACCGGAAACATTTTATTCCCGTACTTGAATTAGTTGAGGTGCCAGCCAGTCCTATAAAAGGCGAATTGGATGATTTATAGGTAGGCTTTTGCCCAAACTGATTTCGCATAGAATTTGAATTTTGATAGGTAGGCTTTTGCCCAGACTGATTTTGCATAGAATTTGATTTTTGATATATAGGCACCTTTTTGGGTGCTGTTGATTGAGGAAGTGATTCCAAAACTTTACATCTTTTTTCTAGAAATTGAAAAAGTGACTGAAAAGTGGGAATTTCGGTATTAGTATTGGCGTGACTCATTTCGAAATTTGAACGTGTTGGAATATCCAATTTTTCTAATAAAATGAAAAAAATAATAAAGTCCCAACTGTCAACGTCAAAGCTAAGTGATTTTAAAATTTCTAGGGATTCAGAAAAGGTGTCAATTAAATTACGCAATTCTTTAGCTGACTCGTTTTTTAAGGTGGAGTTCATAATTGAGCTTAAAGCATCATTTGCGAGGTCTCGCTTGTTTTGATATCTATTGACTAATTTGTCATAAGCAATTTTATAATTTTGATCAGATAAGCTAATCCCTGATATCAATTTTAAAGGCTCATCCTCGAGATATGAAAATAAATATTGAAGTTTTCGAACGTTACTTAGACTTTGATTTTGATCTATAATGTTATTAAAAAGATCGAAAAAGCTTGGCTATAATTTTTTATCACCTCGGAATATGGGAATACCTAACTCTTTGAGTTTTGGAGTTTCAGATTCGTTTCGTCGAACATATGATCCCGAAAAGGATGGGGCCTCAACCGGAAATATTTTAGAGTAAACCCCCTTACACGCATAAAAATATTTACGAGCTTCTGAAAGGATCGCATCCTGCGTTTTAAACTCCTCATCGTCCGAGTCGTCTATCAACATAATGACGTCATTATGCGCCAGCATGCATTTATCGAAGGTTTCATCCAAATCGGAATACCTGACTTGAAACTCGTTTCTCGCTCTTTCATCCTTTTCCGCGGTCTGTGACAACACATAACACTCGGTGACCGCAGATAAAAAACCCTTGCGTTTTTGCGCGGCTTTTTTGACAGACATGATTTTACCTTTGAAATGACGAAATTGTCGGTAAATATACAATTAACGCTAAATTAATGCTTCTGAAATAGAAAAATGACGAATTGTCGAAAATATGCACTAATTTATCGCAATTGATGAAAATTGTTTTAAATATCGAAATGATATGGTACACACCTATCACACTGAACGTTTCTTTTGTTTGTTTTGATTCCTACTCGCTTTGTTTACTGAATCGACCACGCGCTAGACACGTGCCCTGCACCGCACCACACCGACGACTTTCTCGACTCGACGTTTCAAATACGATGCGAAAAATTCAAGGCCGTCTGTTATTATTCGGCTTGCAAATAATTATTAATACCGTCGAATGGATTTATTATTTAAAAATAATTCGGCTCGAAAAGGACCACTTTATGTTAGTCCACGGTTAGAAAAACGTTAAATGCAATGGAATGTAAATATTTTAATTAATGAAAGCGCGAACCAACATAAATATTGATATGAAATTACGAAATAATCAAACGTCCATAGGTAAAATATTTGTGCCACACAACGGTAATCAGAGACAAATGCACTCACCTCTTTGCATCCACTTTCTCCACGTTCCAAGGGGCCCCTGATTTGATCTAATGATGTCACCACGTAGCTGAAGGGCTGAAATTTCTAGTTCTATGCTTCAGTACACAAAAATCGAGCACTTTCAGGTGTAGAAATTTGATATAGTTGGAGAACGAAATTAACACGCCATTTTCTCTAGGCGATTGACAAATATCTCCCTGGTTGTTGGTGCGCATGTCCAAATACGCGGAATGCGCTTTGTCCTTCATACAGTTGTGTGTTTTTAAAAATATATATAAACAACCGCGAAATTTAGCGGGAGCTAACAACGGAGCTATACGAGAATGAACCCTGACTTGTGGTTTTTTTAAGCTTAGGTATTTCAAAGCACTAGAATAAACTGAATTTCTACATTTGAGTTTTTCAAACAAATATGGCGGATTTTTAGTTTTGAGCAACTTATGCAAGAAGCAGGCAAAATGTAGTTTTTGACCGTTTATAATGTTGAGCCATTTTAAGTCAAAAAGCTTATGACTGACATGATGACTGCGTTTAAGCTTAAAAATAAATCTTATGCATGCATTCTGAATTGTAGCTTGTTTCTCGTCTCTAAATCTAAACAAGGTCCAAAAACAAAATTGCAATAATTTGTATGACTTAGAACCAATGACTCACACAGATTTTTTTTAAGCTTACAATTAAGAATGTCTTTAATTTTATATAGATTTCGTAAGTTGCAGTACTCTTTTTGAAGTGTTTTTGACACTTGACTTTTAAATCTAAGATGTTCATCGAAAATAACCCTAAGTTTTCGTACTCATGAACAACAGGAACTTTAACATTATTTATTAATATATTCAAATTCTGGGCTGCCCATTCCCTAGCTGGCCCAAAATAAATGATTGCCGACTTATTGGGGTTGTGTGACATCAGCAAATCTGTGACTACTGCATTCTTCAAAACAGTTCGACATGTCCGCAGTAAAAACAATAGAAAAGAGAGGATCAAGAATTGAACCTTGCGGGACCCCCTCTCCAGTAAAGGGATTTTGATTTTTTGTCATCAACTTAAACAAACTGTGATCTCCGATCCAGGTAACTGCTGATTAGTTGAATAGTTTTTGACTTGAAACCAAAATGACTCAATTTGGCACAGAGAAGGGGGTGATTTAGGGTGTCAAATGCTTTGCTGTAATCCAATAAAACTAAAGCTCTAGTTTCTCCCCTATCTGCAGCCAAAAGGATGTCATCCATTACCTTTAATAAGGCTGTCGTAGTACTGAAATTTTTTCGGAATCCAGATTGTTATTTTGGTTGTAGATCATTAGAGTTAAAATAGTTAATTATTTGTTTGTAAATTAATTTTTCAAACACTTTTGACAATACTGGAAGAAGGCTTATCGGACGAAGTTCAGAAAAGTCTTTGGGACTGCTGACCTTTGCAAGTGGAAAAACTTCCGCCACCTTCCACTGATCTGGGAAAACGCTTTTCTCGATGCATAAATTAATGCCTGAATGAAGTACAGGTTACATAAAAATGGTTCCAAAAACTAATTGCAGATTTTGAATATGGACTCTTTCCTGACTTCAGAGCCATATTCATATAAATTCTAGCTGATCCTCTTCTCGAAATTTTATCAAGTTTTTGCCATTTTTCTAGTTAGCTTAGGCGCTGGCTCCTGTCACATGTGACCTAATATGTGCGCTCAGTTTGACTGCGGGGCATTGTTAAGCGCCCATAGGAGTATAAAAAAAGTTTGGTCACGTGATCGAACTCATGGTCGTTTGGCCGCCATCTTTAAAAATGGCCGCCAAATGGATAGATTTTCTTGAGATATACCAAGTTATTAGTATTTGCGCTCGCAAAAGAATTAAAATAATACCCAGGCTTACTTTATTTTAGCTTCAATATTATTGACATTTGTTTTTTTTTGCTACAGTGAAAGCTTTAAACTTTTCAGAGAAGAGGATATTGACTTTATGTTTTTAAAGTTCGATGAATGGTACCCCTAAAGACTGCCTTAAAGAGGGTGGTTTCTAAAACAGTTCACAAGTTTATAGAAAAAGTGAATTTGCAGCAAAACGCTGCATCCTAGCGAAAAACGTTAAGAATAATTTTTTATAGTACTTTTAATTCCGCTTCTTCTGATCATTGTCATATCTTTTACAATTTTTAAGAAAAAAATCGATTTTGGAGCGAAAACATGAAATTTTTACAAAATTCTATATTTTAGCTGGCTTGTCTAGCTAACTATCAAAGCTAGGATGCTAAGTGATACATCAAAAGAAGTGGAATTAAAAGTACTATAAAAAATTAATTTTATTGTGTTTCTCTAGAATGCATCGTTTCGCTGCAAATTAATTTATTTTATAATCTTGTGAACAGTTTTAGAAACCACCCTCTTTAATGCAGTCTTTAGGGGTACCACCCATCGAACTTTAAAAACATAAAGTCAATATCTTCTTCTGTGAATGGTTTAAAGCCTTCTATGTAACAAAAAAAAACAAATGTCAATAGTATTGTAGCTACAATAAAATGAGCATGGGTATTATTTTAATTCTTTTGCGAGCGGAAATACTAATAATCTTGGTATATCTCAAAAACTACTTCATTTATCAAAAAATATGTAATTCCATAGTTTGTTTGTCGTTTAAAAAGGAGTTAAACAGGCTTTAAGAAATTAAAATCGGACCACTTGGTAGGGAGATACGCTTAAACAAAAAATCTATCAATTTGACGGCCAAACGACCATGAGTTCAACCACGTGACCAAACTTTTTGTATACTCCTATGGGTGCTTGATAAAGCCCCGTAGTCAAACTGAGCGCACATATTAGGTCACACGTGACAGGAGCCAGTGCCTAGACTAACTAGAAAAATGTCAAAAATTTCGAGAAGATGATCAGCTAGGATTTATATGAATATTTTTATGTAACCTATACTTTATTCAGGCACACTCTGTTAAATACATGAGTAAGAACCGGCAGAATGACAGGACAACATAACCGGAGCATCTCCAAGGATACTCCATCGTAACCAGATGCATTAGATTTCAATTGTGAGATCGCCCAAGATACGTCATCATCACCAACCGGCTCCAACTCAAATTCCGAGTTAGTACATTTTAAGCTAAGATAACGAGAAATTGTTTCTGCTTCGACGGTATTTGGAATCAAACGTATTGACTATTGAGATGATTGTTAATTAGGTCGGGTTTTTTTTAATGTTGTGGTATTTCCGCCTTATTTTTGGATCTTTTATATACATTTAGTTGGTCTAAGGAATTTTTTTGAGTTTTTCGTGCGACTGCTATAATCAATATATGCTTTTTTCTCCGCTAGTACCGCCGTTTCTAACCTTCATGTAATCTACCCAGTCCCGCAAATTTTTTGTTCGCTTATATTTGGAAAATAGGTTATTGCGATGTTTTTTCATTACGCTCAGAGCCTCTGTGAACCACTGCGACGGTGGCTTCGTATTTTTTTTTTCGCAAACTGGTGCATGAATATCAAAAATTTTCTTCGATATGAAGTCAACTTTAAAATTTATATTTTCAAACCCGAGAACTTGCCACCTTGCTGATTCACAAGGTCCCGATCGAATTGAGACTTGTCAAACTGTTTGAAGTTGCGATATTCAATAAACTTTGGTGTAACAGGGGATATTTTAATATTAATTGTACAGTAGATCAGCTGATGATCTGAGTGATCATGCATATCATGGTGGTGCACACTGCCATTAAGCAAGCGTTCATCAGACAGAATAATACCGTCTATTAGACTTGATTTGTCACGAGAGTATCTAGTGGGGTTCATAACAACCTGCTTAAAATCAAAAGCATCAAGCAAATTTTCAAACTGGTTAGTGACGTTAGTATGCCTAAGCAAATTTATATTTATATCTCCCATTTTCATGATTTTGTCTGTCATAGTGTTTATGTTTGCAATGGAGTTTTCAAGTAAGGCGTAAGGCAGAACAGACGTTGAACCGCGGTGGTCGATAGAATATGCCCAAACCCAAACTAATCTTACCGAGTTTGAGAAGCAGCCATTCTTGCTATCTGTGCCATCTTTTAAAATCTCAATTTTATTTACCTTAATATCAGGACGTATATAGACTCCCACACCCCCACCTCGTGATCCTCGATCAACGCTATAAAAGTTTAAATCTGCAATTTTTATATCCTCGTCAAGGATTACATCAGAAAGCCAAGACTCCGAAATACCTAATATATCTAGCTTAAGATTACTTATTAGTGTTTTCACTTCAAGTAGGCTCAGCAGTAAGGATCGCACATTGATATGACCCACTTTTAAATTATTTTCTATACTAGGAGCCATTTTAACAATAAAATAATCACACACAAAAAAAGATTGATTACAAACAGATAAAATAAAAACTAAATTATTAAAAATTAAAAAATTATTATCTATTATTTGAGCAGCTCCTTAAAATGACCTTCATTGCGAATCGAAAATATCTTCGATTCGTCAGTTTTTCCAACCAGGATTTTCCCATCTCTATGCCAAACATACTTGTATCCGATACCTTTAAGTTGTTTGGAACGTTTGAAGAGATCGTATGTTTCCTTTGTCAACTCTTCGTCAACAAAAATTCTCAAATCACATTCGCGGAATCCCCTATTACTTAGTGTTAACTTGCCTTTCTTGGATCGAGATTTGAGAATTTGACTTTTATGTTCAGCCTTTAATGTAACTATTGCCTTAATTCCATTTTTTGTATGGACTTGCTTAATGGCTTTGATGTCATTGGAAGACATTGGGGTGTCCAGAAAATTGAACAGGCTTGCTCTGTAGTATCTTCTTTTGTTATTAACCCTGTGATCGAGACGTTATTCGTGATTTTTTGGTTTCTGCCTGGTTAGTGGTAGATTTCAACTTGTCAAACTCATTCTTTAATATTTTATTTTCCTTTGTAACTTCCCCAAGCATCTCCTCCAAGACCTTGGACCTTTTCTTTTCCTCATCGAATCTTTTCTTTTCCTCATCGAACTGATCTTCCAAAAAGTCCAGGGATTTTATGATGTTTTTGTTTTCATCTTGTAGCTGTTTTATAGCTTGTTTAAGTTCAGCTATTTCATCGGCGCTTTGATCACTGGTCTTAGACATCAATATCGACCGCGGTCCAGAAAAGCTCGGCGTAGACGACATTCTGAGAAGTTTACATTTAGAGCATACCCATGGCTTTCTTTCCGCTACCATCGGACGCGCGTCTACTTCACTCACCTTACCGCAGTCCAAATGCACGTGAACGCCCTTTGTAATATTTTTGTTACATATGTTACATTTTTTGGTAGTTCCACCCACAATAAAATCTTCAAGAACCGTATTTCTAGGTCAAGTCAGCAACGTCGGTTTTTAAGAACACCTAGCAGCGTAGTGGTTCACAAGGGGCAAAGTCCAAAACAGCGGTAGACAGCGTGACGCCAATGTAGGTTTTTCGATAAAATATAAGAGGTAGACTTACGTTTTATAGTTGTAAGCACTGGAAAACAACTGTTTTTTGTTAGGATACTTCAAACTATATTATTACGACTTTAAACAGTGTAAAACTTGATTTTTTTGATAACAACAAAGGATGCGTTATGCAGCCATAATGTATCAAAATAGCTACAACTAAAATAGCGACAATCAAAACAGCGATGTATTAATATTGCCACGAAGAGGTTTAAACATGACGTTACACAGTTTAAGTTTTTATTAACAATACTTATAATTACTACTCACATTAGAATAGAATAGAATAGAAAATGCCTTTATTTTCATATGCATTCAAATACATAGAAATTGAGTCAAAATTACAACGAACATAAAAAAAAATAAATAAAAAAATCTAAATAACAAATATAAGGCGTCTAGTTGTTACATAATAAATAAAAAATAACTAAAAATAAAACAATCAAATAAAATAATAATTTAATAAGATTTTACAATAATTATGAGAATAAAAATCGCTGAAAAAAGACACTGTTAATTAAAAAAATTAAAAAACTCTGATTTGTCATAAGGACCTATTTCAATTAAAAGTTTTTTAGTTTTCGATTTAAAACTATTTAAATTTGCTGTTATATTCAAATCATTTGAAAAAGCATTAAAAAACTGACACCCATTATAATAAGCACCCCTTTGGTATAGGGTAGTTGAGTGTTGATCGCTGCATAGAATCTTTTTATTTCTAGTATCGTAAGGACCATTTATAGAGTTTCTTTGAAAAAATGACATATTGTATGTTAGCGTCAGCGTCAGAAGACCTAACTCTTTAAATGCCCTGGTACTAGATTCACCCCTGTTAAAGCCCTTTATAATGCGAATTGCATATTTCTATAATATAAAAACTCTATTGATATTTGTTGCTCTTCCCCAGTGAATAATACCAAATTTTAAATAAGAATAAAAATTTGAGAAATATAACGTTTTAATAATTTCTTCACTACATTCATTTGACATGGACCTTAAACAAAAACATGTTGAAGCTAGTTTTTTACATAGATTATCTATTTGGCAATTGTAATTCAGATTAGTGTCAACAAAAAAGCCTAGCAGTTTAATATCTGCTACCAAACTTAAAATTTTATTATCTATAGCATCAAGCTCCGAATTTGACCTGTTTGATTTGAACTGAATAACATGCACGCAGTTTTGTCGTTGTTAACAACCAATTTATTTGCAGTCATCCATTTTTTAACCCTGCGAAAAACTTCGTTGACAACCATCTCAATATCATCGCGATTAAATATTCTAATTATAAAGTTTGTATCGTCCGCATAGGATACTATTATAATAGGAAGATCCTTGAAAGCACTTGGTAAATCATTTAAATAAATAATAAAAAGTAAAGGCCCTAATATTGATCCCTGAGGTACCCCTACATTAATTTCTGCAGTATAAGAGTATAGAACCTTGTCATCGTCTGATGATATTTTAACCCTCTGTGTACGATTTTGTTGGTAGGATTTAAACCATTCCAGTGGAATGCCCCTGATTTCATATCGCTTAAGGATTTGAATTAATATTTCGTGACTAAGAGAATCAAATGCTTTACTCAAGTCAACATAGAGCGCCACGCCAATTCCTCTTTTGTCGATTATTTTATTATGCTCATAAAGAAACGAAAACAGAGCGCTCTCAAGACTTTTCCTCTTAATAAAGCCATTTTGAGACGGATGAATTATGCTAAATTTCTTTAAATAACTAGAAATACATCTTAGTAACAAAATGCGTATCCTCTAAATACGCTCGACTTCTGACTACTACTTATCTTCAGTGTTAACTTGTACGTGTGGGACGTTACGTTCCCAGCTTACACCTAACTGCTAAACTCTTTTGGAGATTCTTTTATTAAAAACCGTTTGCCATTGATAGGATATCGAGATGCAATTTTGGAAGATACTTTATTTGGCAGAAAATAGCGCAGGTCAAAAACCCTCAAGGATCCCGGGAAAACGCCAGGGAAGTTTTTTTTAATTTGCTGGTTGTTTCGGTTTAGTTCGGTTCGGTTCAGTTCGGATTTGCACCCTCTAGGAACCCGGGAAAAATAGCGCATAGTGATATTTTATGTTTTGGAATTTTTTCGCCCGACCTGTTTTGGTTACATGCTATTTTGGCCATGCGCTATTATGGCTTGCGCGATTTTGTCCTCGCTATTTTTGTACATCCCTATTTTGATAGTCGCTAATTTGATAGTCGCTATTTTGCTACATCGCTAATTTGTTACATCGCTATTTTATTATATTGCTATTTTGATAGTCGCTTTTACTAAGGTACGGTAGTAAAGCGGTAGTTAATACCCTCCATATTCTCCTGAATAAAAGACTAAGAGCAAAAATAATCCCAAACAACCGGGATGAATCGGTTACCATTATTACTCACAAGAAAGGCAATAAAGTAGACTATTGACCTACTGTACAACTCAATGTAATTTATAAGCTTTTTGGGAAAATATTAACAGACAGACTAAAAACAATATATGACGGATATTATTCAAAGAACAAGAAGGCGTCAGAGAAGGTTTCAGTACTGTTGACCACCTATTAACCATGAAAATCCTATTGGAGCGGCGCACGAATAAAACATTCCACTATTTGTAGAATTTGAAAAAGCTTTCGATAGCATTAAGCACTAAAAAGCAGTAAACGCATCTTTAATTAATGGCTAAATATATTACAGATACACAGAATTAATTACCAATATATATGGCAAAGCAACAACATTATTCAAAATCCACAAAGGAACCAAGCCAATCCGCATAAAAATTGGTGTCAGTAGGGTGACACAATACTTTCTAAACTATTTAACCAGGCCCTGATAGATAGATATTTTTAAAAACTTGGGATTAAAAAGAAATAGACGTCAAATTAAGCGGACATTGCTTGAACCACCACCATATGCTGACGATATCGCCTTAATAAATAATTTAATAATAGTAAATTTGTAGGGTATTTCAAAAAAAACTGCAAATAGGGTATATTTTTACTTTCCTAGCCCGCGCAGCAATGGCTAGAAAAAGTGTTATTTTCGACGAAGAAAAATTATTTAACTTTACTTATTTAACCGTTACTATTAGATCAATATTAACGGAGATAACTATAAAGTAAAATATATTCAATTCGATCAAATCACCCGGTACTTGACATATGTCCACTTTTTTGATATTTTTAAAATATCTGTGTGTTGTTTATCGAGATGTCTTGTTTTCTCCAGTTTTTTTTGGTAAATTTAAAAAAAAACAAAAATGCTTTTTATTTACTTTTTTGGCCGCCATTTTTAAAAAATAAATAAATTATATTTTTTTGTACATTATAACTTAAAACTAATTATGGGTCATATAAAACTACATATTTTGGAAAAAAAAATTACTAAACCAAAAAGATACTGTTGTTTTTATATTGTAAACGCCACCATCTTTGTTAATAATAGACATATGTCATGTCATTTATTATGAAATATTTAAAATCAATTAGTATAAATGGATATAGTACACGGAAACACTAGTTCCGTCAAACAAGAACGAAAAAATTACTTTTTTATCTGAACTACGATCGCCATCTTAAAATGCTAAATGTCAAATTGTAACTTTTATGAAGATCTCTTTTACTTGTGACTTATTAAGCGCCATCTTTTTTGTCGTCTGCGGAACTAGGAATATTTTTTCAGCATGTTTAAATGAGGCATTAAAAATTAAAATTACACAAAAAGTTTTAAAAAAAATCGAACAATAACGATTTTTTTTTAATATAGCCGCCATTTTGTTTTGAAATTGAATAGTTTTGACTTAAAGTAAATCCATCAAAATTAATCTAATTTCTTTTAAAGCAGGTAATTCATTTTTTTTTTAAATTTGGTAGCCGCCATCTTGAATTCTGAAGCCGAAAAATCGGGGATCCTCGAAAATTTGGCTTTTGGTGTTAGGTACTACTATGCCAAATATAAAAAAATATACCATTTTTGCAGCTTTATTTTACAAATTTACTCTACTATAAGAAAGAACAACTGATACGACCCCACACGACCACTTTAGACAAAATAAAATGTATCCTCCTTCTTTTGCTCTACTCTATCTTTAAAAAAAAAATTCAACCATTAATTTTATAGATTTTTTCGGCTTATAAGCTACATAGCTATAAGGTATAATAAATAATAAATTGTACGCGAAATGAGTATTTTTCATTGAGTTGTATAACGCTCTGAAAGGGCGTTAGAGACGGAAAGACAAGGCATTTTTTATTGACCCTACCCAAATTGGTTTCTATGGGCCGGTATTTCTTTTACAATAAAAACAGAGATAGACATTATTGAACATGTGAAACGGACAAAGATAGGGTGATTTTGCATGCTAATAATACCCTAGATAATATATGGGTACTTTTATCTCTTTCACACTGACGGCATAAGTGCGACAGAAAAGCAGCTGGCTACCTTTAATCCACCTGCCGTATTTTGAGTGATTCTACCTGTTATTCGGTTTATATAGGGAAAACTGATAGACAATGTTGTCTAAGTACGGAATTAAATTTTTTTGAATTTTGTGCGGGAATATTACAAAATAAATCTTAAAACGTTTAAAAACAAGTTTAGAAGTAACTATTTGAGTTCAAACATGGTCCGAAATTGTTTTTTGTGCAAAAGAAGAAAAAAAATCGATAAAAAAACAACATTTCATGGGTAAGTCGTCTTGACCTATAGTTTTTGCTAAAACACGAGAAAGTTTAGTAGCGTCACGATAGATAGTTTTTTCTGCGACCGAGCGATTTTACCCTCACACATTTTGATTCAGAAAGTGTCACTTCCCCGCACGATTATTTTTTAATAATAATTTATCCTGAAATGGGTTCTGGTACCTTTTACCACCCTACTCAAAACTTATTACAACAAGGTTTTTTGCATTGCATGAAAATTAACAAAAAGTATTTGATTTTCTTAAAAATGATTTTTTTTTAAATGCTTACATACCGATTTTTATCCAGTTGTTTTTGTTTTTTCGAACCAAACTTTTAACATGTCACGGTCGAGTTTCATATATCTTGATGAATTGTTACACACACTGATCTATGTTTTTATAAATTTCGATAAATTTTATGTTTTTTGCGGACTTTACAGTAATTTTAGGTTAAATTTTGGTCTTTCATCGCGAAAGTATATATTTATTATTATATGACGCCACCGCGACCGGTCTACAGGCCGGTATCATATGTGTATGTCCTTCTAATGTCATTTGACCATCATGCTGTCCTACTTAATAAGGTCACTTAGTTTAATTAATAATTATGTCCTATATAATATAAAAGAAGAATAGAAACCAACAAAAAATTTGTGACACTTCGATTACCGATTTTCTTTGATTGCGATGGATTAGGGTGACCATATTACGGTTTATTAGGGTGCCCCGAATGCGAAAAAAAAGATTTTGAAAAATTTCCCTAAAAAAATTTGAAGACCAAACACTCACGCGCCACTCATTGTTTATGGTCGCATACACTAATTCTAACTCGATTTCCGACGATTATGGACAATGGTTACCAGCTGGACATAAACCTAACAACTTTTACTATATTTATTAACAACTAGGTAGGTTAGGTTGGGTTATGTTGGGTTAGGTTGGGTTAGGTTGGGTTAGGTTGGTTTAGGTTGGGTTAGGTTGAGTTAGGTTGGGTTAGGTTGGGTTAGGTTGGGTTAGGTTGGGTTAGGTTGGGTTAGGTTGGGTTAGGTTGGGTTAGGTTGGGTTAGGTTGGGTTAGGTTGGGTTAGGTTGGGTTAGGTTGGGTTAGGTTGGGTTAGGTTGGGTTAGGTTGGGTTAGGTTGGGTTAGGTTGGGTTAGGTTGGGTTGGGTTAGGTTGGGTTAGGTTGGGTTAGGTTGGGTTAGGTTGGGTTAGGTTGGGTTAGGTTGGGTTAGGTTGGGTTAGGTTGGGTTAGGTTGGGTTAGGTTGGGTTAGGTTGGGTTAGGTTGGGTTAGGTTGGGTTAGGTTGGGTTAGGTTGGGTTAGGTTGGGTTAGGTTGGGTTAGGTTGGGTTGGGTTAGGTTGGGTTAGGTTGGGTTAGGTTGGGTTAGGTTGGGTTAGGTTGGTTTAGGTTGGGTTAGGTTGGGTTAGGTTGGATTAGGTTGGGTTAGGTTGGGTTAGGTTGGGTTAGGTTGGGTTAGGTTGGGTTATGTTGGGTTAGGTTGGGTTAGGTTGGGTTAGGTTGGGTTAGGTTGGGTTAGGTTGGGTTAGGTTGGGTTAGGTTGGGTTAGGTTGGGTTAGGTTGGGTTAGGTTGGGTTAGGTTGGGTTAGGTTGGGTTAGGTTGGGTTAGGTTGGTTTAGGTTGGGTTAGGTTGGGTTAGGTTGGGTTAGGTTGGGTTAGGTTGGGTTAGGTTGGGTTAGGTTGGGTTAGGTTGGGTTAGGTTGGGTTAGGTTGGGTTAGGTTGGGTTAGGTTGGGTTAGGTTGGGTTGGGTTACGTTGGGTTGGGTTGGGTTGGGTTGGGTTGGGTTGGGTTGGGTTGGGTTGGGTTGGGTTGGGTTGGGTTGGGTTGGGTTGGGTTGGGTTGGGTTGGGTTGGGTTGGGTTGGGTTGGGTTGGGTTGGGTTGGGTTGGGTTGGGTTGGGTTGGGTTGGGTTGGGTTGGGTTGGGTTGGGTTGGGTTGGGTTGGGTTGGGTTGGGTTGGGTTGGGTTGGGTTGGGTTGGGTTGGGTTGGGTTGGGTTGGGTTGGGTTGGGTTGGGTTGGGTTGGGTTGGGTTGGGTTGGGTTGGGTTGGGTTGGGTTGGGTTGGGTTGGGTTGGGTTGGGTTGGGTTGGGTTGGGTTGGGTTGGGTTGGGTTGGGTTGGGTTGGGTTGGGTTGGGTTGGGTTGGGTTGGGTTGGGTTGGGTTGGGTTGGGTTGGGTTGGGTTGGGTTGGGTTGGGTTGGGTTGGGTTGGGTTGGGTTGGGTTGGGTTGGGTTGGGTTGGGTTGGGTTGGGTTGGGTTGGGTTGGGTTGGGTTGGGTTGGGTTGGGTTGGGTTGGGTTGGGTTGGGTTGGGTTGGGTTGGGTTGGGTTGGGTTGGGTTGGGTTGGGTTGGGTTGGGTTGGGTTGGGTTGGGTTGGGTTGGGTTGGGTTGGGTTGGGTTGGGTTGGGTTGGGTTGGGTTGGGTTGGGTTGGGTTGGGTTGGGTTGGGTTGGGTTGGGTTGGGTTGGGTTGGGTTGGGTTGGGTTGGGTTGGGTTGGGTTGGGTTGGGTTGGGTTGGGTTGGGTTGGGTTGGGTTGGGTTGGGTTGGGTTGGGTTGGGTTGGGTTGGGTTGGGTTGGGTTGGGTTGGGTTGGGTTGGGTTGGGTTGGGTTGGGTTGGGTTGGGTTGGGTTGGGTTGGGTTGGGTTGGGTTGGGTTGGGTTGGGTTGGGTTGGGTTGGGTTGGGTTGGGTTGGGTTGGGTTGGGTTGGGTTGGGTTGGGTTGGGTTGGGTTGGGTTGGGTTGGGTTGGGTTGGGTTGGGTTGGGTTGGGTTGGGTTGGGTTGGGTTGGGTTGGGTTGGGTTGGGTTGGGTTGGGTTGGGTTGGGTTGGGTTGGGTTGGGTTGGGTTGGGTTGGGTTGGGTTGGGTTGGGTTGGGTTGGGTTGGGTTGGGTTGGGTTGGGTTGGGTTGGGTTGGGTTGGGTTGGGTTGGGTTGGGTTGGGTTGGGTTGGGTTGGGTTGGGTTGGGTTGGGTTGGGTTGGGTTGGGTTGGGTTGGGTTGGGTTGGGTTGGGTTGGGTTGGGTTGGGTTGTGTTGGGTTGGGTCGGGTTGGGTTGGGTTGGGTTGGGTTGGGTTGGGTTAGGTTGGGTTAGGTTGGGTTAGGTTGGGTTAGGTTGGGTTAGGTTGGGTTAGGTTGGGTTAGGTTGGGTTAGGTTGGGTTAGGTTGGGTTAGGTTGGGTTAGGTTGGGTTAGGTTGGGTTAGGTTGGGTTAGGTTGGGTTAGGTTGGGTTAGGTTGGGTTAGGTTGGGTTAGGTTGGGTTAGGTTGGGTTGGTTAGGTGGGTTAGGTTGGGTTGGTTAGGTGGGTTAGGTTGGTTCAGTTTCATTATGTTCCGCTAATTGTTTAGGTTAGGTTTAGCTACATTCGGTTAGGTTCGGTTTAGTTTAACCAAATCGAACCGAACCAAACCGAATCTAACGGTTCGGTTTGGTTTGGTTTGATTGGTTTAACTCGGTTCGGTTCGGTTCGGTTTGGTTCGGGTAGGTTCGGGTAGGTTTGGTTCAGTTTGATTATGTTTGGTTAGGTTCGGCTAGGTTTAATTTGTTTTGGTTAGGTTCAGCCAGATTCGGTCTGGTTCGGTTCGGTTCGTTTCGAATCGGTTCGGTTAGGTTCACTTTTGTTCGGCTAGGTTTGGTTCAGTTTGATTATGTTTGGTTAGGTTCCGCTAGGTTCAGTTTGTTTCGGTTAGGTTTAGCTACATTCAGTTAGGTACGGTTTAGTTTAACCAAATCGAACCGAACCAAACCGAACCGTTAGATTCGGTTTGATATGGTTCATTTCGATACGGATCGGTTCAGTTTGGTTTTGTTTGGTTAGACCTTCGATAAATTTAAAAAAAGTAAATAATTATTAATTTTTAGTGTTTAAAAGAATAAAAATTAATATAATGTTCAATTAAACTTATTTTTAATTGTAAAAATGTAGGAATCATAATTTTCTTGATTTTGTTTTGAATTTCATGCTTCTTTAAAAATTGTGCATTTTCATAAAATGACCAAAAAAACTGACCCCATTTCGATCAGTGACCTTAGTTATTTCAAGTTTTTGTTAACAGCTGATAGACGTCAGGGACCGTTTTGTTTCAGTTTGAAATGAGAAAACGCTTCTTTTGTAGCAATTTGTATGGGTTTTAGAAATTTTTCAATTTCAATTTTTTTACAAAATATACGATTTTCCGCAATTTTTTTTTAGAAATCACTATAAAATGGTCTAAAATTATAATTTTTCAAAAAACTTCGTGGTTTTAAGAAATGTGGTAAAACGTACCAGACCCCTGAAATGTGTTGCAGTCTAGGACAACTGGGCGCCGACAACTCGGCGCCACCAACTGGGCGGCGGGCCAACGGGGCGGCAGACCAACTGGGCGCCGGGCCAACTGGACGCCGAGCCAACTGGGCGCCGGACTAAAATATTTTTTCTTGATAAAATGTGCAGATGAAAAACAAAATAGATATATTATTATTTATGAAAAACATCTTTAAAAAATCCTTTACGTAATATTCTTGAAATTTGGTTTTGTTAGAGTTAAATCCATTAAGTCGAGTGTTGAAATTTGGAGGATTTTTTTTATTTTTAAACCGATTTGTCTCAAACTTGAAAATTTGAAGTGTTTGGGATCACTTAATACAGTTTTACCCTCAAACTTAAAAAAATTAAAATGGCGGATCCAAAATGGCGGACTTTCTTATTTATGCATCGATATGTATCGAATATGGAACTTGGCGGTGTTTCAAGTCGCAGAACACTACACCTACCAAAGTTCAACACTCGACTTAATAGATGTTGAAATTTTTGTATAAATAACATTTATTTTGTTTTTTATCTGCACATTTTATCGAAAAAAAATAGTCCGGCGCTGAGTTGGCCCGGCGCCCATTAGGCCCGGCGTGGCGCAATGTTGGCGGCGCCGAGTTGGCCCGGCGCCCAATTGTCCCATTCCGAATTAAAATTTTTAGTTCCGAAATTTCATCTGACTCGAGCATAACATGTGTCCACCCAAGAAGAGAAGAGTTGAAGAAGACCCTTGTTCAAAGAAAGAAAATATTTTACCTGGAAGATACAACATTTGTAAAGTTCTAAGATGAAAACAATAATTTTAATACATCCACTGCACTTAGCATGCTTAGAAATTCTTTTTACTCTTTTTTTTTACTGAAGAGAATTTTGTAAACACAGTATACACAAGTAAGTATTCATGAATTATTTATTATTCAAATAGAAAATTGTTGATAAAAAAATTCTAGTGGAATTCAAAATTTTTATTTTGCGCCGCCACTGCCCTTTTTTATCCAAGACAAGCAAATAGAATATTTTTGCGATGTTGCATGTGTCCGGACTTACCAAACCGACATTCTATTTTTATCCCTATCTTGCTCATTAAATTCTTACTTGTATTTGATCAATTGCGATAAAAGCTTGATATAATGGCAATTTAGGTCCATGCCGGGTCTACCCGTAGGGTATAGAAGTCAATGGTATTTTTCCAGACCCACTTCAAGTACGCACCCCTCTCTGGGCCGTGCACTGGGTTCCATTGGATCACCACTTTTAAAATGGTATCTCTAGTATTAGGTGTCTACAACCTCAGTGGAAAATTTTATCACGGTACGCAAAAATGCAAGATTCTAAATTTCCTTCTTAGGCTCCAAACCATTATATTTTTACAATATAAGAGAATCAAGACAAAACTGCGACATTTCTTTACTTAATTTATGTTTTGGATATTTTGAAAATTCCTGAATATTTTTTAAAATTATTAGATATTTTTTATATTTAAAAAAATTATAATTTTACAAATATTTTGAAATTATCTACCTAATAAAAAATTTTGTTCAAAACTTTGTTTATTTCTTGCGTTTCTTTGTTAAAGGTATTAAGTTTTATAGCTTGGCGTGTGCGATCCTATGATTTACAATCTAGGCCTAATTATTATAGGTTAGCGTAAAGGGGCCAGTACAGTCGTGCCAAGACACTGGTTCGGTTCGGTTCGGTCATATTGGCCAGGCCGTACCCCAAGGTCGATAAAGCGAACCCAACCGAACCGAACCGATCAATCGCCCTAATGAAATAGTCGATAAAATGTTAAAATATATTTTTCCAACAGAAGCAAGACAAAAAATTGCACAATATGCAACATTTTATTAAAACTTTTTCATCTTACCCCGAATTTTTTTTCCGGGTACGGCCCTGTTAGCTGAGTGTGGTAGACAACTCCGAGTTCCTTATTTTCTTGTTTTCCGAATATTACCAAAAATGATCTCTGCTAATTTTCGGGGGAAGATTGGTAACTTATTTTACAAAAGTTATGCAAAATGAAGATAAACACATCTGTTTTTCCAATTTTTTAATCCCCAAATGTCATTATTATAGTAGCCTTGCCAATTGTCAACCTCGATTCCTGGATCTCACAGCACTTATTATTTAATTTATGTGGGAGGTTTCAAAGATTTAGTTTTAAAACTTCAAGCGCAGATATGATTCGCAGAATCACCGTTGCTGTAAGATTACTTGAAGCAGCAGAAATAAGGCGAGCGTTTAATAATTTTCAGATTAGGATGCACGCGTATATTTTAAATTGCGGAGCGCATTAAATAATAAAAATTAGAGTACGTATACACCAAAATTGCTCCGCAAACGCGATGTATGTACGCCACTGGCGCTCTGGTTGTGCGCTGCTTACACTCCGCGTGCAAACACGGTTTCGTCCTGTTTTCAAGTTGCGCGCTTGCCGTTTGTCAAAAACCGGCTTTCTTCGGCTCCTCTTTGTATGTTCGCAGATCCTTTGAGACGGCATCGGCAGTTTGTTCATTTTCCGTGGATCGTAGGAAGTTCATTATAATGAATTCGGTGAGCGGCACACATACGGCGCGCGAGCTGCGCACATAAAGCGAGTAAGCTACGCGCATGCTGTGCATTCGCAGTTTGGCGTATATGCACTTTTATGTCTTAGATTTTGTTATTGTATTTCTTTTAATACTCGCTTGTGCCTCGTCATTAATTTGAGCACTCCCGAGAGCAAAGTTAAACTTGTTCAACAGAAACACTTAGCGATCTCAGTTATTAATATTATGTTTACCGCGATCTCATTTATTATTATTAAGTTTACCGTATTTATACAATATTTTGCAAAGTTTTGATGGTTTTTGTATAAAATATTGTTCAAATTTTTTACATTGTTTTTTATTGCTTCACTTATTGTAGCTGAATTTGTTGCTAAGATTGTAGTGCTCAATTGGACAATGATGACAGAATAAAAAAACATTTACGCTCTTACGACAGTAAGCTTTCGTTCGGAAATCCGGTTATGATACATAAACACAATTTTGACATGCAGGAAGTTTCTAAAGTACTTCACGTGCAGGATAAAGTTAATACATAAATACTCTGGAAAATTTGGAGAGATACAAGATACAAGACAACTTGACCCTGGAATTGCTTTACTGAATGAAAATTCCCCTTTATATTTCTTAAAGGCAGCAATTATTAACGTTTTTGAATTTTGAGTTTTTGTTCATATTAATATTAAACACCCCTTTTTAAAAATCTTTTGATTTTTTAGATTTTGAGTGACTAGATTAGTCACACAAAAAATATTTATATAAAAATATAAATAAATGAGCTCTTTACAAAAAAATACATTTTATAATATCTTGTAAGGCGCATGGTGTTTTAGAGGATCAAACCTTTTTGTCGGCAAGTTTTTGAGATAATAGTTTTTAATTAAAAATATATGTGCCCCTAAAAGGTCTTTGCTTGACAGGCTTTTACACCAGTATTTACTAAGACCTTAAGACTTAGCATTGTGGACCGGGTTTAAGTATCAAGTCTATAGACTAGATACCGACCGGTTTAAGTGTATTTTTTTAATACTTACAGGTCAAATAACTGCAAATATTTGGTTCACCCTAATGTGCAATATGATAGTAAGCATTTCTCAGTGAGTTTCATCTCATATAAATTCAAATTAACTTTAGAAATAAAGAAGAACCACATAAAAATTTTGTAACGAAATGTAATTTTTTGGAAATTTATTATCAATATTTAAATACTGTGAAAAGCACAAGATATATTAAAATCCCTTTTCAATTACACAGTCACCAAAACAATTGACCATCGGTTAATCGTCGCTAACTTGTCTAAAAAGTTAATATGTAAAATATAGTGAACAGCTGACACTGACTTACACCTTTTTTATTTGACATTTCCTAGTGACGTTTAAAAGTTTAAATATGGCTACCATTTCTAAACCAAAATATTTTATACTTTTTGTTTATTTATAACATTTTTGAGGAAATATTGTCTTTGTTACAACAAAAAAATATGACCCATATCGCAAGGTATTTATGAACAATTTATATAAATATTAAAAACTATTACATTCACGGGAAAAATAAGTTAAACCTTCAACCAAAATGTAGACTTTTAAAACTAGGATTGTAGCACTTAGTACTGTAGACCCTTTAGTAAATACTGGTGTAAACGTTCCAGTCCGACGGTCTCTAAAATCAACGTTGCCGTTATGGGCAATCCATTTTGAGGCCCCCTACTAATTAGGTAACATTCAAGTAAGATGGACGGGTGTCCAGAAAATATGACAAAATGTTACGAGAACTGAGGGCATTGTCTGTTTTCAGTAAATGTTACGTTAACACTGGTTACGTTCCGAATCGAAATTCCCAACAAGGCGGAAACTCCCCGTGTATCTACAAATATCCCCCTATTGAGGATTCACCCGCAAACTTATTTTTCTTTTGATCTTTTGACTATGTCCTCGCAATATCCCTCTCAATATTTTTTTACAACTTTGAACTAGAGATATTTGCTGTGACTGCTGCTGTCTTAGAAGTTAAATTTTGCCTCAAACCCGACTACCGTCTGTTTTCAGTTAAATTCCACGTTTCATGTTTTCATTTTCAGACATCATCATCACCATTCATCGTCCCCTAACACTGGTTACGTTCATACCGAAGAGTGGCCAACAAGGCCGAAACTCCCCGGGTAGTATGCGAGACCCTAATATCCGCCTATTGAGAATTCGCCCACAAACTTACTTTTTCTTTTGGTCTTTTGACTAAATTTTGCTTCAAACCCGAGGCTACCGCGACTGATACTGCTATTCGGCAGTTGGTCTGTTTTCAGTAAATGGCCACGTTTCATATTTCTTTTTTTAGATATTATCATCACCATTTATCGTCCGTTAACATTGATTACGCTCGTACCGAAGATAGAATATACCCAACAAGGCCGATACTGTTCGGGTAGTATACGAGCTACTAATATCCCCCTATTGAGGATTTGCCCAACAAACTTATTTTTTCTTTTGGTCTTTTGATTCTTTTGGTCTTTTGACTATGTCCTCGCAATATTCCTTTCAATAATTATAAAATCTCTAGAAGGGGATACATTTACAACTTTTTTATGTAAAATCTTTGTACCATAAGTAATTAAATTTTCACAGCTCAAAAATTTATAGCACAAAGCAGTAACCGCAAATAGACTGAGCGCATTAGCTTAGCCAGCGGACTTCCATGTATTTCGGGAATACGGGCCCGGGCCAACCAGCAGACTGGCAAATCTTTCAGAAAATTTTGAAATTTTTGTGATAAAGTTCAATTGTTTATTTCCATAAAACAAATCAGGGTTCTACAGTAACATACTTGGGTTTTTTATCATTGGGAGGCAGATCGGACGATCTCACTGGCCATAAGATGTGCTTATCAGATCATCATTGATTAGGAACAACATTATCAAGATATTCTCTAGTAAGGCCAATGTAATGCGCAGGGCAACCATCTTGCTGAAACCATGTTTCATCAAATCTCACCCCTAACAATTGTCTAGCTGCTGGAACAGTTTTCTGCTGCAGAAGCTTCTAGTCCTATTCAAATTAACCTCAATGAAAATAGGTCCAACCACGTGTTCTTCGACAATACCCTCCTGCAAAATATTTAGTTTTTGGGGATATTGTGTTCTAACGTGTAAATCAAATTGAGATTTTTTACGCTGGTTTTAAATTACCTACACAACATTGCTGTAACAATTTAACAGAAATAAATATAAACTATCATAATTAATTAAGATTAAGTACTTATATAGAAATCATACTGTTCCAGATTTGTATTATTTTATACCTAATATTTTGATGAGTACAAATCACTGATACTCTCCATGCAGATGAATACCTAGCAACCTTTATTTTACACTTGAGGATAGCCAGAGATTTCTACTGATCGAAACATCTTTGTAATATAAATTTTATCTATATTTTTGTATTATTATGTACTTAAAATTTTTAATACGAGTATATAAATGATCTGTGTTTTTATTTAAAATTTCCCGGAGAATAACTAAACCCGTCTGATCAGCCTACCCTAACAACTAATTAACTAAAAAAATATATGAATTTTCTACCATAGCCCTTTAAAATGATTAATACCTAGTTTTATTAAGGGATTTATTAAGTTTAAATATTGGCATCAAAACCAATTTAATATAAATTTGTATAAATGTAAACAATAAACAACCAAACCTCTATGTATACTACTATAAAAAAGTGAAAATTTATTGAATTTTTTTGGCGCATAACAAAGTGAGTAAAGCAAAACAAAATGAACGTTTCCAGATTAATACTTTTCTGTTAACTACTCAGAATGAAGGTAATATGTATGAAGGTCTAATACCCACATATTATTTATTTATTATTACAAGCATAATTAAAAAAGCTCAGAAAAAATTTATGTTTCGCGTTAGTTTAGGTCAGGGACTTTTTAAATTGCCGTTGTATTTTTGTTCTGTCTAAATTAATCATTTAAAGAAGTAAAAAAAATAAAATTTAAATATGTATGTATACAGACAGAGGTAAGGTGTCGTCGTCGTAGTGTAGTGGTAGCAATATTTGCTTCAAACACAGGCGGTTGTTTGTCATTGTTTAAAAATGCCTTAACTTTGCTCTAACTTTGCGAAACTGAGCGATTGATTCTGATTGGATGGAAAGTCCCAGTATAAATTAAAAAAAGGTAAGGTTCACAATTTTTTTGTTTTGGTTCAAACTACTTTTCTGAATTTTAAATAGAAATATTTTTTATTTTCGAAGGCGGCAATTCGGCATTAGCCAACTGTACAACCAGAATCACTTAAAATTACAATGGACACTCTGCCAAATTGCTTTTCGATTCATACATACGCACTTATAAGATGAGTATTTAAATAAATTAATTAGGGACGTAATATTACGGATAGTTATGTAGTCAAAACGGGTAATTTTTACGAATAGTCCGGTGCCATAGCGTCAAAATTTGGCCACCGTGATGAAGGTTTTACAATGATCCCACCAACACTGTCTGACCTGTTAATAGACCCAAAATTGTCTCATTCAAATAGTAAGGATAGGGCGCCAAAATATGTTTTCAATTTTAACGGTTTAAGCTACAGTAATGAAACTTGGCAAGCACATCGGACTTCACGTGTTCATATTTTTAATGTCAAATTTTTTTATATATTTTGTCCTAGGGGGCGCAAGGGGGCAAAATGTGTTTTTAGAATATGCTTTATATCTTTGAAACTATTACACCTGCACCTTTTTTGTCAGCAAATTTACACCAAACAGTTGTGGTTGACCACTTCTTAATTTTTTATACTTTATACTTTGCCTCCGGCTCCTAAGGGCTGTTAGAGCCCCATAATAATTTTATCCCATCGCAAAATCACGGTCACATATCAAAAAATACAAAAATTTTCATATTTGGGGGGCGGCCCCTACATAGGGTTATAAATTTTAAAGTTTAAGGAATTTTATCAAATGAAGCCTTTGCAAATTTAAAAAAGCTAATTTTTGTGGCAACACTGTAAAACGCAGCGTTTAATGTTGAAACAAGACTTTATTTTTCTTCTTTAATAATTGTTGTTGTTTCAGTATGCTTCATTTTGTAACAAAGCAAATTGTCTTCATATAAGTCATTCAGAATTCTTGCTTAATTTTGTAGCTACGAAGTGCCTTAGATTAATTCAGTTCCAACTTATAATTAAACAATTTTTGTTTCACATTAAAATAAAGAAGCAATAGATTTTTTGTGCTAAATCAAAAAAATATTCTCTTGGTGAATAGGAAAGCACAAATTATTTTACTTCAAAGCAATTTGCTTTAATCAAAGACAATTTTTTTACCATGAATTTATATCGGACTTCGGGTATTATCAGGTTCAATTTTGTTTAATTTAATAATTTGGGGGTTATACTATTTAATACACTAATTTATTGAGATCTGGTTGTGCAATAGCGTGAAAAATAAATGAGATAGCCTAACAACTAATTTTACACACAGGTAATGGATCAATACCCGAAGTTCAATATTTATTAGAATTATTTTCATTTTTTTTATTGCAACGATTTCATTTGATAAAATTGCTTAGACTTTTAAATTTATACCCCCTATGTAGGGGGTACTTTATAATATGTGACCGACTCAATAAAATATGAATGAGTAATTTTCTGATTTTGCGGTGAGGTCAAAATAAGATGTTGGCACCTTACAGCCTCTAGGAGCCGGGGGCCACGTTAAAAGCTTCGATTTTTTTTATAAAGCAGTCCTGTTGGCAATTGTATGAGCTACCAATTTAGTAAGACATAGTTTTACAGGTGCAATAGTATAGAAGATATAAGGCATATTAACACATTTTGCCCCATTCGCACAGAAAAACTAAGGTTATATTTTAAAAATTTTAATATTACAAAACTATAGATAAATGTCCAGTTTATCTATAATCATAACCTATTTTTTAGTCACACTTGCAAAAGTGGACAAAATAATTAGTTAAATTCGTTATTTTAAAACAGGTACAAAAAATCGCATACAATAACTATCAGAAAATTAATTTTACTGGTTCTGCATTTAAATATAAAAACAATTTATGATACATTGGTTGCCACCCCGGTTGAGAGCCTCACATCTTCTCCTGTTTTGGTATATCCTTAAAACCAGTCTTGCCGCCATTTGGAAAAATATAAAATTGTGACAGCTCTCATCAACGTCAAAAATGGCGGCAGCAAGGTGTCAAAAATGGCACTAAATCTGGAGAGGATATGAGGCTTATTATTCGGTGATGGCAAGTGGTTATATAGGTGATAATAAATTTTAAAAAAATTATCAAAATATTTATGGTACTAATTCACCTTATACTACTGTGAGCAAAATAGAAAATTAAATATTTTAGAATCGCATATCGTGTTGGCAGTTTCTTGTCGATGGGAACGCACGAAAACAATAATTTGAGGTAGTCTTAAAATATATATGCCGAAAATTATTCTGATGTTTGTGTGTGCGAATATTTAAAAAAAAATAGTTTTTTGCACTTTAGAGATCAAAAGCACCGAGTTTGTTAGGTGATCCGTGTCAAAAGTGCGCTTTTAATCAGAAATTTTAGGGATAAAATATCACTTTTTATCACGTGGATAAAAAGTGACGTTCAAAGATAAAAAGTGAAAATGGGAAGTCTGTTTTTCTTGAAAAATAATTTTAATAAAAAAGGGGGCCCAAAAGTGGCTAAAGTATCTTTTGAGCACTCGGCGAACTGTAGCTACATACAATTTTTTTCTCGGGATAAAAGTCCCACTCAAGTCCCTAAGAATATAATATACTATTTTACCACTTTTTTTACTTTCAGAACGCATAAGCATAAAAAATTCATACTTGTTAAATGGTCTTTCACGAAAATTTAAAGGTGTTAAATATTTTCAACAAAATTCAACCCTTGTTGAGTTTAGAAGAATGTTCTGACAAAAATAACTAAATTCTAAATAAGGTATCATTAAATGTTTACAAAAGTCTGTCTCAAATGGAAGCTATTGGGACGAAACAAAATTTATTTTCAAAACCGTTATTTAGGTTGGCTAAATAAAGATATATCTGAGAAATTTTATTATAAAACGGATTTTGAAAAATCAAAAAATTCAGACTCGGAAACAGAGGCAGTACCCGGACCGAGTCGTGGACGGCCTTAAACGGCTTTCTTAGAATCATCTTTCAGACCAAAGAAACGGAGGGTGCAATGTGTGTGTATGGTAAAAATAATTATTTCGGGGTTGCTAATTTAACTTTTCTGTGAGGGACTTAGCCCCCTCAATCCTTGTAACATGTCATTTTTACGTTTAAGGCACACGTTACATATTTGTTTTATTTATGTAAATAACTAAAGCTCTTCGACTCGTTTTTCTGTACACAAATTAAGGGTATTTTATAGAGCTAGGTTTTGAGGTTATATATTGTCCAGGAAGTTACTTTACAGAGGAGGAATTCCATCATATTGTTGTAGGCACTGCGCACTTCGTATTGTTTAGGCATCGTAATTGGAATCTGAGATCACAGGTTCGAGAAAAATCACTAAAAACATCTTTGAAATTGGGAATTTTGTTCATTTACGTTCTGAATTAAACAATCAGCTGGTTTAGCGACCGCGTACGTTCAATAAATAGACGAAATGAGAAAAGTATTCTAATCCAATCTACCCGGTATAATTCTGGGGAATGGCGGCGTTGCCACATCACAAATGGTTTCAGTAACAGGAAGGAAACATTTAGATAGACATTTCATCTATGTTGGATATTCGCTTATGTTTATTTTCGAGGATATTAGGACAATGATTTCTCTTCCGAACCTCTTCTTCTGCACGGATTAGCTAGCTTTTGTAGCACGAAAACATATTTAGGTCCACGGTTTGACCAGGAACAATCCACTTTGATATCTTTTTTACCTTGATAAGGAGAAGATAAAATAAATACAAGTTATGCACTTTTGTAAATTGGAGATAAACAAGGGGTAAAAACCAGGACTAAAAGAATAAACAAAATCGTATTTTTATATTATATAAATTAATATATAATCATAGTTAAATAAAGTTAATATCTAGCTCAGTTAGTCGGATTGAAGGGTTATGTAGGGCTAGCTAGTGGTGAGCAAACATAACATCTAAACACTCTTGGGCCGGGTTTAAGCAGTAGTTCAATGTGTATTTTTAAGTTCAAGTTCAGAAACAACTATATTAATGTAAAAATGTTTTACAAAGATGGCGTCAAACCATATGAATCTTAGAGAAAGCATATATAAAGAGCAAAGGAAACTTTTGACTAAAACTATAACTAAAATACAACTAAATTCTACACTTAGTATGGCTTTACTCATATGGGATTTGGTTGAGTGTTCGAATATTCCTGGGTTTGATGCATGCTCTGATCTCCAGTAATTGATTTTACAGTTGATGGTTTCAATGCTAAGCTTCTTATAGTCTAACTGGTTATTTTCCTCCTACTTGCTATGTTGGCAGGGGTCCGGTTGTGCATCTCGAAAATCCTCGTTTATAGAAATGACCATCCGTAGAAATAGATCTGACAACACCTCAACGCGCAGAGGACGTATTTTCAATATTCCCTTGCTTGATGCTGCCCCCTATTGACCGGTACCGAAGTGCTAGTGTATTTCGTCATTGGTTAGTTCAAAAACCGCGGGATATTTGTCAGGCTGACAAACTTAAATTCATTAGGATTTTTGGTTTGCGAGTTTTTTTAAATGCGTTTGTATTCTCATTTGAATTTAGCCGGGAAAATTTGGTTGGTACGGTGCCCCACCAAATTAGGGAATGATTTCCGGCATCTTCACTTTTTTTGTGTTCTTGACAAAGTGTCTTTTCTCTTTTCTAAAGAACTGGGGTTGGGTCGACAACAAGTCTCAGGGATCGCTATTGTTTTTTTTGCTTACTGGCACTGCATTGTTGCAGGTTATTTCCCAGAGACTGTAAGAGTGAGTCCGTCGTTTAGGCGAATCTTGGTGACGGCCCAAATCCTCTGAGTGAGGGACTCAAGGCGACCTGCGCCATTTCTACGGGAAAAGCAGTGGTAAGTTCGATTTTTCTTTTTATTTTTGGGAATTCTTCAAGACAATAATTTCCAAATTGTAACTGTGTTCGTGTGAAATGTAATTTTTCGAAAGAAGACGTGGGGAATTTTTGGAGTTTTTTTTTAAACCACGTTTTGGATAAAAACTATATATGGTTTTTCTCCTTTGCCTACAGGGCTGTCCATTCCAAACACCACTGGACGATTGTGCTGGTTCCGGCAATACAACCCTGGGAAAGGTATGTTAGGGTTATTTTAGTTCATCTGTTGAAATCTGCTTTATTTTATTGAGTCGACATGGGGTTCGTGATTTAAGTTACTCGGTGTAGAGGAACCTCGTGCAAAACCGACGAATTCCAGGAAACTGAAATATTTAATTTTCCACAGAGTTTACGCTCGGGCAAGGATTCAACAACACTTTTGAGACCATGTGCTGCCCTGGCGTCATGTGCTAAGGGATCTTCAGGGTAGGCGTGAACAAAACAGGACCCGGTGCAGCAGTGAGGAGATGCCTGGACAATAGAACTTCTCAGGTCTACAATAACATAGTAATTAGAAAATAAAAACAGGACCAAGGTAGGAGTTTTCTTCAATTTCATGCAAGCAAACATTTTAGATATAATTTTTTTTCATATAAATTTTCCAATAATCCTTGTAAACGCAAGAAAATGGATATGACATCATGACCACAATTTTTCGGCATATTTAAGATAGATTTTTACTGTGCAATCGAAAGTGTCTTGCTATTACGATCCAACTTGGTTTCCATTCTGTTTTTTTCTATGATCGTTTCTATTTTTACCCCTAGATTTCCATTTGAATTATACAAGATGTTCTAAATCTTTGTGTTATTTGTACAACCCAATGAACCACCTTTGCAGAGACAAAAGAGAGATGAGGTTATATTTTTTAGCGGTTTCCTTACATTGTTTTGCCTCATGGGGTAGATCTCGGATTGGGTTGCTCTCTGTCTCATTCTAACCAACGTAGAATGATGACAGCAGATATTTGGTCCAGATCTCCCCTATGACGGAATGATTTTAGCAGTGTATTTTTTTTACAATCATTAAAGTAGGTAATGGAGTCTTACACTACTGACTCAGATGTAGGTACATTGTGACCTGTTGAAGATGTCTATCTACCTATAAAGTAGTCTATTTGTGTCATTTTAATTCCTTTGGGAATCTTTTAAAATTTAATTTTGTCAATGAGTCAATTTCTTTTGGTTTTCTTAATTACACAAATACTCTGGAAGCCTCGGAAGTAGGTAGAGTTTTATTGTTTGGCTACAACGTTTGAGTTGAACTGTATTTTAATTAAGATCTTCTTTGTAAAACATTGATATTAAAACACTGTGGCGCGCTTAACATTTTCTTATTTCTGAACCCCCCCTTCTCCACTGTATAAAAGTTACCGGGCATATCAATGTTTTACCTAGCTGGAAAATACAGTTCTGCTTCCAGATATTTGTTTAATTATTCAGTAATTAATAGAGTGATTACGACGTGCTTTTATAGTGTCGCAATTTTATACGTCACAAATTGGCACAGCGTTATTGTTCTATTTGCAGTGTCATAAAATGGCACCCAACGTCTTTTAGATTGTCACATCCTCCCTAAATACGCCCATGAATCCGAATCAAAAAATAATTTTAGTTTAATTTCTAACACAAAAGTAAATTGATTTTTATTTTTAACATTCCTGTAGGTTAAACTAAACGTACTTTAATTTATTTTTTAAATATTTTAAATAAAATGACATATATTTATATTAAAAAGTTCTACTTATTTTAACCTTAGGACTACACTTTATCACATACCCTTTAAAAAAATTAACTTTTTTGAAAAACAACAAAGATATTGAATATTGTCCAAAAACCCCATTTTTGTACGCACTGTGCTTCGGGCCCCTATATGCAAAATATATATTTTTTTTGACAGCAAAAGAATAAATACGTAAAAGCCGATGTGCGTTCGAAGTTTCATTATTATAGTTTAAACCGTTTAGAATTCAAAAAATATTTTGACACCCCAACCTTACTTTTTTACTAAGACAATTTTGAGTCTGTTTACTGGTCAGGAAGTATTGATGACATCATTAGTAATGGATTAAAACAGTAAAATCTTCATCAAAAAGCCCACAAAAGACGCTATGGCCCGGACTAGAACGGCACTGAACTTTACGGGTAAAGTGACGTGGTGTTGTCGCTACCCCTGGAGATGTCAGGGTTCCAGGATGCAGTGACCCTCCGTCGAAGGGATAAAACTAACATCAAATCAAAAACTTACCACACGCTACTGCGATAATCCAGATGATAAATATCGCTGTCTTGGCTCGAGCAGTCGTAGATTTGAACTTTAACGGATAACAGATGGCGTACCATCGATCGCCCGATATAAACGCTAGAGTCAAGATTGACACCGTTACGGAGACGTTCTGAAACAAATTGAAAATTTTTATCAAAGATCATTGTCTTAAGCATAATGAATAGCCCAGTCATATTGGGTAAAAAAACCTGAAATTTGGAAAAAAATAGCTCTGCAACCTGAATTTTTGTATAATTATTCCTTAGCATCTTGGACACATCCCGACATATTTTTCAAAATCACCCTTGAGCTTTGCTAGATATAGTACCCCAAAGGTGCTAACCTAACATTTAAAAAAATATATTTTAAAAAAATATTTTTCTTTTAGTTTTATTTTTTCCTACCATGTAATTAACTTGTTTTAAAATTTAAATATTTTATAACATTAAGCTTGATCTCCACTTGTACAAAATACCATGTAGTTAAATTTAGTTTTTGTTTCTTTAAAGTTAAGCATCTTTAAGTAAGGGTTAGGCCAATGGTCAATAAAATCCGGACCGCAAATTGGACATGGAAAAAAATATTTTATACAATTAAGCACTTTATTAGCAAAATAACTGTACATAAAAAAGTTTAAATTCTGGGTAGAAATAGCTTTAAAATATGCGCAAATGTGCACACTTTTATTATATTTTAAATTGCAGCCCAACTGCTATTGATAGTGTTTTACTAAACTTTAATGAGACAAAGGGATTTAAACAAAATAAATGTCACCTAAGGGTGGTTTTTTAAAGGTTTAAAATGATAAACATGACTACATAAAGTTTTACCGAATAGTCGTTTTATCATGAATTTTCCCCAAATATATATGTATACTAAAAGCTTTAATTTCTAAGATAGCTGCAAAAAGTAATTTATCCATGTACATATAGCCTACTTTTTGACAGCTTTGGCAACAAATCTTGACATAAAAAAACTGAAAATTGCATATTAATAGGAGTATTTGTTAAAACGTTATATAAGTACCTCTGTTTATAAATTTCAACCCTGAATAAACCTCCCTTATAATAAAGATCATTGCCTTTATGTTCCATTTATTTTGTCTAAAGCCCTTTGTCACAATTAAATTTAGTTAAACACTATTTTTTCTAAAATTTTATAAAAATTAAACTTTAATACCTGTTAAACTGGAATTTAAAATAAAATAAAAGAGTGCGCATTTGCGCGTATTTTAACACTGTTTCTAACCAAAAATTAAATATTTTTAATATTACGCTTTTTTGTGTCGTACAGTTCCTAATTGTATAGAAATTAAATTTTCAAAATCCCAATGGTGGTCCGGCTAGTATTAGCTACTTTCCTAACCTTTACTTAATATTGCTTAATTTTAAAAAAATAAAGACTAAATTTTAGTAAATGATGTTTTATACAAGTAAGGACCAAGCTTAATATTATAAAGTATTTTCATTTTAAAACAAGTTACTTAAAGAGTGAAAAAAAATTAAATAAAAAAAAAATAAGTATATTTTTTATAATGTTAGGTTGGGTTTTTTCTTATTTTATTATATATATATATATTTTCACTCTTAGCTTTTTTGAAAAAGTTACTACTTTTCGAGAAAATCACAAAAAACTGATTTTTAGAACATTTGGGGACTTATATCTAGAGAAGGAGGATTTTTGCGGAGAATATGTGGGGATGTGTCCCGGATGCTAAGGAATAATTATACAAAAATCTAGCTTGCACCTATTCTTTTTCAGGTAAATTCCTTATATGACTGGGCTAGAATAAGTAGTTGGGTACGTTTAATTTTTTTACCAATTTGGTTTACCCACGCGTCAAGTAGGAAAAATTATTACGTTACGATAAATGAAGATTTCTGGATATACAGGATGTTTCAACGAAAACCTAATGGGACTTTTCAGGTATTTTTTGACAAAATTTGGAAGAACCCTCGGATACGTCATTTTTAACGAGGGGGATATTTTTTAGCTATCTTGAAATTTTTGTCGCACGCGTACCCGTCGAGTGGTAGACCTTACCCCTATATTTTGAGTGTCGAAAGTATGGCAAGTGATACCTTGTTTTAAAAGCCTTCTAATTGTCTTTACAACTGTGTAAAAGTTTTGAAAATATCTTCATTAGTTTTTGAGTTATTTGCCTTCAAATGTTCAAATTTAACATAGAAAATTATAAAATGCATGTTAAATTTACACCATTCAAGAGGACTATTCGGTAGCCTAACAAATTGTTTTTTAAGCCTCGTACAGAACTAAACATTTCGACAAACATTAAAGTGGGTATACATCAAACTGCTCCGCGAATGCGTCGCGTGTGCGCCGTATGTGCATAACTTTCGCGCTATATGTGCGCCGCTCACGCTCGTATGTGCTCCGCTCGCCGAATTCGTTTTAACGAACTTTCTACGATCCACGGAAAAACCGCAAACACGTGTTGAAATGAAAACTCGATAACAAGCTGCCGATGCCGTCCCAAAGGATCTGCGAACACAACGAGGGAACGAAGAAAGCTGGTTTTCGGCAAACGGCATGCAAGCGGCGCGCGCAGCTTTAAAACACGAAAAGAAGACGAATCCGTGTTTGTGCGCGAAGTCTGAACAGCGTGCGAGCAGCGCGCATACGGCGCGTTCGCGGAGTAGTTTGGTGTTAACGTAATCTTAAGCCGCGCAACAAGCCGAATGGTAAACTAAACACTTGCTTGGACGGAGCCACGAGCGCGCTCGTAAACCATTCATCGAACGGCTCGAGGAATTTACCCCGCCTAAACTAGACTTTTGTTCGCCGTTCGGCTCATTACGCGGCTCAATGTTCGTCGGAATGTTTGTCTGTACGAAGTTGTTTTCCGCAAGGTTAAAGTTTGCAAATAATTAAACACTTTTGAAGGGGTGAGGGAGTTTGCCCCCCACTCCCACTTTAAATAACGTCAATTTGAAAAATGTTGTTTTAAGTCAATACTAACCAGAAATCATTTATCACTTGCCTTAATTATCATTTACTAAGTTAAATAAATGGATCCATGAAGAATCTAATACCTTCCTAGCGAGCCTATTAGCACACTTCAAGTGAAGCCATGATATATCAGCCGAAGTTTTTGGTTATAAAAAAAATTCTTGAGCTATATGTAGTCTACTATATCATTAACATTAATGGATCTTGACCAAAATCTAATCAGCTCGTTGGAGTGTCGAACACTATTTTACCTGCAAATTTTATGAAAATCGGTTAAGCGGTTTAGAAGCTATCGTATTACGGACAGAAATAATATACACACACATACATACACACACACAAACACACACCCACATACATACATACATACATACATACAGGTGAAGTTAAATAAAAGCTTGTAAAGAAAAAGAGGAGCGGTAAACTCGTTTTGGGCGGTCATTCATCATTTGTTGGTAAACAATTCATGCGTTACGCTGTTGCCGCCTCCTGTATCATCTTTAAATTATATAAATAATAAATCAGTTTCAACTTGTGACCAGTTGCAAAATATATAGTGCTTTAGTTTTGTTGACCTATTCAACCACGCGATAATTTGTCCTACGCTTATTAATCCGCGTCGGGTCGTTTTGTACTGTGAATTTTTGATTAAATCATTCGAAAACCTTTCATTACAGGAACATAATTTATGAACGGTCCCGTTCCCCACGACTTTCACAAAACGTGGTAACAGCGGTATGACGTCATATTACGGATTTTGTGTTAGCAGGGCCTGGTTTGGTTTTGGGCTAAGTGAACTACATTCCGATGGCAGAGGGTTTCTCTATCGTATTGTAGAGGACCCTAAACTATTAATGATTGATCAAACAAGTCTAACCAATATGAAGGATATTCTATGTTATTATTTAATAGGCGGCTTATCTGTTTATAGAGTTTAAGCACTAGTAATCGTCGAAAAAAAATTTCAGTGAGCACTTAATGCTAGACATAATTATGTAGAAATATATTCAGGCTGACAAATTGAAAGGGTTTTGCCCGGAATATTTTGAAAAGCAAAAGAAAGTAATTTTTAAAAACATCCGAGGCACTCCGAGGCGTAAAGATGAGTTAAGGATTTGCAGACTTGGCCCCCTCGGAGCAAGTCCCGCCCCTCAGTTTTTCGTAAATTGGAACCTTTTAGTTACGAGACCTTGTTAGAATGCTTTTTATTTATATTTTTTAAGATATTAGCTGTTAAGGGGACAAATTCGATTTAGGCAATTTTTTACGTAAAAGGCAACAATGCAAAATAGTTAAATATCAGTGAAAAGGTGGCACTACTGAGTAAAGCATTGCCCCCGGTAGGTGGTTTTGTTTAGAGTAATAGGTGATGTCGACTTAGGACAGAGTGTTCTGAAGTACAGTAAGGCCTTTTGTTCGTTTTAAAGTAAATGTTTAAATTTTTTGTTCAAAAAGAAATGCCGCTTTCTTGCCAGAAAAAGCTTGCCCGGCCTCTTCAACATCATCATAATAAGTAAGTAGTTATTTTTTAATACAGTAGGCAGATAATAATAATCAGTTGCTTCCAGCGGCGTAGCGTGCCCGAAAGGGCGGGGGGGGCGACAGCTAAAAAGGGCGCCTCTGAAAACTGATGAAAAATCTTATGGCTAAACAAAACCAAAAGGTCAAAAAGGCGCCTCTCACAAATCTTGCGACCAAAAAAAAAAAAAAAACAAGGTTATCATATGTCAGGGGGCGGCCGATAAGTCACAAGGGCGCCTCTGACGAATCTTGCAACTAAAAAAAAAAAAAAAGGTCATCATGTATGAGGGGGCGGCCGATACGTCACAAGGGCGCCTCTCCCACGGGGCGCCACTACCCTCGGGGCGGGGGGGGGGGGGGGCGACGAACCCCCCACGCTCCGCCGCTGGTTGCTTCTGTGATTTTAAAAAAATAAGAAAACGCACGAACAAGTGCCAAATTTTTTTTATAATTTTTTTTCATACCTTTATTTTTTAAATATATTCTAGCAACCTTTAGTTTCTAAGATATTTTGAACATATTTTTTAGAACTTACAGCAGCTATGTTTTCTACAGGTTTCTTTCTCTAGGTTATTAGCTAGGAAGGTAGTTGATCCATTTACTTTTGAATTATTCTTTACAGATACATAATTTCATATGAGCATTCCTATTCATACAAAAGAAAGCAGAATAAGTGGATCATTAAATATGATAGGTAAAGTATATCGAAAAATATTGTAACAAATATTTATCTTAATATTTTCAGGGACGTGAGACTTTTTTCTCGGAAATAACCTTCATTTCCGAGAAAAAAGTTTATATAAGATGGGGGTCAACGTACATCTGTTTTTAAGATATATGATTTTTAAAGTTAGACGAGTGGGTAGAAAAAGGGTTTTAGAAAAAAAATTAAATCTGTCACAGCCAGCTGAATACTCAGGTAATTGTGATTCAAAAATGTGGTATCATTTTTTTGATAAAAGTACAAGTTGAGAAGGTACAGGCTGTCAAAATAACCTCCAAAAATTTATAAAAAATAAAATATGGCATTTACAAAAATTTATACCAAAAAATTTGTTTTTTCTGAAAAAAATTGAACAATTAATTTTTTCAAAAACTATTTTTAATTCAATTTATTGCTCTTGTTCTAATGAACGACTTTAGCCAATTTCATATTTTCACTGGGTGTTTTTAAAAAGTTATTATCAAAAAAGTTTAAAAAATCTCCAACTTTGATGAACCCATGCGGAAACTTTTTATCTGACATGACCTCCTCTATCCTCTGTTGTCCTATGGCTCCTAAGTTATGGGACACCCTGTATAAACAATGCAAAAAAAATAATTAAATATTTACACATAAATGTTATCTTACTATTTGGTTTTTCTCGAAACTGAACTAGATGACCATTACACGTATGATATATCATAAAAATTGCATGTTAAATTTTAGTGATACCTTGGTGACTCATGATGAGGAGTTTGCGGACCAAGGAAGAGAAGGAAAAGTTGCGAAAGCCAACACGGAGACAGGGTGAGTAATTTAATAATTTTTTTAAGTATAAATAACGTCAAAAAATTCTTTTCAAATATTTTGTATGTATTATGTATGGCTTTGCGTTACACTCAATGTTTTTTTCATGTGTTTTTTCTTGAAAATGCGATACGAGGGGGGGAGGGGGGGGTCAAAAATCCTGAATTTTTGCGTTACGTAATTTAAGGAGGTTCTCTAATAAGCAGTACTTATTTATTTTAATATTATGAGGGAAATTGACGTGGTTAGTTCTTTGCACTGCTTTCTAGGTTTATTTAAAAAATAATTTTGTTTTAGGGACGCATTAAATTTTCCAATTATTGTACCGCTGGTCTTTAATGCAATGGAGCGAATATCGTTTGCAGGCCGTTTACACCATGCTAATATTTACAAGCAAAAGAACGAGTTCGTTTGGGTTTTCTCTATACCAACCAATACATATACAGTACCTTCCACGGTTCCAAGAACTTACTTTATTTTTTGTTAACTGGTCTGTGGCGTAGAGGCGATTTACTGACATTTATTATATTTCTTCACAAACGGGACCACCCTGTATATACTGCCTAATTTTTTTTTAAAGCTGTTTAATTTTTTTTTTAATTAAAGAAAAATATCAGGTTTGCTCGTCAACCATAATATTTCTGTTGATAATTGTAAAGTATAAAAAATTAATAGAAATACTAAAAAAAAACATGGCTTGGTAGAATAAATAATTGGATACAGAGCACCATCGCGCAGATAGACAAATGTGACACTTTTTATTTAGAAATATATAAGAAACGAAAAACATTTTACCAGATAAAATCCCCAGTAGAAATGGCAAAAACGGACAAAATTGACGCCAAATCGGCATTTTTAATATTTATGATTAATTGTGTGGCTTATGTCCTTGTATCTTTTTTTTTGCGAAAGCACCAAAATTCTGCTGCAAACTGGTGAATAATTAAAAATATTTTAAAGAAAATTCGATTAATCAGAGTCAATAAAATATCTTTAAAAAAATGCGATTTTGCTTGTTTTTGTCAGCATAAAACCTTATCGTGTTTCCCCTGTATAGTAGCAAATTTGACTTTTTTTAAATTATTTTTTAGTAGTTAACAGATTTCAAAAACTTTCTGTGGTAAAACGTATTATTTGTTTTATATTTTCTGCTTTTGAGGATTAAAAAACAAAAAATATATTTTTTTTAAATTTAATTAGACATTTTAACAGCATTTAAAAAATATAGGCAAATATACAGGGTGATCTCGTTTGTGAAAAAATATAATAAATAAGAGACAAGTTTGTAGGAATCTCGTATCTCAGTAGAACGCCTCTGCGCCTCAGACAAGTAAACAAAAAACTTGACGAAGTATAGGTTCTTGGAACCGTGGAATGGTACTATATATGTGTACAAAATATGGTAAAGAGGTACAATTAGTTGGACATCCTAAATTTTTGCCTTGTCTAATAATGAAAACGCCCACGGTAAAAATTTTTGTCTAGAATGAAAACACGTTCTTTTCTTGAATAAATTGTTTTACCGTAAAACAATTTGTTTTGAATTAAAATATTTCTTTTTAGTTCAACGCAATGTTTAATCTTAAAATGAGACTTTATTTTTCTTCTTTAATTGTTTTGTTTCAGTATATTCCATTTAATAACAAAGCAAATTGTCTTCATTCAGTTCAAATTTATAAAAAAAAAATTCTGTTTCACATTAAAATAAGAGGCAAGACATTTTTTGTGCTATATCAAGAAAATATTCTCTTGGTGAATAGGAAAGCACAAATTATTTTACTTCAAAGCAATTTGCTTTGATCT
This sequence comes from Aspidapion aeneum, assembly GCA_963576565.1. Lineage (NCBI taxonomy): Eukaryota > Metazoa > Arthropoda > Insecta > Coleoptera > Brentidae > Aspidapion > Aspidapion aeneum. The sequence continues at coordinate 175,200,513 of OY755038.1, read as the reverse complement.
AAGACAATTTTTTTTATCGTGCGGTATAAAATATTAAAACAGAATAATGTTTCTGACAATTATCGATACAAATTATGCAATATTTAGTTTTCTTTTGTTACGGGGTTTTGTGAGTATATGAATAAAGCAAGATAATTTTCAAATTAGGTGTCAGGCTAGACCTGACGTAACCTGTGGTAATTAACCATATCCTTAAAAAACCCAATCATTTCGAATTAGAAGTCATTAAAATAACTACATAAGAAAAGAAACCTATATATCCTGCATAATTGTCAATAATTTACAGGTTTTAGCTGTATGTTTTCAGAGAAACCAGCAGATGCCGTAAAAAACGATCCTTACTGAAAACTTTTTTAACACTTGAGGTAAGTTAGCAGCCACCTGAGAAACGAAGTGTCTATGCACACTAAGTTTGGAGATAATTCCATTTTTTAGTATTTACTTATTTTAGGAGTTGATAGTGTAAAATATGCTTCATAACAATAAACAATATTAAGAAAATTAAAAACATGAGCCATTTAATTATTAAATACAAAAATAGTTCTCAACAACTTCTGTTACATCTAGTCAACAATAAATCCAGATTTCAATAAAGAAAGTCGCCTTTAAATCGGTTCACTAATTTGAGACCTAGACACCTGCGAACAAACAGACTTGTCCAATATGATAATTATGAAAACTTCGCGAACAAATTTAGCCTAATAATAGTTAACGGTTCGATTTCGTTTTCTTGGACTTCGTGCGGGTGTCATAACGTAAGCGTAAACTTTCGTGCTATTGAAACTTGGTAAAATATAGGCACCGTTACAAAACAGCGCGGAACAAAATAGCGCTTTTTTAAGTTTGTTTATTTATCTGTGAGCAATTTTCCCTTGCTATTTTATCATAGCGCTGTTTATCGCAGTGCTATTTTGTCGCCCCTATTTTGTTCCGCGCCATTTTGCACAGCGCTGTTTTGTACCTACTGGAGCCGTAAAAACTAATACAATCTCCAAAGCCTTGAAAAAATAATAATTTCCGGTTTTTGTTTATATAGGGTGTCCCAAAACTTAGGGGCTATAGGCCACCAGGTGATAGAGGTCTTGTCTGATAAAAACGTTCCTATAATGCATGAGTCAAAACTCTTTGTCGAGATACAGAGCATCAAAGTTGTCAATTTTTTTAACTTTTTTGATAATAACTTTTTAAAAAAACGCAGTAGAAATATGAAAATGGGTAAAGTCGTGTACTAGAACCAGAGCGATAAATTGAAATAAAAATTATTGTGAAAAAAATTAATCGGTTAATTTTTTAAGTGTAAACCTCTTTAGGCGCGTTTTTGTGGTAGTGAATTAAACTGAGCCGTCAGGCTCGGCTATGTAACGCTCATTCGGGTGAAGCCGGCTCGAGTCGACTAACTGTGAGATTTGTTGGGTGATCCGTGCATTCAGCGAGCGATATAATGATGCAGATGAAGGCCAGTATTATTAATTTAGCCTTGTTGAAGTTTACACTTCTGCCGTGTGGTCTTAAACACACACAATTTTTTTTTTAGGAAAAAACTATTTTTTTTTTGTATATACTTTTATAAATGTCATATTAAACTCAATGTTTTTTTTATATTTTTTTAAAATAAAAACAAGTCTCCAGCGAGACATAACAATGAAATATTATTGATATTTTTTTAAAGAATAAGTAAGCAAAAATTATTATTTTTTTAATTATTATATTTTATACATTTTTGGTGGTTATTTTGACAGCCTGTATCTCCTCAACTTGTAGTTTAATAAAAAAAAAGAATACCACATTTTTGAATCACAATTAGCTTTTAAAACCCTTTTTCCCTCCACTTCTACAACTTAAAAAAGCCTATATCTTAAAAACAAATGTGTTTACCCCCATGTTATATAAACTTTTTTCTTGGAAATAACCTCCTCTATCCCCTGGCACTGTGGCCCCTAAGTTATGGGACACCTGATATGGTAAGCTTGCAGCTGCTCAACGAATATCCAAGAAGTAGAAACCAAACTTTTCTAAATGTTGATGCAAAATAAACTGAATCGACAATAGTATATGTCCCATATAACAAGTAGCTGGGAGTTTATATTCAATGTGGGAATTACGTTTATTATCATTATTATTATTATTATATATCGTTCAGATTCATCGAAGAATATACCATTTTTGGATCAACATCTCAATTTTATATCTAAGAAATATTCAAATCTTACCAAACTATTACAAAATGGCTAGTTCAATATTCTAAGCCAATACTAAAACACGGGTCATGTGACCTTGATCAGCTAATTAACATCAGATATATTAGAACATTGTTTTAATATCCGTGATTACCTTACACCGAAATTTTTTTTACCGAATTTACCTAGTGTTCTGCATTCATTAGAATCACGCGATTTTAATTCTGGTGAATAAGTGATGCCCCCTAGTAGCAACATAATGAAGTATACTTTTTCGCTCCGATATCGACTTTACTCCGCTTTTAAAAATCCTAATAGATCTCGCTTAGAAAATTAAAAAAATTATATTTATCTTGTTTATATAAAAGATTTTGTCAAAATTGTCAAACGTATCTTGTTAGATTTTTTGTTTTTGTTTGTAGTTACCTAAAACATAGAAAAAACGAGAAATTATTGTTACAGTTCGCTGTAGTTTATACAAGGTGACGCAAGATCATAGATTTTCCAAACTTTGTTTTGAAGTGTTGTTGGGATTTAGCCATAAATATTTTTTTATCTTTCGAATAAGATAAATTAGCAAAAAACTGCCAAGATACAGTTGCGAAAAATGCTTTAAAAATGCACCCCTCAAAGTTTCGACGCGTGCCGCTTTCTCGTTTTCTAGTTCTATTAGAAAAAAGATTTGGCCAAAAAATGGGATATCAGTGTTGTCAGATGGTAAGTTTTCAGGCGACGTTTGCCCCCTTAAATAAAATACTATTTTGTTTCTACCCGAAATCGGCAATATTGCATCATTCGATGACGTATTAAATCTATATATCTTTTTTAGTTTAGCCAGTGGCGTCGTGTATTTACATTTAATCAAAATACTAATAAAACATTTTGATTTATTACCGTATTTTCACAAACACAGCCCTTCTTCCTATTCATTGTGAAGTACGAATAAGTTCTTTTTGTACTAACAAAATAAAAAACGCAGTTATATACACCAAACTCAAAAACACCGAACCATACAACAGCCAACAGCACATTTCACATAAAAAAATGTTCGACCGTGCTATTTTAGGAGTTATTACCACGTCGCGTCACCTCGCGTTTTGATCTTGCAGAAAAAATGAAGGGCAGTTTATATGTATGGGCCATTTCAAGAGGGGGGTGGTGGGTTTAGCCTTGCGATACACTTAGTGAAATTTTGATGTATTTTTTATTAAAAATGCGTGAAGGAGGAAGGGGGCTCAAAAATTCTGAATTATTATGTTACGTAATTTGCAAAAGAAGTTATTAACATTAAAAACTTCGTGACCTTTTTAAGTAACCCTGTGTGTTAACCCGAAAAACAATAGCTTTCGAAGGCATTGTTTGCGTCGAGAAAATGTTTATTCTTCGTTTTTCTTAGATAATATTTCTTAAAAAAGCGATGTTGTAACCTATATTTGATCGGATATAATTTATTTAAAAAATAGTTTTAGGGAATATGATAATAGGGCTGTCTAACAAAACATATGATCAAATCCAAGATGTCTTCCATAGGACAAACAAACCGATTTCCCATAAGCCGTAATGTTAACAAAAACGTAAATTTTACAAAAACGACAAGAGCTTTGGTCTCAAAAATTAATCAGTTTTAAGAACAGATCCTTTGTGCATATGGGAAAAATGCGTTTTTCTTAAAAATATTAAACCAAAGCGAGAAAATCTGAAATAAAAGGGACCATGTTTTCTTCAAAAAAGTAGGTTATGTTTTTGTTTATTTTGTTTTTTTTAAACTTTTTTTCTAGTTTTTTCACTTATTTTGAATTATTACATGGGCGCACCAAGGGGGCGGGGGGCTAGGGGCCCGGACCCCCCCCAAACAAGTACAACATCATGAGACCTCTGGGGGCCCCCCAAAGGTTTTTGAAGTTTTTTGACCAATGAACTATCAGCCCAAGGTAGGGGAAAGTAGTTCTATTCAAAGAGCTCACTTCAAGGCTCACTTAACAGAGAAGAAATTGAAATAGACTAAACTTTTCTCATGAGATTCAGGTTTTCTATTAGGATCTTTTGTTGTACTTGACTAAACCTTTTGCTAAGTAATAGGCCTTCTATAGCGTTAAACTGTGAAAAATATTTCACTATGATTTTTAGGTTTAGACAAAGTTTAATTGTTTTAACCCTCCAGTAGTGACATGAAAAAGAGGCACAACTTATAGGTAGGTCAGTCCAACAGATCAATATGCACATATGAGTTCCAACCGAGGTTGGTCAAGCAAACTTCTAATAAGTACTTTACAAAATATGTTTATTTAAAAAAATATAAGTAAACATTATATAAAAAAAAACTTGCAAAATTAAAATACAGTTTTTCCTTGTCATTGGCCTCATACACCGTACATCACCATATAACTATAATACATAGGGCTTAAGTACGGTCAAACCTAAGGTTCATCAGCTCACAACAGTAAGTACTGTTCAAATTTTACAACAGTACAATATTCGCTGTTGTATTACTACTGTTACTATTACTTTTATTACTGTTTTTTTGTAACAATATTTGCTCAATTATGTATCTAAAAGTTTATGCAAATAAATATATACTCTACTCTACAATTGGGCGTAACAGCATATGACCCATTAGGAGTATTAGAACCCAAGTTTTTTTGAGAGAAATTGAAAAAAATATCTGAGAGAACTTATTTGTTTTTCTTGTGGTCATCAAAGTCAACAAAGATGACTTTTTCCATCTATTATTAATGATGCCATAAATTTTTTTTTTTGTAATAAGCTCAGAACAGTACCATAGAAATTTCACAACAGGACTTGTAGTAGGTCCAGTCAGATACTATACAAATTTTACGGTGTACAAGTTTTAGGTGTCAAAAAGCATGGAAATAAAGGAAAATTTGCACCAAAATAGTTTAAGATAAAAAGAGGTTTGAGTTAGGGAGATTGTCAAATTCACCAGTTTATTCTAAACTGTTTTGAGGTCTGTAAAATAAATATTTATTAAAGAAAAAGAACCTTTGATGATACAGGACTTCACTCGACACTATAGAGGATGCTACACTACCAAAAGTTTATTTAAGAGTTCTGTAGGATGGTGTACAAATTTGGTTCAGCTCATTATTCACACTTTAACCTCATATTGTTTTCCTTTTCTTTCTTCTCTGGACCCTTTTTTCAACCATCATTTTTAAAATTTTTCTACGGTTTTGAAACAATAATCCATTCAGGAGAGACCCAGTCATGATCATTGCTGTATTCTAGTTTTGAAAGTTGCTTGCCTAGAATAGTAAAAAAATCATATTGAAATATTTCTTACAGTTTAACACAATTCTATGTTACACTTCTGCAAAAGGTCCACTCAAGCACAAAAAAAGATCCCAATAGAAAATGTTGCCAAAATGGCAGTTACTCATTTATCCAAAACAAACCTGACAAAAAACTTTCGAATATTTCAATTTATCCTCTGTTAAGTCAGGTAATAGAGCATCCATTTATCCACTTTCTTTTCTCTTCTTTGAGCTGATACCTAGTTCATTTAAATCAAGATGATTTTTTAAGGTCAAAATACTTGGCATTCCATCAAAACTAACATTATCAAGCTCTCCCCAGCTGCCACAATTCATAACAGCACAGAAACTAATAATAATGATTCAAACTGAGTAAAAAACTGGAAAAAAAGTAAAAAAAAACAAAAGTAAATAAAAACATAACCTGACTTTTGAACAAAACATGGTCCCTTTTATTTGAGATTTACTGGCTTCAATTGATTTTTTTTTAGAAAAACGCATTTTTCCCATATGTACAAAGGTTCAATACTTAAAACAGCATCTTTGTTGTAAATTAAATCGTTTCACTTTTTTTAAAAATTACGTTTTTGTTAACATTGCGGCTTATGGGAAAACGCTTTGTTTGTCCTATGGCGACCATCTTGGATCGAAAAACAGCTGATCGTGACAGTTCGTTAGACAAGCTAATTCGCAGCTGAACCAATTCTCCCCCGACCCAACTTGCCACCGACCCAATTCACCGCCGCCGCCGTCGTTGAAGTTTGCAATTTTATTCATTTCTTATACTCTACAAATATTTTTTTTAAAATCTAAATTTTTTTTTCAAAAAGTCTTTTTTTTGAAAAACTACTTTTACAAAAAGCATTTTTTCGAAAAAAAAATAATTTTTGTGTAATATTTTTTGTGTGGAAAATGGTGATGTCTCTACGGGTTACGATTTAATTGCGATAATTTGACCAGGGGTAGGTTTATTACCGATTTTGATTTCCCAAAAGGAGGATTGGAAAGCTCACTTACCAAAAAATAAGATTTACGCGCAAACTGATGGACTTCCAATGGGTTTGCCTCTTTTGCCAGTGGTTGCAAACATCTACATGGAGTGCTTCGAGGACTATGCGATCAACACAGCAAGAGTTAAACCAAAATTATGACTACGATACATGGATGACACTTTTATTATATGGCCAGAAAATGATGACAAACTGCAGAATTTTCTACATCTTCTGAATGGTATTCGACCAACAATCAAATGCACAATAGATATTGACAAAGATTCGGCCTTACCTTTTTACAAGCTTTTATTTAGCTTCAGATGTTCTGTCTAACTATCTAACTATCTAACTATCTAAATATCTATCAAATCTTGTGAAGCGTTTTTGACACACTTCCCATTATCCGATTTGAATGAAATTTGGTACACACATAGTGGTCCCATGACAATACAACAATAAGAAAAAAATATCCTCCCACCCCTACCCCCACCCCCTTCCATAGAAAAATTTGTTTTTGACACACTTCTCGTTATCCGATTTGGATGAAATTTGGTATACATATAGTGGTCCCATGACAATACAACATTAAGAAAAAATATCCTCCCACCCCTACCCCCACCCCTTCTATAGAAAAATGTGTTTTTGACACACTTCCCGTTGTCCGATTTGGATAAAATGTGGGATACACATAGTGGTCCGATGACAATACAATGTTAAGAAAAAAATATCCTCCCACCCCTACCCCCACTCCCTTTCATAGAAAAATGAGTTTTTGACACACTTCCCATTATCCGATTTGGATGAAATTTGGTATACATATAGTGGTCCGATGACAATAAAACATTGAAAAAAAAATCCTACCACTCCTACCCCCACCCCCATCTATAGAAAAATGCGTTTTTGACACACTTCACATTATCCGGTTTGGATGAAATTTGGTATACATATAGTGGTCCGATGATAATACAACAATAAAGACAAAATGTCCTCCCACCCTACCCCCCACCCCCTTCCATAAAAAATGCGTTTTTGACACACTTCACTTCAAATGACTTTTATAAAATTTGGTATATGCATAAAGGTCCGATGGCAATAAAGCCCAAACAAAAAATATATTTCTACCTCTACCCCCACCCTCTCCTTCCCCCAATAAAAAAATGAGTTTCCAAACAACTCACGATCAGCGATTTCATTACAATCTAGAATAAACTCTTCTGTTCTGTTATTAAACAAATACTTTCATTTATTAGAGTAGATAGCTGAGACTAAAAAGTAGAAAATAAATTGGTAAAAAAAAAAATTTAAGTCACAAGCTTTTATAAAATGCACTAAAAATTAAAAAATAATTTTCTAACATTCTAATATTATCATAATAATAAGAGCGATGGCCGCAAATCAAAGCATAAGTTAATCTAAATTTGTGATCCAAACACTTAAAGAATATTCAACATAGAAGGTCATCAAAAATATGTTTGATGTGCCGCAATGTTATGCCATTGTCAGAGAAATGCTGGGGTATCTTGGGTCGAGTTGGGTGGGTTTGGTACCTCTGCATTTTTCTGCCAAATTGATTCTTGCAAATAGTGATATTTAATTGATACGGATATCTTATCGTGCTAACATCGTCAAAATTTCCATCAGTTGGCCATCGCTTTTATTATTATGATAATATTAGAATGTTAGAAAATTATTTTTAAATTTTTAGTGCATTTTAAAAAAGCTTGTGATTTAAAAAAAAAATTACCAATTTATTTGAATGAATGAATGACAGAAACATTCAAACCACTGTATATAGGAAACCTACTTACAATAGAATGGTTATACCGAGAAATTAATAAACTCAACGATCTCTAAAATTGAAAACAAACCAAATGTAGCAAAATCTAAAAATAATATGTTCAAACGATTTCAGAAAATATAAGACGAATAGCCAAACACTAATAAGGATTTTTGTAACTAAAACAAAACTAGAAAATCCCTCAACCATTAAGGAATGTATGTGAGTGTGGTAAATCATATGTAGATGAAACGAAACGCCCTCTTCATGTTAAAGTAAATGAACATCTAAAAAGTACCCAATTAGGGGATATCAAAAAATCCGGTTTAGCGAATCATGCATGGTCAAATGATCACATGATTCAATGTCTGAAGCTAAAGTTTTGCATAAGGAGTCACATTGGCGAAAACGAAAGTTTATTGAAGCTGCGTTCATAATACAGAATAAAGAAATCTTCAGTCAACCAAGCACGGACATACCAAACATATGGAAACCACACCTTAAGGAAAACAAGCGTCTTAGAATTAAAAAAGGTGGCGGGCCGTCACACCCGACTGCACACCAAGTAGTATAAGTAGCAGCCTTTAGACTGGATTGTTTAGTTTACACTTGAAAACGGTTGGAGATACTTACTAACCGAAACGTCGTGTTTAAAATAAATAAAGACAATGGAAGTAGGAAGTTTTATTTTTACTCAATCATTGTCTACGAGTTTCAAACCAAAACGTTTTATGAGGTGGGTCCTTAAGTCGTGAACGGTTAGCCCAGATTTTCCTAAGCTCTAAGGTCGACACTGACAGTAACATGTGCTGATATTAAATGCAGTGTTGCCTTGGCCGTCGGACCCGGTATACTGACTTTTTGGTGTTTTTTTACTTTGTGTTGAGTTTTTTTTTTGTAGAAAAGAACTTAGTTGGACGTAAAAATAATCAAGAAGTGCTATGTTTATAAAAATATTGTAAAACTTCAGCCCGGTTCGGTTAATATTCAGTGACGCAGCTATGTTGCCATCGTCGGGGATTCTGTAAATTCTAAGTTTTCAGAAACGACCGCCACGAATTGGGAAAATTTACACGGGGCTGCGATTGATTACTTCTCTTTATATTTTTATTACTGTAAAGTTGAACACTATTTTTCCTAAACATTTTATGAAACTCGGTTCAGCGGTTTAGAAGCTATCGTGATACGGTTAGAAATAATACAGACACACATACACACTCTGCAAAATTGGTGCAGGGTTGCGCAGATAACGCAGGTTCTTATTTCATCTCATTATTTAATAACAATTTAGTTCGAGAATCCATAGTCGCAACAAACGCAAGAATAAATAAATTATAAATTTATACGGCTACTTGCTCAATTTATAGCAAAATTAATTTAAAGTTATTCCGCAAAACCTGGTTATGACGTAAAACCAACCTCTTGCGTTTACAAATGAAAATAGCTTAGTTTTAAAACATTAAATAGTAATAATTATTGATATTAAGTTATTGACTAGTTATTGATATTTTTTAAAAACTCCACCTTAACCTTATAATGAAAAAAAGGGTGGCGCTTAAATCACCGATTTGTTAGGTGGTCCGTGCTTCAATAGCAGGAAAATTCCTTATCCACAACCCATTGCTTCCAGACGAAGAGCAGTCGTACGCACTATGTATAGTATCGTTGGTTTATCCTGGCAACAGTATAAATAATAATTCTACAATGAATGAATAAATGTACGGAAGTGGCGGTTAGCACCCTTTAAGGCTATACTAGTTTACATTTAACGAGTTTACTGGCGGAAAGTACTGGCAACCACTAAACTAGCCGGCCCGTCAACTCTTGGAAAGTACTTGCGGGAGAGTAGCAAGTGCACTTTCTTGTAGTTTACACATGGCAAGTTTAGTGGCTGCCAGTAAACTCTCCGAATGCAAACGTAGCTTAACCTGGTATTTAGGCACGTCTGTCTGGGCCCGTTGTGCACCACGTACCTACTGTGTTCGACACAGGTAATAATTTAAAAACTATCTAGTAAATATAACCCAGTATATTAAGCCGCGTCCAGATCAATAAATTTGTGTGTTGTATTTGACGCAAATTTGTTCATATTCGTCAAAATATTTATAGATGTGGACTGCGCGCCGCTCAAAAAACACGCAAATTTGTGCGCCAGATACAACGCACGCTATCCACCGGTCTGTCGGTTTTTCTGCCAACATCAAAGAGATTTGCGCCGAACGACCGTCGAGTGCTTGTTAATGTGGACTTGAATTTTTTTTAAAAGTAAGTTTTGAAATATTTGTGTCACATAGTGTGTATATAGTTATTGTTTGGGTGCCATCATGTCCTTCCAACTGATTGTTAAAAAAAGTGTGCAGTTTAAAGGACATATCATAATTTTTGAGATAACTTTTTGACAGTTAGCAACTGTTTACCATAATTAAGGCCAACACAAAAATAGAGGCCACGACCCTGAAAAAATCAGCTGTTCTCCCGGGGCTGAATTTTACATTGAAAATGGCACTACAGATTTCCGCAAAATTTCAGTGAAATATTCTCAGACACCATCCCGATATTCCACCAAAGGTTTGTAAGGAAGCAACATGATTAAAAGGTTAAAATCTTCAAGATTTAGCATTCCTTATTTTGAATTCAAATTACCCGCCATGTACCACATGCCAACTGTTATATTTGACATGTATTTGACTTTGTCACATGTGATTGTCACATTCGCTTCTGCTTTAAACTTAATTTTTGTGTGAGCTAATGAAGCGGCTATGAAAAATTAGGGCTTACTATACATTTAAAAAAAATTGTTCTGCCAGAATAAAGTAAAAACAATCTCAAAAACGGCTTTATTTAACAAAAAATCAAATATCCATGAACCGTCATTCCAACTTCAAAATTTTAAAGACTATCAGCTGTGTCGTAACGTGACCATCAAAAAAAAATCAGCCCCGGATGTGACGTCAACAAAGTGGAGGATCGTGGCCCGTCCATTTTGATAGCCCTGCGATAATAAATAACAGGCCAACGAAAAAAAGTTGTCAAAAGTTGTCTCAAAGATTATGGTATGGGGTTTATATAATACTGAATTACCTACGGTATAATAATAATTAGAGAGACAATGACAAAAATTATTGCTAAATGCAAACATCACCACATCAGTAAACTAACTACGCACGAAAATGGATCGCAGTAAATACACGAGCACAGCGCATATATTTGCGCCGCAAATATTTTTGTCGAATTTAAGGGGGCAAACGTTGCCTGAAAACTTACCATCTGACAACACTGATATCCCATTTTTTGGCCAAATCTAGAACTAGAAAACGAGAAAGCGGCACGCGTCGAAACTTTGAGGGGTGCATTTTTAAAGCATTTTTCGCAACTGTATCTTGGCAGTTTTTTGCTAATTTATCTTATTCAAAAGATAAAAAAATATTTATGGCTAAATCCCAACAACACTTCAAAACAAAGTTTGGAAAATCTATGATCTTGCGTCACCTTGTATAAACTACAGCGAACTGTAACAATAATTTCTCGTTTTTCCTATGTTTTAGGTAAATACAAACAAAAACAAAAAATCTAACATGATACGTTTGACAATTTTGACAAAATCTTTTATATAAACAAGATAAATATATATTTTTTCATTTTCTAAGCAAGATCTATTAGGATTTTTAAAAGCGAAGTAAAGTCGATATCGGAGCGAAAAAGTATACTTCATAATGTTGCTACTAGGGGGCATCACTTATTCACCAGAATTAAAATCACGTGATTCTAATGAATGCAGAACACTAGGTAAATTCGGTAAAAAAAATTTCGGTGTAAGGTAATTAGCTGATCAAGGTCACATGACCCGTTTTAGTATTGGCTTAGAATATTGAACTAGCCATTTTGTAATAGTATTGGTAAGATTTGAATATATCAAAAATGGTATATTCTTCGATGAATCTGAACGATATATAATAATAATAATGATAATAAAGGTAATTCCCACATTGAATATAAACTCCCAGCTACTTGTTATATGGGACATATACTATTGTCGATTCAGTTTATTTTGCATCAACATTTAAAAAAGTTTGGTTTCTACTTCTTGGATATTCGTTGAGCAGCTGCAAGCTTACCATATACAGGTGTCCCATAACTTAGGGGCCATAGTGCCAGGGGATAGAGGAGGTTATTTCCGAGAAAAAAGTTTATATAACATGGGGGTAAACACATCTGTTTTTAAGATATAGGCTTTTTTAAGTTGTAGAAGTGGAGGGAAAAAGGGTTTTAAAAGCTAATTGTGATTCAAAAATGTGGTATTCTTTTTTTATTAAACTACAAGTTGAGGAGATACAGGTTGTCAAAATAACCACCAAAAATGTATAAAAAATTGTTATGTCTCGCTGGAGACTTGTTTTTATTTTCAAAAAATATAAAAAAAAACATTGAGTTTAATATGGCATACGTATATACAAAAAAAAAATAGTTTTTTCCTAAAAAAAATTGTGTGTGTTTAAGACCACACGGTAGAAGTATAAACTTCAACAAGGTTCAATTAATAATACTGGCCTTCATCTGCATCATTATATCGCTCGCTGAATGCACGGATCACCCAACAAATCTCACAGTTAGTCGACTCGAGCCGGCTTCACCCGAATGAGCGTTACATAGCCGAGCCTGACGGCTCAGTTTAATTCACTAACCACAAAAACTGCTAAACGCGCCTAAAGAGGTTTACACTTAAAAAATTAACCGATTAATTTTTTTCACAATAATTTTTATTTCAATTTATTGCTCTTGTTCTAGTACACGACAGTAGTACAGTAGTGTAGTAGTAGTAGTATTAGTGTGGGGTAGGCTCTAGGCCTGGCGACTAGGCACATGAAGCGCCCTTTTCGCCAACCCCCGGGCATCCCCCCTACTGCGTTCCTGCCTCGCTAAGGAATCTGCCCGTCTTCTGTACAAAGGCCAGAATATCGGGCCACCTCAGATTCAGAAGGTCCTCCGTCTCAAAGGCCTGCTCTTCGAATACCTCTCTTCTTGCCTCCTTGTATGCTTCACATGATGAGAGAAAATGCGCCGAGGTCTCGTCCTCGGCCCAACATCGCTCGCACGTCGCTTCCTCCTTCACTCTCTTCTTTGCCAGGTGTCCTTGTAGGGCGCAGTGTCCGGTCAGGACTCCCACTATGGCTCCCACCTCTCTTCGTGTTCTACGGAGCAGCCAGTCCCTACGGGATTTGCTGTAGCCTGTCACATACTCCTTCGCCTGTCTGGCGTTTCCTGTGTTGGTCCACTCCCTTTGTATCTCTTTCTGGGTCCACTCTGTTAGGGCCGACTTCATTTGCCCTCTTGTGAGCCCCAGGAACGGTTCTGGTCCGACGCATTTCTGCTGGGATCCTCCCCTGGCGAGTCTGTCCGCTTTCTCGTTTCCGGGGACTCCCACGTGACCTGGGACCCATACGAGCTCTACCTCTCTTACGCCGGCCAATTCCTGAAGTGCATCCGCACACTCCTGCACCAAACCTGCGGACATGGTTGGTTTACACAGTGCTTTCAGCGCAGCTTGACTGTCTGAACAGATGCAGAGGCGTTTTCCTGTTTCGTTCCTAATTTCTTCCTCCCATGTTAACGCCAGTATAGCGTAAACCTCTGCCTGGAAGACTGTTGCATTGGATCCCAGCGGGTAGCTTTTTCCAATGCTCTTGCTTTCCACGTACACTCCTGCACCGGTCGAATTCCGGTCTGTCAGCCTTGATCCGTCTGTATAGTAGTGTGGGTTCTGGAGCAAATGGTAACATGCCATCCAGTTCTGTCTGTCTGTATGTCTGTCTGTCTGTTGCTGAAGAAGTGAACTTGGTATGACCTTGGGACTAAAAGAAGTGTGTAAGAAGTTGTGAGCAATGACGTAACAACCAGAGGCTGTTGAAAGGCCCTATTGGTCAATGAGTTAGGTGCCAATGAGAGAGTAGGTAAAGTGGGATGTTTTTTTTTCGTAAGATAGCTACTTCACTAGCTTAGCCTGGTCTAGGTAAGTCTTAATGTGAAAAAGGCCTTAGGTAATTGTTGGTTAAAAAATAAAATAATTTCTAAAAATATTTGTTAAAATTAATCGGGATAGCCTGTTATTTTCTCTGTGTGTTAAAAAATAAAATAATTTTAAAAAATGACTGCACGAGTATCTTATCGGATAACCTTAGTGACCCCACACATGTTCTTATTTTATCTAATTAGCAAAAATATGATGCAACTTTTGTAATAATTTTGTACACTGGGAGATGTTTATAGTTTTTATAGTAAGCATTTTTGATTGATATGACACATTTTTTTTTCAAAATAAATTTTATATAAAATGAGTCAAAAAGAAAATAGGGTATCAAAGAAAAACAAAAAGTGATTTATTAAATAATATTTGGTAAGTCTTTTTATTTAAAAAAATATAAAACTTAGTCAAACTTGATATTATAATTATATTTCTGTTGAAAAATTCTGCATGCCAATTTTCTTGTTTCTGGGTATTTGATTGCAGATTCCAATAAACAAAATTTGCATATCCGAAAGTTGTTTGGTACTTGTGCACGACACAGGATACATGTCTTTTGGATCTAAAAAAATAAGAAAATATACTTCAAATATTTTATTTTTAATTTATTTAATTTTAAACACATATTAACGAGGAGAAGGAGATATTTGCTCATAGCAAAATAGGTCTTGTTCACTTCTTACTGTGTAATATTTTTCTATGTTCTTATGATGTTCAATTGATTTCTTGCAAAAACAAAACATTTGCTTACAACTAGAACAAAGCCTAGTGCCAATATTGCAATGTTAATAGTTTTGAGAGAAACAAACGTTTCTTTTACAGTAAACACATACATTTTTACTACTACTACTACTATCCATCTGGTCCAGAAACCCAAGTTGCTTGGTTGTCACACATTCTGCAGTCTTTTTCATGTTATTTTTCTTCTGCCATCCTTGTGGTGATGTTTTATTTGTAGCTTGATAAATTTCTAGGTTGTCTTTTTTTGTTTTTTGATGTGATGATTTCTTGTTCATTGGTGTGGTGGTATCTCGGTTAGACTGAAATAACAATTAAAAGGTAAGTATAATTTTTTACAGATTTTTTTATTTATCATTTTTTTTCTTCTAGGTGTTAATTTTTTTTAGGTTGTTTACTTACCTAGTTTAATGAGTTCCTAGACACACAGTGTCCGATGTCTGAACAAGTTGAGAGGATTCTGTAGACTAGTTTAAATTTAAGATTTATTTAAGTTATTGGATAGCCCCATGGTGCTGTGTTGGTGGAGTGGGGTAATAGTTGACGTTTATCGTCAAAAGGACTTAAAGCAATCTTTTTTTGTTTGATTGTGTACACTTCGTGTTTGTGAGATCGGATCATGGTTTGAGAGATCTCTGTGATTTTATTTTTAAAAAGGCACTCAAGATAGTCATTAAATGTAATTTTTCTAAGTGAAGCCTTTTTTACACCGTTTGCTCTTTTACTAATATTTAAATTTAAACATTGTTCCTGAACCTCTGTTAATGAAAGGCCTTTCTGCTCAAGTTTAGTTTGAAGATTTTGCAAATCGCTCTTATTTTCCAAAATCTTCACACTATACATTTTAGACCATAATCCTACAAACTCTGTCATTGTGGCACCATTATTTTCATCTTTCATGAGTCCCAAAACTTTTTTATTTTTTAATGGCATGTTAAAAATATTGTCTGGTGGGTAGTCAGATGTGTCAAATTTGTCAATGTTAGTTTTCATATGTTTGTATATATCAACATGTAGGTTATAAATTAAACTGTCTGTATCCGTATATAGCAAAAGGGCTTTATCTCCAAAGTTCGTTTTAATATAGTTATAGTGAAATTCATAAAGAAAAGTTTTTGACAAGTCCAAAATTGTAAATCCTACATATATGGGCTTATTGAAAATAATGTTGTTTCTAGACATTTCAATAATAACCAAATCTTTATCAAATATGGTTAAACTATGAAAAGTAGGTTTTGAAATATAGAATTGTGCACCAAAACGACCCGACCATCGAGTTACCAACTTAACGTCCTTATATTTTCTAACATTTTCCATGGTCTTGCCAAATACTGAATTAATCATCAATTTATAAAAGTTTTTCTCAAATTCATTTTTACTTTGCTGACGCATATGGATGTTTAATTCAATATAAGGTTTCAACCATTGAGACTGTTTAAATTTAAGGACTCTATGAATTTTTCTAATTTTTAAACCCAAACCAAGGACCTGTTTCAAGTTACGATAATGGATGATATATCGCTCTTTATTGTAAAGTGTCGTCATCAGTTTGGGTAGCTTACTTTTTGAGTTGGGTGGCACTCGATGTTCAGGGCAGAAGGTCTTTATGTATTTCAAATAGGTTAGCAGGGTATGAAATGTCTGCTTCAAAAATGTACCCTATGGGACTATCATCTGAAATATTACATATATCCTCCTCAGTGAATGAATTGTTATGAACCCATTCAAAACCACCATAGGGCAATGGTAAAGTCATAGCTGTGCCATAAAGTGAGTTGACGTCATAGTACATTAAATATGATGTTTCTTTATTGGGGTTGTATGACTCTCCCATGTACCTATTGTTGGCTTTGGCATATCTGTTTGAACACTGTGAAACTCCACCTCTTATACCTCTTTCTATAAACATGATTATATCAACATCAGTCAAAAGTTGTAGCTCTATTTTACACTGTTTAAGCGGATCAAGTTTATAGGTGGAGAGACAGATGTCACGGAACGAGCTCATTATTTCAGATAACAAAATTACATCAATTTTCATGTAAAAAAGCGCATATTCCAAAAGCGAATTAATATTAAAGGTGTTCCAAATTGTTTGTGCCCTTTTGTATTCATCATTTGAAACATCTTTTCCTTCCAAAGTACTATAAAATGCGTCTTTAGGAGGAAGAACAGTTTCATGTAGCTTTTCCCAAGAATCGAGATACTCATAGGGCAGGACACCCTTACGAGTAACTAATTTAAATTTTTCCTCTTCCTTATAAAAACTTTTTAAAATTGTCTTTTTGGAATCGTCTAAATATGAAGCTAGTTTGTCTAACGCGGAAGGCATAAACCGAAAAGAATCAATAAAACGAAAATTTACTTTGGTGCCTTCAATGTATTTAGTAAACGAAATATATTTTTCCTTGTTTACAGGGAGAAGTTGAATTCTACCCTCTACATCCTTTGCTAAAGATTTTATAAGGAAATGACTATCATAACCAGAAAGGTTGTGGAATACTACAGGAACACTGTGTAAATCATTAAAATTTAAATTACAACCCGGATGAGCTGCTCCCCTATATTTTACCGTCAAGTGACAATGATCTAAATGTTTTCTGTCTCCCTCTTGAAAAGCTTTCTCACAGAAATGACATTGGGTTGCATTATTAAAATCAAACTTTTCCATAGTGTTTAGCGGTTTTAAAGGAACAATATTTGAAAAAATGTTACTCAACTTTTCTGCTATTCTTTTCAGCTCATGAGTAAAACGTAAAATGCAATCATTTCCTACAATTTGATGATAATAGGAGAGCGAGTTATTATATGAACATTTCACATAATACCCAATCGCAAATGGAATATGGTGTTGAATTTTTTGTGTATTCGATGGCAATGATGCACTTTTGTTATTGTTGTCAATTTTTTCCAACAAACATTCTAAATCAGCAAAAATTGTAAAAGGTACCTGCTCTTTATTTTTAAATTCAGTAAATTTCAAAATGTCGTCATTTTTCTTTGGTAGAGTTAGTTTGGTAAAATTTAAATTTTTACAATCTAAATAATGCTTTTGCAGCACTGCCTCAGAAACAAACCAATTTAAACATCTATCACATACCCATAGGGCAAAGTGATAGATCCTTTTATTTGGTTGGAGAATTTCAAAATCTTCAGAATCTACATCTATCTCATTTTCACTATCAACTACATCATCATCACCACACGATAAAATTAATAAATTAATTCGTTTGGAAAAATCTGATTTGCTTAAGCAGATAGGTAGGATTTCATCCTTTTCAACTCCAAAAACATTTATTGATAAATTATTAAGTTTCTCAAATTTTGAAATGTCTTTTAGTCGCATAGGGAATTCCAAATCTTCATAATTCAACCCCACCTGACTAAAATGAAGGTACGAGGAAGTTCTCTGCCCACTATGAGCAGCAGGGTATAAAGCAGCCACAATAGACCAAAGAAAACAATAATTATCTTTAGTTTGAATATTCATCACCCCCTTGGTGTTTTTAATCCACTGTGGTGACTCAACATAAGTTATATCACCACAGTTGATGGGGTTGTGTTTATTAATATTAACCTTAAGATGAAGAATTTCATACAGCGCCCAACCAGAATCTCGCTCTTGAAAGTCCTCCATCTTAATTAATATTTTTTGAGAAACGTTTTCCTCATACCATTTTTTTAAATTTGTTGTTTGGTCTATTATACTGTTTCTCGTAGAAAAAGCCTTCACATCAGTTTGCGTAGTACCTTCATGTAATTTAATAAAATTCCCCGAAAAAATGACATTAACTTTTAAAATTGAATGTTTAAGTGACTTTTTAATTTGACTTGAAAAACTCTTGAATGCCTTTTTAAAGAAAATCTTGGGGTCTTTAATGGTAATATTAGTGATAATACCTGTTCTAATTCTACCACAAAAGCACGTTTCAACATCTTCCCAAACCAAATTTTTTTTGACCGACCTCACCCTATTAGTTTTGCCAAAATGAATTCTTTTTTTATTTTTTAGTAATATTAAATAATGTTTTAAAAGTGCCAAATTCGATTCTAATTTAGAAAAGTTTTGTACACAATCAAGTTTATTTTTTACACAACTTTTTACGGTTGAAATTAAATTTAGAAGAAAAACTATCCAATAATTAAATTCCTCTTTTGTTTTCACCAGTCTACTCACCTGTTCAACCTTTTTTACAGACACAGACACCAACACATCAAAACTTTGGGAACTCATTTTTTCTATAATATTCAACTGTGCAAGATATGTTATGAACAACGTTCTTTGTCAGAATGAATTCATACGTTGTCAAAATATAATTAAATATTGGTTTGATAAGAAAGTTCTTCTTGAATACGAGGGAAATTTTTAAAGTAAAAAATATACGAAATCAGTTGGATCTCAAAATACTGAACAAATTAACAACTGAACTGCATTTGATCTATAATGCATTGCTGTCAAAAGTGTCAAAAAGACATTTGAGTTTAATTTTAAACGTTCACAATTTAGTTGCTAAACTTTTTTATATTCACCCGTATAATTAAAGAATGGAAAATTCCACAAGAAAAACATGAATGACGTATGATGTGATACAATGTAACCCGCGCCATGAGTCTATAAAAATCGTCATTTTTTTTTCAATTAAACTAAAACATAATGTTTAGAAAATTTTGTAAAAATGTTTATCTTTCCAGTGGCAGAGAAGAAAAACATACAGTGGTGGCACAAAAATTAATATTTGAAAGGGTATAATATTAGAGACTTTTAGTACTTTTGCATATACGGTATTCACAATGAAAAAACTAGATATCATACAACTTAAATGTGTTTTAAAGAAACGATTTGATTGGGTTAAACTGACAATCTTGACAGAAAGTAATGATTTCGTTGTTCTTTATGTGTCTTAAAGTTACCGCTTAAATTAACGGTAAGTTAATTATTGTTTTGAAGAACTTTTCTATTACCAGTTTTTGATTACGTTGTGGGCCACGTTTTTGATTAGGATGAACTTATGATGTTAGCATCACATCATCAAAGTGGTATAAAAGCCAATGCCTTTGGCTAAACAAAACATCAAAAGTTCTTACTTCAGTGTAAACTTGTCAGTAATCAATATTTTTAAAAACTAAAAAAAAAAAAAATGAATACCCCATCATGTTTTATTTTTTGGTCGTCGAAACCAGAATTTTCTCTGAGAGAGGTGTACGTTTGCGTTCAGCAAATGTTTGGGTAAGTTTTTTTATTTATGGCAAAATAGTTTTGAGTACCTAAAAATAGTGTAATTTTTTATTTTATTTTATTTGAAATACAATTATTTACACAACCCCAAAAAATATATTATTAAAAAATTCAACTTACATTGTTAGTATTTTTTATGGTACCTGCACTTTAAACCCCTAATTCCTTTTTGTTTTTGAATTTTTAAAGAGCACGGCAAGTCCAAGATAATGAGCGAGAAGGTAGTAACCAATTTGGACTATAGCCCGAATTCCGAAAGGTTATTAAGCAAAATTGGGGAACTACCTATTAGATACATTAGGGCAAGGATGCCGTTTGAATCTGAAGATGATTTAAATCTTTATTTACAAGTGATACAAAAATATAAATTCAACCTACCACCAACGCCGACAACAGCATCAACACAAGGACCATCATCATCGAAAACACAACCACCACCATCAGCACAGGTAAAAAATAAACGAAAGAGGGTGGAGTTCCAACCACCACCACCCTCAGAACCAATAATTATAGACGATGTTTTGTCTCAGTATTTTTAAGTATTTTTAAGTATTCTTTATTTCTTTTTAGGTGAGTATAGCTGACATTAAAAATATTTTCTTCTTAATGGTAGATGCCCCCAAAAACATTTCTTACAAAGACTATAAAATTTTAGAGACAGTAAAAAATTTAATGAAAATGGTGTATTATGAAAGTGGGAAAAGGTGTTGTATAGCTGGCGGGTTTGCAAGCTATCTTTTTCAACAAACAGATCGATATACAGATATCGATCTGTTTGTTGAAGGAAATAACCGCTTTGGTTTACCAATTCGTTACCCACATTCTCCATATCCTTTTTTTCCAAACCATGATAGGGTTAAAGTAAAACTAGGTGAATCTGACAGTTTTTTTATTGATATAAATATAATTTTTCTTAACGAATTTTCTGTAAAATGTCAAAATTCTGAACAATTTACATTTAGTGTTCTAAATCGTTTTGATTTAGGTGTTTGCAAAGTAGGATTTTATTTACATTTCTTGAAAACCCATTTTTATTTACATTTTTTAAAATTTAATATAACAGAACCAATAAAGTTGAACAAAACAACATTAGCGAGATATAACAAATACAATTTAAGAACACATAATTCAAAAATTGTTTTTCAACCTCAAAGTTTGAGCTATTTAAGTATGTCAGTTTTACTCACCTAAAAATTTAAAGAATAGTAGTGTAATTTAGTAATAGTAGGTAGTGGTTTTATAAATCTAATATAAATAAATAAATAAAAGGTTAAAACTGAATATGCTTTTTATTTATATACCATCTATTTAACAAAATTACATTTTCTCTAGCACAATTTAAATAATTATTATTATGCATTTCACAGTAAAACTTATCATTACAATAGTTTTTTAATTTTTTAATATTGGGACATCCCAAGTCATATAAAACATTATTATTAACTAAATTACATAACCAAACTTTTTTTTCATTTCCTTTTACAAACACAGTTTCATTTTGAATTAAATCCTTAATAAATAAAGCGAGGTTTTCAAATGGTAAATAACTAAAATCAAAAGTGTCCCAATTTATACCATGAAGTTTGTTTGTATTCCATTCAGCTTGACGTTTAAAGTCTTGATGTAACCAGATGGACTTCATTGGTAAATTAACGATATGGTGCTGAATTTCATCAGTATCGGTGTTTAATATAGCTATTTCCTTACATATAAATTCAGTGTCTTTGTACAGGAAACCTTGCACATCCAAAATAAACATTTTTTTTTAAACAACCCTTACGGTACTGGTTAGAGGGTTGTATTTCACAAGTCGATCGTGCAATATTAAACAGTAGGCTATAGTTTTATCAGGTACAGCTTTTTTCGTTTCAAACTCAATTCTAATGTCAACTGCACCACCTTTGAGCACGTCTTCACTCTGTCGAGAGCAGTCGATAACTACCAGTGGAGCATCATTTTTAAAGTTTATCGGGTGGAAGCAAGGTTCGCTTTGATCGTGGTAATAATAGGATTTTTGAAACTGGGCATACATTTCATATAGAATAGCATACTGATTGTTATCAAAATCCAAATTTAAGTTATCATATGGAAAAACTTCAGAGTTTAAATAAACTTTTAGGTTCGTTAATGACAGGTGGTCAAAGCGACTCATATTTTTACTAAACAAGTTTTTTCTATCTGTCTGAAATCCAATAATAATGAAACGCGGTGTCTCCAGTTGATTTGAAGTTTTCACTGCCCATGTGTGATTATTTGTAGTTTGAAGTTGTGGATACTCATGCAATTCCCAACTTCTAAAACTAATATTGAGATCTCTGTTACCCTCTAAATACTTGTAAAGGCGCAATTTTTGATCATCTGACACTCTAACATGTGGAATTTTCCAATGAACTTTATTTAACACCACCTTATATTTTTCTTTTTTATCCTCAGTTTCAATTAAAGCGTTTAAATTGGAATTGCTGCGAATCAACACAAGTTCTTGTCGTACATTTAAAATAATCTTGTGATGGTCCTCAAATACCCCCAGGGCTTTCAGACGTAAACATATATTGAAATTACCGGAACCATCTAATATAGGTGGATTTTCTTTAAGTGTCCAACCAGCATTTTGAAGGGTGTTACCATCACTTTCCTTGAATGAGCAGTAACCTTTCATTGTTGATGTAATCCCAGGATTTCTAACACGGTTCACAATCACCCCTCCTAACTCATAACGAATTTCATCAAATAAATGTGCTAAACCATTGTTTACAAAGTGCACATTGGTGCTGGCAGTATTGTCATCTTTCAGTACTTTTCCTTCAAGGTAAAGAACACTTTGACTAGGCAGGGTATAGATGTCTTAAGTTTGTATCGGAATTCGAATTTTATCATTGTTGTTTAAGGTGGTTGAAGCATATAGTTGATGAGTGTGTAGTTGGTAACTCACAACCGAATTATCATAGAGCACGTTTTCACCCACTCGTAGAATGTTACGACTCATTTTTTCAAAACACTTTAAAGTACACCGCACTGAAAAAAATATTCTTCTTACACCACAACTGACACGTACTTTTAAATTATACCAAAATTTCTTAAGTCTTTTGCCTATGATGGTAGTTATTGTCCTTTTAGTTTAAATCCTAAAGATACTAAAAAAGCTCTATTTTCAGGTATTAGCTCTTTGACTAGCTGTTTATTACTAAATGGTGGTACACTATTAATCTTCTTCTTATATATTTTATTACTTTCCTCTAAGGCGGTAATTTCTTCATAAGGAATACCAAAAGTATTATGATTATACAAAAACACCATTTTTAAACGGATTTTTTTAGATGCAGTCTAATCGTGACCACTTCTCCACGAAAGTTGATGGGTTTTCCATCCTGGTCAGTTATTTTAAGTAAAATATCATCAATATAATGAGTGCTGATTGGTAGATATATCACATTTGAGGGTCTTTCTATAATTTTATAACCTGGAGGAGAAGAGGGGTAAAACATGTGTAACATGTGCACTGCTTTTCCGTTATTATAAGAATTTATAACCAAGTTGCACTCAACACATATAGCATTCACTTTTAATATATCAACCGGATTTTCAGATATATGTTTTTTATCTGCCTCTAGAGTTTTTCCTGCAAATCCTAGTAAACTTCCAATGGAATTTTCCTTTTCAAAATTAATCTTTTTATTGCATATAACCTCACACTGTAAGGTATTATGGTTAGCTGTTATACTTATTTCAAATTGTTCCTCCTTTAAAGTTTGCTTTGAGTATTTATTTAGGAAATCGTTCAAGTCCTTAATTTCATATGACCCCTCAGGTATTTTTATAATTTTATCACCATTAAAGCAAAATAAATTATTTGAACTATCCACATTCGGTATTGAGATGTAACTTTCGAAATTAATGAGCCCCAAATCATATTGCTCAAGCTCGTTTAGCACTATAGGTAGATAGATGTTTGCTGAAAGGAGTGATGATTTTCCGGATAAGGTAAAGCTGTAGGACATGTTTACTATATAGCGGTTCACTAATAAATGAAAAACCATGTAGTTTAGTAGACGTTTTTTATTAACCCTTAAAGTAATACAAAAAACACAAGTGTCCACAATTTACAGAATCATAAGTCTGGTAGGGGTTATAATTATACAGTACTTTTGAGTCACCATTAGAACTAAAGTATCTTACAGATTCTATAGGAGGTCGTAAATTACCAAAACTATCACAATAGTGTACATTATTTTTAATTTTCTTATAACAAGTCCAATGACTTCCTGATCCTCTGCTACTATCAAAATTAATTATCCCCTACTCAAATTTATGTATCTTTGAGGGTAGTTCATCTCTCATAAACACACCTCTAAAATGTTTAATTTTTAACAGCTTTGTATACTTTTTTAGGTCAATATTTGTAAGAGCTCGCTGTGGTAGTGAAATCGGTAAAGTTTTCTTGAAAAACTTTAGGTTTTTGTTTTTTGACATTCACCTTTGTGTAAAAAAAGACCCATTCCTAGTTTGTATGGTTTGAGAAATAATCCTTTACCCATAGCAATGGACTCCATAATTTGGTTATGTCGTTGAGCCTCTTGAGATTTAGCAGCATTAATGGCTTTCACTATTCCTGCGGTGCCGCTCCCTAAAGCACCAAGGGCAGAGAGAGTCGCCATGATTGGTATTAGAGGCAAAAAACCACCCTTTTTTGGTAGTTTTATTATTTGTGCAGGTCGTACTTTTCCTTTGTTTTTTTCCGCTGTCTTGAGAGCAGTTTCAAAGTCTTGTGGTTTTCTTTGTTTAATCTATCTTTTTTGTTGCTTGACTGAAACTCAATGTTTTGATTTTTTTCTTTACAATTCGTGCCCTCTTTCTTTTAAAAGTTGATGTTTTTCTACTTTTTGTGGGTTTTCTTGATTTTCTCGTTTTACTCATTTTTTAAGAATGATGTTACTACCTTGAAAGTTTACACAAGAATGAAAGCAACTGATATGTGTGTTTGAAGGTGTTTAAGATTTATATAACTTTTGGTTTTTTAATGTTGCTATGCATATTGTCATTTTCTTCACCATCAATGCTTAGTCTCCGCTTTAGTGACTTCTGCTCCAATGGTCCTTCACTCAAAACAGCAGTTGTGTCGGTTTTTGGTAATTTAAAGGGAACATCAACCGAATCGCTTAACTTTCTCTTTCTTTTGACTTTTAAAAATTTTGGTAATTTAAAAGGAATATCCACCGAGTCGCTTAACTTTCTCTTTCTTTTGACTCTTAACAATGTTGGTTCTTTATGTAAAGGGGGTGAATTAGTTTCCATAGCTTCTGTTTCAGGTTTATCTTTTTTACTTTTTTTAACCGTGGTTTTCTTGGTTTGGATGATGACGATTTTCTCGTTGTTTGTGATGGATTTTTAATTTGACCCTCTAGAGTTTCAAGAGAGCCTAAATAATTTTTTGTCATCTTTATCCCACGTTGAATCATATTTAGGCACTGACGCACTGCCTTTAAACGTGGCACTTGATCAGTTTTTGATACATTATTTATCATACCCATCCCTAGTTTTAGCTTGGTACCCATAGCAGCAGCCACACCAGAGTTTTTCATACAAGCCTGAATCCGTTGCTCGCATCCGTTCTAAAGCTTTTCTCATTAAAACTTTATCTGCCTCATGACGGTCAACTCCATATTAGTTGAATAGGAAATGTCATGATCTTTGCATGCCCTATCAAGCTGGTTAATACCTTTATCCCCTCTGGCTAAACGTTTCTCTAGCTTAGTCCCAGGTCCACAATAAGAAAACCCTGGAATATGCATTTCAAAGGGCAGATTATTTATAGCACTGTTTAACTTGCTCTTTAACATTTGAACTAACATAGTACTTCATAGCGTTTCACTTAAGACTAAATAAAAAGCAGAGTCTTTACTTTTTTTATACATTACCAATTCAACAG
The DNA here is from genome assembly GCA_963576565.1 of Aspidapion aeneum. Classification (NCBI taxonomy): domain Eukaryota; kingdom Metazoa; phylum Arthropoda; class Insecta; order Coleoptera; family Brentidae; genus Aspidapion; species Aspidapion aeneum. Next base: position 175,174,376 of record OY755038.1, on the reverse strand, counting down.
TGCTAAGTTGACATAATATTTCTATAGAAAATTAAAAAGATTGTTAAACAAAAAGTGCGTTTAGAAGTTAAAAACCATGATATTAATGCAAGTACTACATCAAGACATGGTTTCCTGTTTCCATCATCTATTAGATGTCTTATCGTGGGCCCATCAAACTGTGGAAAAACCAACCTTATATTCAGCCTTTTGGAACATTCAAACGGTTTAAAGTTTAAAAATGTGTATGTGTATTCAAAAAGTCTATACCAGCCAAAGTATTTATATTTAGAGAATCTATTAAAACCCATTAAAGAAATAGGGTACTATGCTTACAACATTGGTGAAAATATAATTCCTTCATCAGAAGCAAATCCGTTTTCCATTTTTATATTTGATGACGTAGCCTGCAATAAACAAGATGTAATGCGTGACTACTTTAGTATGGGTCGACATAATAATATTGACAGTTTCTATCTCTCTCAAACATATGCAAAAATACCTAAACATTTAATAAGAGACAATGCCAACGTTTTAATTTTATTCAAACAAGATTTACTAAATGTAAAACATATATACACCAACCATATTGGCACTGATATGACATTTGATGAATTTCAAAAGATGTGTGCATACTGCTGGAAAAAACCGTATGATTTTTTGACAATTTTTAAAGATTGTGATATTGATAAATGAAGATATCGGTATCGTTTTGATAACTTTATATACCTTTAGATTCAAATACTTCTTAGTGTTAATAGTTATAACGCACCTGTAGAGATAACATAGATAAAAATGTTAGAAGAAAACATAAAAATGGTTAGTGGTGAAAAAAACTTAAAGAAAAAATAAATTTCTAAAAGAAAAATAATACGTGAGAAATTAAATTTGTTAAAACAGGGTCAGATTTTACAGGCTAACCTATTTCAACCCATTACAAAACACTTGGAAAATATTGAATCTAGTTTAACCGATAAAAAGCCTCCGAAACTGGTCAATAGACCTTCATTATCTCCCAGATTGACAACTCCTCAAAAAATCAAGCAAGAAAACGAAAAACAACAACAACAAGAAAAACAGGAAGAACTTGAAGATCTGCAAACTTCATCGCTTTTTCATAAGAATTTTGATAATAACAGAGCAGAAGAAGATGAAAATCAGATGCATGAACCAAGTGTTTACATGCAAGACTTATTCCAGTCAACTCCTCGAAATCCAAATCCTACAACACCGACAACCGAAAAGAGAGCTAAACGAAAATTAAATTTTTCTTTAAGTGCTCAAAAACTAAATAAGCCCACCACAAGCAGTTACTTTTTGAGAAAAGCAGTGTTAAAAGATGCAGCAGAGAACTTTACATAGAATGAGGCCAGAAAGCAAGAAGAGTTTGAAAACGGACGACTTAGAGACTTGATGAATAAATCCGAGAATGATTACTACAGTCAGTTTCATCCTTCACTTGCAAGCTATATTAAAGAATTTTTAGATGATCCATCCACAGTACCTTCTAATCCACAAAATTATTTTTCCAAGTTTCGTGTAAGGCGAGATGATATTGACAATTTTTATATTGGTGATTCGAAAATTGATTTTGATGGAGCTGATTTAATTATAAGAGGTAAACGCTATAAAGGTACACACGGTTTGTACAAATTACTCTTTCGAAAAAATATGCCTACAAAGTATACCCAAGATGATGCAGACGCCTTTAGAGACATCACTGAACATACCTATGCAAACAGAAAACATCATAAGGCCTCTGGAGATGTGATCACCGATAGCTACTCAACCAAATTTAAGAAACTGTTTAGTGACATATATAAAGGTGGAAATCTAGAGGAGGAGATGGAGTACTCCGATAGTCCTATAGAGTACGTGTACTGGGATAATCCCAGTGAACTTGTAGAATGGTTACGTTTATTATTAGCATCTCAGACAGCTGGCAACACAGGTCACACAAACGAAATCTATGCTATAGTTGAGGAGCTTCAAGAAGCTAATATTATTGAGAAGAGAGATGGTTAATAATTTTATTACAGATGTTAAACGAGAAGTAGTTAGTGAAATACACAAACCGGCTAGAATTAATTTTTTACGGCGTAGAGTGATTGTGAAATCACTAAATGATCTATTTCAAGCAGATCTTGTGGAGATGATACCGTACGCAAACGAAAACAAAGGTTTTAAATACATTTTAGTGGTTATTAATTGTTTCTCAAAATATGTTTGGGCCTTTCCATTAAAAAACAAAACTGGGGAAGAAGTGTCGAAAGCGATGGAAAAAGTGTTTAAGGAACAGGTGCCACTTCATCTTCAAACCGATCATGGGAAAGAGTTTTACAATTCGACTATGGCAAAACTGTTGAAAAGATACAATGTCAAACACTATAGTTCATTTAGTGAAAAAAAGGCTCAAATTGTTGAGAGGGTAAACCGAACCCTTAAAAACCTAATGTGGAAGGAATTTAACTATCAAGGATCTTACAAATGGTATGATATACTTCCGAAAATTGTTCGAATTTATAACAATCGGAAACATCAAACTATAGAGATGAAACCCTCAGAAGTGCGAAAAAGACATGAAAAACTACTGCTCAAAACGGTTTATAACCATATAAAGATGACATTTAAACCAAAATACAAGGTTGGTGACTATGTTCCCATTTCAAAAATACGAGGTGTGTTTGATAAAAAATATATGCCGAATTGGTCCACTGAAATTTTTACAGTTAAGAAAATTCAGCTCACCAACCCAGTAACATACCTATTGGAGGATGCTAGCAAAACTGAAATTAAGGGAGGATTCTATGAGCTTCAGCTACAAAAAGTAAAATATCCTGATATATATTTAGTAGAAAAAGTTTTAAAACGTGCCAAAAATAAGGTGTTTGTAAAGTGGTTAGGATTTGATAACAAACATAATAGCTGGATAGATAAAAGTAATGTTGCTTAGTACTAAATAAAGAAAAACATATAAAACTTATTGGTGTATTTTATTTACTAATTTTCTTAAAATATAATTACATTTAGAATACATATTTAATGGGAACAACCATCCTCTAATTATAGCAGTTACTAAATAACTAAAATGAGCCACCCATTGATCATATTCTAAAATTTGATGGGTTATTATACAGCTTTGAAGTACCATTTAACTGTTTCTTCTCATTTCGAATATTAGTTGACTCTTCCATTTGCTCCTCTTCATAAATTCTCCCCTCTTCGGGTTTAATATGTTTTTGACGCATCTCTTCAAAAAACTCTGGAGAGAGATGTGTTTGATACTTTAATAAGTATTCTTAGTCGATGCGCCATTCATTTTCTCTTATAAAATTTTCAGACATCCGTTGATAACGACAAAGAAAAGGCCAATAGAGTTCGCTTTTAAACATATGCATAAAAGCTTCGCTTAAATTTTGATATCTAGACACATTGGGCCAATGCATCTTATTAATATAGGTCGCCATAAACATATCAGATAATCTTTGTTTGCGACAAATTACTTCCCAGTTCACATGGTCACAAAACCATCCAATAAAGTCCTCTGTAATAACTGGTGACGCAGAGATCTCATCCCACACTTTATTAATACTATTATTTTCAATCATCTTTAAAAGCGTTCTTTCTGAAAGTAAGAGTTTCAACTTATAAAGCCCTCTATTTATAGGTTGAAGTAAAAGTAACCTTTGACCTTTGATACTTCTTTTTAACCACGATAGCCTTGTTGAATATATTTCTTAACTTCTTCGTTTTTCTTCTGTTCACAAGAGCTGTGTTTTGTTACAATCCAATCAGCAGGTCGATGTGGATTTCCTCTGGTACAATAGATGCAACGGGGATTTTTTATTCTTGGTTTAATCCACTCATAGGTTGGTAACATTGTATTTGGTTGACTTAAAAAAAACACCAAGTTTTGATGATCTACACTGTTCAACGGTTGACTATAAAATAACCAACGCAGTAAGTTCAATCGTTTTAGCATAGATAAAATAATCCTTTATCTACATCTATAGTTTTAGATAAATCAGTTTTTCTGTGTCTGTCGTAGCGATAGGTTGTGCGTGTGAAATGATAAAATGTTCCCAACCACCATCAATTTATCATAATTTTCGCTGTGATAAATGTGGAAGAGTAGACATAGTTAAAATAAGCACAGGCAACAAAATTGCTTCATATTTGTGTGATATTTGTAGAAATACAACAACGAGACGTGATAAATTAAAATTTAGAACACAGTAAGATGGACTTTCAATATAATTATTGGTCAACTAAAATTGACTTTGAACTAGAAGAGCTTTTAGAAGAGAAAAGTTATGAAAATATTTATAAATGGTTAGCAGAATGGATATATTTTGGGTTTGATTCATGCAGATATATCATTGAGGAAAAACTACCAACATTATACCCATTATTACCTACAATATGGAAACGTAAATTAACAGAGGCAGCGCTGGAATATACGAAAATATATCCAAACTATGACGTGAAAAAACATCTTCAATCAATTATTTTTAAATTTGATGGTCGAGATGAGTGTGGTTTATATGATATATATGAATAAAAATATATAATTAAAACATACTTTGAGTTTTTATTTTAGAATTGTTTACTTTGAGACATCCTGTACAACATAAGTAACCAGCTGTATTAGATAAAACAGGAACGTGTGCGGGTCGTAAGTTTATCCTATAACTGCATAAACAATGATAAGAGATACACAGGCTATCCCGATTAATTTTAACAAATATTTTTAGAAATTATTTTATTTTTTAACCAACAATTACCTAAGGCCTTTTTCACATTAAGACTTACCTAGACCAGGCTAAGCTAGTGAAGTAGCTATCTTACGAAAAAAAACATCCCATTTTACCTACTCTCTTTGGCACCTAACTCATTGACCAATAGGGCCTTTCAACAGCCTCTGGTTGTTACGTCATTGCTCACAACTTCTTACACACTTCTTTTAGTCCCAAGGTCATACCAAGTTCACTTCTTCAGCAACAGACAGACAGACATACAGACAGACAGAACTGGATGGCATGTTACCATTTGCTCCAGAACCCACACTACTGTACTACTCACGACTTTACCCATTTTCATATTTCTACTGCGTTTTTTTAAAAAGTTATTATCAAAAAAGTTTAAAAAATTGACAACTTTGATGCTCTGTATCTCGACAAAGAGTTTTTTTGACTCATGCATTATAGGAACGTTTTTATCAGACAAGACCTCTATCACCTGGTGGCCTATGGCCCCTAAGTTTTGGGACACCCTATATAAACAAAAACCGGAAATTATTATTTTTTCAAGGCTTTGGAGATTGTATTAGTTTTTACGGCTCCAGTAGGTACAAAACAGCGCTGTGCAAAATGGCGCGGAACAAAATAGGGGCGACAAAATAGCACTGCGACAAACAGCGCTATGATAAAATAGCAAGGGAAAATTGCTCACAGATAAATAAACAAACTTAAAAAAGCGCTACTTTGATGCCGCTATTTTGTTCCGCGCTGTTTTGTACCGGTGCCTATATTTTACCAAGTTTCAATAGCACCAAAGTTTAAAAAACAGGCAGGCTTACGTTATGACACCCGCACGAAAGTTGAACCGATTTAAATGCGACTTTCTTTATTGAAATCTGGATTTATTGTTGACTAGATGTAACAGAAGTTGTCGAGAACTATTTTTGTATTTAATAATTAAATGGCTCATGTTTTTAATTTTTTTAATATTGTTTATTGTTATAAAGCATATTTTACACTAACAATTCCTAAAATAAGTAAATATTAAAAAATATAATTATCTTCAAACTTAGTGTGCATAGACACTTCGTTTCTCAGGTGGCTGCTAACTTACCTCAAGTGTTAAAAAAGTTTTCAGTAAGGATCGTTTTTTACGGCATCTGCTGGTTTCTCTGAAAACATACAACTAAAACCTGTAAATTATTGACAATTATGCAGGATATATAGGTTTCTTTTCTTATGTAGTTATTTTAATGACTTCTAATTCGAAATGATTGGGTTTTTTAAGGATATGGTTAATTACCTCAGGTTACGTCAGGTCTAGCCTGACACCTAATCTGAAAATTATCTTGCTTTATTCATATACTCACAAAACCCCGTAACAAAATAAAACTAAATATTGCATAATTTGTATCGATAATTGTCAGAAACATTATTCTGTTTTAATATTTTATACCGCACGATAAAAAAAAATGTCTTAGATCAAAGCAAATTGCTTTGAAGAAAAATAATTTGTGCTTTCCTATTCACCAAGAGAATATTTTCTTGATATAGCACAAAAAATGTCTTGCCTCTTATTTTAATGTGAAACAGAATTTTTTTTTTATAAATTAGAACTGAATAAAGACAATTTGCTTTGTTACTAAATGGAATATACTGAAAAAAAACAATTAAAGAAGAAAAATAAAGTCTCTTTTTAAGATTAAACATTGCGTTGAACTAAAAAGAAATATTTTAATTCAAAACAAATTGTTTTACGGTAAAACAATTTATTCAAGAAAAGAACGTGTTTTCATTCTAGACAAAAATTTTTACCGTGGGCGTTTTTATTATTAGACAAGGCAAAAATTTAGGATGTCCAACTAATTGTACCTCTTTACCACATTTTATACACATATATAGTACCATTCCACGGTTCCAAGAACCTATACTTCGTCAAGTTTTTTGTTTACTTGTCTGAGGCGCAGAGGCGATCTACTGAGATACGAGATTCCTACAAACTTGTCTCTTATTTATTATATTTTTTCACAAACCCTGTATATCTGCCTATATTTTTTAAAAGCTGTTAAAATATCTAATTAAATGATGTATTAGAATTTTTTTGAAATTAAGTATTTTGTGCAAGCTGTGCTTGACAATTACACTTGCTTAACTCGGCTTGGTTAAGCAGCGGGATTAAAGTAAAAAGTTTTCTGCCAGGGAGCAGCCTCACTCCCTGCAATGACCAAGAAGGCTTATGGTACAGTAAACTAAGTAGGTATAGTGAGAACAACTATCAAATGTTGAATCTGTTTTATTAAGATAAATCCTCTCTTTTTATATTAAAAAATTGTTATAGTTCGTGATAAATTATAAAATATAAAATTCAATATAATGTGTTGTTTTATAAATTAAATAATTTATATTATTTAAATAGGTAAACTTGAGAAGGTTAGTTTATGTTATTAAAACCTAATTTCTCAAGATCACCTGTGTTTAAATAATAAATTTAACTAAAAACCAAGATTTATGAAAAATGGTAAAAAAATAAAATCTGTTTAATTTTGTAATTAAACATTTTCCCCTCTCTACAGAAGGGGTGACTGTATGGACCTCAGGTTGAATAATGCTGTTGATGTGGTAGGAAGGTATCGAAATAGGTACTTCTGCTTCATTTATAACGTGAGTCAGTGTCTTAAAACTGCTAACAGTGAATCTAGGCATCGCATCGATTGTGTTTTGGTTTTTGTTGTCATCGTACGTCGTTGAACTTTTCGCTGTGGCGACAAATTTTTTCTGTTCCAAAATATTATGATCCATTTTTGTTATTGTTATTATTGCTTTACTATTATAGATGCCATAAAGAAATTGTAAATTGGGCGGCAAGAATTTAAAAATGTTTTGTTGCATATTTGTAATGGCAAAATGTTTATGACTTATTTGCCATTGTCCTTCCGCCTCTTCAGTAAATTTTGAGTTGGAATGTTTCTTCTTTTGGAATTTCTTTCTAATAAGGATTGTTGCTTCTTGTTTAAAAGTTTTCTTCCCTTTTTTATGTCTTCTTGACTTTTGGTTATGTTTGGACTTTTTATTCTGAAATGAACCAATTTTCTTTTTGGCTTTAAATTGAGGACTTTTTTTACTTTGCTATTTAATTTGACATGCTGAATTTTCGTGTCTCTTACTAAGGTTTTGTCTTGTATAACCAAGATGACTGGAGTTATCTGAGCATATTTTTGTTCTGATATACATGATCTGGGTAACATTCTAAATTCTCTTCTTTTTCAGTTTGTTGAGTTTGAACCTTTGATTCTGGAATTGAGCCATTGATTCTTGAATTGAGCGTATACATTTATTTTCTTAAAAAATTAAAAAAGTCTTTTATTGTGGGGATTTTGTTTTGAAACTCTTGGAACCAACTATGGTACGACTTTTCTAGTTTAAATGTCAATTTCTTTGACAATAGTTTCATCAATGGTAGGTCCCAAGTTTCTGTATTTTACCCAGAGGTTTGAATGTCTCTAAGGCACTGACGGCTCATTTCATAAAGCTGTTGTAATTCTTTAACTGTTTCTTCATCCATACTTGGGATGTCTCGGATATCATCTAAACGATCCATAATGACGTTTGGAATCTGAAAAATTTCACTGTACTTAAAATCAGCTGATGGGTTCTTGATCAACTCTTCGATTCTTTTAATTAAGTACTGAATGACTTCGTTCAATGTGGGCAATCTGCCTAGTTTGCAGTTCACCCATTCATGGTGTAAAACGTGCGTCTGGACATCCCATTTCTGGTAAATTATGTTTAAATTATTGGCTCCCAATTGACTTTAATCACTTGTGAAAATTCAAGTACATCTTCGGCATGCAGTAGGAGCTTTTTTAGTTCTTATGCTGACGCATACTCCATTATATGTATGTCTAGAAGGCAATCTAGAAGGTGTGAGCCCATTTTGTATCTTCTTAGCTGTCTTTCTAGCAATATCCTTTCTAGATTTTTTCCTATCATTGTGGTCGGTTGGCTCTTGTACTGGTTTCTTCTTAATGATTTTTTGTTTATGTTGGTGTTGGCCTGTTAATTATGTAGGTTGTGTAGCGGCTTCGGACAGGACAAGTGTACGGACAGTCGTACGGGCAGATGGACAGTTTTCTGACGCTTGTAGAATGGATGGACTTTCTCGTGGAAGGTCGCTCTGGTTGAAGCTCTCTTGAGTAGTGGCTTCGGACAGGACAAGTGTACGGACAGCTGTACAGGCAGGTGGACGGACTTTCTCGTGGAAGGTCGCTCTGGTTGAAGCTTTCTTGCGTAGTGGCTTCGGACAGGTGTATGGATAGTCGTACTGTCAGGTGGACGGCTTTTTGCAGCTTGTAGAATGGACGGACTTTCTCGTGGAAGGTCGCTCTGATTGAAGCTCTCTTGAATAGTGGCTTCGAACAGGACAAGTGTACGGACAGTCGTACAGGCAGGTGGACGGACTTTCTCGTGGAAGGTCGCTCTGGTTGAAGCTCTCTTGCGTAGTGGCTTCGGACAGGACAAGTGTACGGGCAGGTGGACGGACTTTCTCGTAGGTGGAAGGTCGCTCTAGTGGACGGTTGGGCTGTAGTGGTGTTCTTCTTACGGGCGTCGGCGGTGGTTTCTTTCTTCGAAGGACCAATGTGCAAGCTGTGCTTGACAATTACACTTGCTTAACTCGGCTTGGTTAAGCAGCGGGATTAAAGTAAAAATTTTACTGCCAGGGAGCAGCCTCACTCCCTGCAATGACCAAGAAGGCTTATGGTACAGTAAACTAAGTAGGTATAGTGAGAACAACTATCAAATGTTGAATCTGTTTTATTAAGATAAATCCTCTTGTTTTATATTAAAAAATTGTTATAGTTCCTGATAAATTATAAAATATAAAATTCAATATAATGTGTTGTGTTATAAATTAAATAATTTATATTATTTAAATAGGTAAACTTGAGAAGGTTAGTTTATGTTATTAAAACCTAATTTCTCAAGATCACCTGTGTTTAAATAATAAATTTAACTAAAAATGAAGATTTATGAAAAATGGTAAAAAAATAAAATCTGTTTAATTTTGTAATTAAACATATTTAGATTTTCCAAAAAATTTGCGATTTAAAAAAAATATTTTTTTTGTTTTTTAATCCTCAAAAGCAGAAAATATAAAACAAATAATACGGTTTACCACTTTTGAAATCTGTTAACTACTAAAAAATAATTTTAAAAAAGTCAAATTTGCTACTATACAGGGGAAACACGATAAGGTTTTATGCTGACAAAAACAAGCAAAATCGCATTTTTTTAAAGATATTTTATTGACTCGGATTAATCGAATTTTCTTTAAAATATGTTTAATTATTCACCAGTTTGCAGCAGAATTTTGGTGCTATCGCAAAAAAAATTCTAGATACAAGAACATAAGCCACACAAATAATCAGAAATATTAAAAATGCCGATTTGGCGTCAATTTTGTCCGTTTTTGCCATTTCTACTGGGGATTTTATCTGGTAAAATTTTTTTCGTTCTTATATATTTCTAAATAAAAAAGTGTCACATTTGTCTATCTGCGCGATGGTGCTCTATATCCAATTATTTATTCTAGCAAACCATGTTTTTTTTAGTATTTCTATTAATTTTTTATACTTTACAATTATCAACACAAATATTATGGTTGACGAGCAAACGTAATATTTTTCTTTAATTTAAAAAAAAAATAAACAGCTTTTAAAAAAATTTAGGCAGTATATACAGGGTGGTCCCGTTTGTGAAGAAATATAATAAGTGTCAGTAAATCGCCTCTACGCCACAGACCAGTTAACAAAAAATAAAGTAAGTTCTTGAAACCGTGGAAGGTACTGTATATGTATTGGTTGATATAGAGAAAACCCAAACGAATTCGTTCTTTTGCTTGTAGATATTAGCATGGTGTAAACGGCCTGCAAACGATATTCGCTCCATTGCATTAAAGACCAGCGGTACAATAATTGGAAAATTAATGCGTCCCTAAAACAAAATTATTTTTTAAATAAAGCTAGAAAGCAGTGCAAAGAACTAACCACGTCAATTTCCCTCATAATATTAAAATAAATAAGTACTGCTTATTAGAGAACGTCCTTAAATTACGTAACGCAAAAATTCAGGATTTTTGACCCCCCCCCCCCCTCGTACCGCATTTTCAAGAAAAAACACATTAAAAAAACATTGAGTGTAACGCAAGGCCAAACCCCCCCCCCCCCTAGAGCGTTACGTAATTTAAGGACAGGCCCTTAATTGTTATAATAGTTTACAATATACTTTACCTATCATTATTGATGGTCTCCTTTTTACGTGAATATGAGTGTTCATATGTAATTGTGGATCTGTAAAGAATAATTTTGACATTAAATCTCAAAAAGAAATGGATCGACTAAACTTCCCTCCTAGCTAAGTGGCTACTGTAGAAGTCAATAGAGCTGCTTTAAGTTTTTAAATTAATATGTTTCAAACAGTGGCGGATCCAGGGGGGGCGGATCCAGGGGCACCCCCCGAGAATTTTTTGAATATACAAAAAATTAGTAAAAAGTAATGTTTTTGCTAATAAAAATTCAAAATTTTTGCCTGCGGCGCATGAAAGTGTCTATTGTTATTATCATCAAAATTACAACCACTGACTAATTCAATAAAATGCTGCTTAAAAAAATATATACCGTTTTTTACCAACAGAGAATGTCACCTAAAGTGGCACCCCCGAGAAGCACCTCTGGATCCGCCCTTGGATTCAAATATCTTAGGAAATAAAGCTTGTTATATTTTATTTAAAATATATTTTCATAAACCTTAAAATACTAAATAAATTTTCTAGCTACTTTTTACTTTATTGAATATATACAAATAAACAAATAGACTCTCAGGCAGATATACGATAAAATATCCCTAATTTAGGTCAAAATATTTGAAAAGAATTTTTGGACGTTATTCATACTTAAAAAAATAAGAAAAACAATAAAAAATTATTAAATTACTCACCCTGTCTCCGTGTTGGCCAAGGTATCACTAAAATTTAACATGCAATTTTTATGATATATCATACGTGTAATGGTCATCTAGTTCAGTTTCGAGAAAAACCAAATAGAAGGATAACATTTATGTGTAAATATTTAATTATTGCTTTTTGCATCGTTTATACAGGGAGTCCCATAACTTAGGAGCCATAGGCCAACAGGTGATAGAGGAGGTCATGTCTGATAAAAAGTTTCCGCATGGGTTCATCAAAGTTGGACATTTTTTAAACTTTTTTGATAATAACTTTTTAAAAACACCCAGTAAAAATATGAAATTGGCTAAAGTCATTTATTAGAACAAGAGCAATAAATTGAATTAAAAATAATTTTTGAAAAAATTAATCGGTCAATTTTTTTCAGAAAAAACAAATTTTTTGGTATAAATTTTTGTAAATGCCTTATTTAATTTTTTTAAAATTTATGGAGGTTATTTTGACAGCCTGTATCTTCTCAACTTGTACTTTTATCAAAAAAAATAATACCACATTTTTGAATCACAATTACCTGAGTATTCAGCTGGCTGTGACAGATTTAATTTTTTTTCTAAAGCCGTTTTTCTCCCCACTCGTCTAACTTTAAAAATCCTATATCTTAAAAACAGATGTACGTTGACCCCCATCTTATAAAAACTTTTTTCTCGGAAATAACCTTCTCTCACGTCCCTGAAAATATTAAGATAAATATTTGTTACAATATTTTTCGATATACTTTACCTATCATATTTAATGATCCACTTATTCTGCTTTCTTTTGTATGAATAGGAATGCTCATGTGAAATTCTTTATCTGTAAAGAATAATTCAAAAGTAAATGGATCAACTACCTTCCTAGCTAATAACCTACTGTAGAAAGCATAGCTGCTGTAAGTTCTAAAAAAATATGTTCAAAATATCTTAGAAACTAAAGCTTGCTAGAATATATTTAAAAAATAAAGGTATGAAAAAAAATTATAAAAAAAATTAGGCACTTGTTCGTGCGTTTTCTTATTTTTTTTTAAATCACAGAAGCAACTGATTATTATTATCTGCCTACTGTATTAAAAAATAACTACTTACTTATTATGATGATGTTGAAGAGGCCGGGCGAGCTTTTTCTGGCAAGAAAGCGGCATTTCTTTTTGAACAAAAAATTTAAACATTTACTTTGAAACGAACAAAATGCCAAAGTATTTGATTAGTGACTTTAGGTGACACTGTCATCCTAAAAATTCTAACAGGAGGCCTTACTATACTTTAACCATTTACTGTGTCCTAAGTCGACATCACCTATTACTCTAAACAAAACCACCTACTGGGGGCAATGCTTTACTCAGTAGTGCCACCTTTTCACTGATATTTAACTATTTTGCATTGTTGCCTTTTACGTAAAAAATTGCCTAAATCAAATTTGTCCCCTTAAGGCACAAAATTGTTGATCTGGACGCAGCCTGATATTTTAGGCCAGAAACTGAGTCATCATGATATACCATTTAATGCCATGGTTGTAGCCTTAGACCACTGGTGGGTCATTAACCTTTTGACATATTCAACAGTGTACAAGGAGCAACAATTTACCCGCACTAGCTGCTAGCTCCAAATAGACACTCCATATACCCTGTCCCATGTGGTGATTTCCTGAATGGCCAAGTCACCGAATCTATTCAGAGAATCAACAGACCGCCACCCATAGATGTTTTCTGGTGTGATCCCAAAGGGTACAAGTTTTATTTTTTTTTTGTTTACCTTTTGGTCAAAGCTCGTCCGTTACCAGACTACCCATTTACTCATGGGTCGAGGCCCCTATAGTCGCCTCTTACGACATGCCTAGGGATTACCGTGGTCCTATTCTAATCTCCGGACACCATGTGGACCTTATACTAGAAAAAACAAATGGCGCCGCAAATTTAAGATGGTACGTTTTGGAAAAAATAGCGCCGCAGAACACAGTTTCTTACATAAAAAATGCTAAAAATGTTTAGAATTTTTTTTTTAGTTTCTTTAGTACATAAAAAATATTAAACATTTTTAGAAAAATTTGGTGTTGTAGAAAAAAACAAAAAAAAATGGCGCTACAGAAAAATAATGTAGATAAAAATGAATAAACTAAAAGAAAATTATTAATTAAATAAATTGCGACAAAAATTTTCGGGAAAACGGTACATAAATTAATCCATGATGGATCTGATACCTTCCTAGCTAGCCTATTAGCACACTTTACGTAAAGCCATGATATATCAGCCTCGAAAACAGTTTTTTGTAAATATCTTAGAAACTAAAACTCCGAAATCAGCTTATTGATGCGATGCTCCGTTAAAAAGTTAGCATTTACAAAAAAAATCATAACAAAAACATTTCATGTAAAAAAAAGTCGAGTACGCGAAAATGGTATTCTGTAAAAAGAATTGAGGTAAAATTAAAGCCAAGTTCTCCAATACAAATTTCAAAATGAAAGGTTCTTACTAATTTGGAAATATTTTTTAAAATTTTGCTATTCCAGCCAAACATCTTTATGTTCAATTTAGCACTGTGCCTAAGTGTCATTTACAGCCCTAGTAGCCAAGTTTAGAAAAATATTTCCAAACTAGTAAGAACCTTTCATTTTGAAATTTGTATTGGAGAACTTGGCTTTACTTTTATCTCAATTCTTTTTACGGAATGCCATATTCGCGTACTTAGCTTTTTTTACATGAAATGTTTTTGTTATGATTTCACTTCTTTTTGAAAGGAATTGGATAATACTTAATTTTTTAAGTAGTAAAATGTGCGGAATATTGTTCAAAACTTTTGCAATGCCTTACTTAAATTTTTGAGGTATTTTAATTTTTTTCCGTGGTTTTATCGTAGTTCCTATCAGCCTTCCAAAGCTCAGCTCTCTAGCGTTTCTGAAAGTGCACAATGTTACTCTTACATAACTTTACATGTATAGGGAAGGGAAATAAATTAAAATTGTCGTGGTTTTAAATTTTGTCCTATAGTTTTATTATAGTTCCTATCAGTATTTCAATGCTCAGCTCTCTAGCGTTTCTGGAAGTGGGTAATGTTACTTTTACATAACTTTACATATATAGGGGAGGAGAGTAAATTAAAATATTTGACTTTTTAAATTTTTTCCCATGGTTTTATCATAATTTCTATCGGCATTCTAATGCTCAGCTCTCTAGCGTTTCTGGAAGTGGGCAATGTTAGTTTTATATAAATTTACATTTATAGGAGAGGGAAGTAAATTAAAATGTTGGTGTTTTTAAATTTTTTCATACAGTTTTATCATATTGTCTTTCAGTCTTAAAAAGTTCAGCTCTCTAGCGTTTCTGGAAGTGGGCAGTGTTACTTTTACATAACTTTACATTTATAGGGGAAGGAAGTAAATTGGAATTTTGGGGTGATTTAATTTTTTTCTATAACTTTTTCATATTTACTATCGGTCTTCCAGAGCTCAGCTCTCTAGCATGTCTGGAAGTAGGCAATGTTACTCTTACTTAAATTTATTAGGGAGGGAAGTAAATTAGAATTTTGAGGTGTTTTAATTTTTTCCTACAGTTTCATCATAGTTCCTATCAGTCTGCCATAACTCAACTCTCTAGCATTTCTGGAAGTGGGCAATGCTACTTTTACATAACTTTAAATGTATAGGGTAGGGGAGTAAATTAAAATTTTGGGTATTTTTGATTTTTTCCTATAGTTTTATTATAGTTCCTATCAGTCTGTCAAAGTTCAATTCTCTAGCATTTCTGGGAGTGGGCGATGCTACTTTTACATAACTTTAAATTAATAGGGGAGGGGACTAAATTAAAATTTTGGGGTTTTTTGATATTTTCCAGGGGTTTGGTCATAATTTCTATCAGTCTGCCAAATTTCAGCTTTGTAGCATGTCTGGAAGTACAGTAGAATATTGATGATCTATATATTTTTTTGAAATTTCGTAACTACTTTACTACTTTATGGAATTCCATGAAACTTGGAGTGGTTGTTAATTCCATGGAGATCAACGACTGTGCAAAGTTTGAGATTCGTAGCTCATTCCAAAGCAGAGTTTTAGGTAGGTCGAATATCGGCTGAAATGTTTCAAGAAAAGATGGTTACGGCGCGCGAACTTGGCGAGGCACTGCCGTGCCCTCAGATTTACTGTCATTAGCATTAATGGATTTTGCCCAAAATCTAATCAGCTCTTTAGAGTGTCGAACACTATTTTACCTGAAAATTTTATGAAAATCGGTTGAGCGGTTTAGGAGCTCTCGTGTTCCGGACAGAAAAAAAATACACACACACACACACACACACACATACACACACACACACACACACACACACACACACACACACACACACACACACACACACACACACACACACATACACACACACAGACGGACGTCACGACGATATTGCTAGGATAGGTCAAAATACACCCAATAACACATTCTAGGCATTAGCTCAAAAAAAAAATTTTTTTCGTCGAAAACAATACCAGCAGCAATGACTAGAGAACTAGCCATTGCTGCGCGGGCTAGGAAGGTAAAAAAAGGTGTTAATTTCAAAAGTCTAAGGCCCGCAGTTGAAGTTTTCACAGACTTGGTCAGTGTGCCTCTGATATATTATGCTCATTTCTTTTGAAGGGTTAATTATAAGCCCGAGGAGGCTTGGAGCCCCCCCCCCCTAATTGCTCCACTGGTTTTGTGAATTCCTAGAAACATTTATTTTTACTTCAAGGCGGCTGTTTTGGAAAAGTGTGTTTAACTTATTAAATTTGTGTAACTGTATACAATAGCTGAGTGATTAATAATACTTTTTTGGAATAAAAACTGTTTTAGGGACAGAAAATTAAAAAAAAAAAAACTAATAAATGTAAAAAAATTCCTATTTTTATGTACCCGTATGGAACATACATAATTTCTTTAAGCCAGGGGGACATTGCTGTGCAGCAAATTTATCTTTAAAAATAATATTGTTACAAATTTAACTTATTAAAATTTTATAGTTAGAATTTATTTAGGTTTAGTGTAGTATTAGGTTGATTTTTCTTATGGTTGTATTCTTAGTCTAGGTTTTACTTGCGTTGTCTGTGACACTTGTGCTCGAACGGTCCGCGGTCTAGAAAAGACTACAATTAGCGAGAATCGAAAGAGGATGGAAAATTCTCGAATATTAGGCAGACCCTATATATAGGGCCGGGGTCTCGCATCGAGGCAGTCAGTCACAGATAACGTACTGTAGTGGTCGTGAGATATTAACACGAAGTTAATAGACCGATTATAGTAGTGAATTATCAGCAAGTTATTAATAAGTTTAAGTGCGTGTTTTTGTACATAATTGTCGAAATAAATTGACATTACGTTTTTGACGTTTGCCAGTTTTCTTTGAAGCAGTGAACCCGTAACAATTGGTGTCAGAAGTGGGATTAAAAGTAATAAATAGTGGAAAGACTATCCTTACATAGTACCACCGGCTAGGACAATTAAAAAGAAGAACAGTAAGTGATTTTGCCAGAATATTCAGAATTGAATAGTGCAAAAACTACCCTTACATAGTACCACCGGCTAGGACAATTGGACAGAAGAACAGTAAGTGATTTTTCCAGAATATTCAAAGAAGTTCGATATTGTTTTATTCAAAAACCAAAAGAGATATTTGAGCACCGACTTCGACATTAACCTTAAAGTCCAAAAATTGATAATTAGAGAGATTTTCTAGAATATTCTATCACTTTCTACGACGTTCTATTCGAAAACCAGAAGAAATATCCAAAAAGCGACTTCGACATTAGCTTAGTAATTGCAAAAGTAAGAATTAAAAAGAATTTCTAGAAGATTCCATAACATTCTACGACGTTCTATTCAAAAACTAGAAGGGATATACAAATACCGACTTCGACATTAGTTTAGTTATTTCAAAAGTAAGAATTAGCAAGATTTTCTAGAATATTCCATAACATTCTATGACGTTCTAATCGAAAACCAGAGGAGATATATAAAAACCGACTTCGACAGTAGCTTAGCTATTTTAAAAGTAAGGATTAAAAAGTATTTCTAGAATATTCCATAACATTCTACGACGGTCTATTTGAGAACCAAAAGAGATAATAAAAAAGTGACTTCTACATTTGTCTAGTAGCAGAAAGAGTAACATTTACCAGTATATTCCAGAACATTCCTTAAGGTTCTATTTAAGAATTGGAAGAGATATTAAAAAACCAACTTCGACATTCGCTTTATAGCCCTGAAATAAACGTTTTAAGTGATTTATCATGAAGTTGATGCTTACTAGACAAGGATCGGCAAAGATGGAAGATCTAACTAAAATGATGCAGGCTCTAGCAGCTCAAATGGCTCAAAACCAGAACGTTATAAGACAGACCATTGAACAAAACCAGAACGACATGCAGCAGACCATGGAACAAAACCAGATCGACATGCAGGAAAACTTTGACCAAATAAAGAGCAACTCCGAACAGCTGAGAGAAAAGTTTAAGACTGCAACCGAAGATCTTAAGGAATAAATAACTCAAAGAATGCATAGTGTGGAACAAAAGGTACAAAATAAATTGCAGAATGTAGAAAAAAAGGTACAAAATGTTGAAGAAAAGGTACCGAATGTGAGGGAAGAAGTTTTTCAAACCATGGAAGAAAAATTCCAGGACGTGTCAAAACAGCTTATACAGATCCAAAAAGATCACAACAAAATAAAAGCTCAGGGATGTGTTGTGAATTCCAACCAAAACATTAAGCCTCCAAATTTCGATTAAACGTCTTCCTGGTCCACCTACAAACAACAATTTGAAGCTGTCGCCGCTGCAAATGGTTGTGACGAGGACGAAAAAGCTAGAGCCTTGTTAGTAGCTTTACGAGAACCTGCTCTGGGACTTTTACGGTCTATTCCAGCGGAACAAAAACAGAGTTACAATGCTTTAGCGGCAGCTTTAGAAAGAAGATATGGAGATGAACATTTACGAAATTTGCATTGGTCAGAATTTCGTCAACAAAGAGCAGGGAAGTCATTAAAGAGTATGAAGCGGATATCAGGAGGCTGATGTACTTGGCTTACCCAGAAATGCCAGAAAATTACAGAGATCCCTTCACGGTAGATCGCTTTATTAACGGCTGGCGAGACACGGACTTAGCAAAGTTACTTCGTCGAGAATGCTTCCATAACAGCAGTGAAGTATTGATTCGAGCCCTTGAAATTGAATAATCAAATAATATGTCCAGGCCAAAAGTGAGAGCTGTGTCAATTCAGGAGGGAGAAGAAATGAGACTGGGGATGAGGTCAACTTAAAAATGCTAATCCAACTGTTTCAATCACTGATAGAGAAGATTGATTATTTAAAAGACAGCAGACGTTCCCCTCCAAATGTAAAGTGTTTCGGATGCGGACGTACAGGGCATATTCAACGCGATTGTCGTGTCCAAATGAGGTCTCGCTCACCATCTAGTGGGACAGAATACCGAAGAAGAGATCAGGAAAACTAAAACTAGACAACGCAGAGGGGCGGGTGTTGGCTAATGGGAATTTAGCCCCCAAAATTTACTCTATTAAGAGCTTAAAACATACTGCTGACAGTCTTAACATCGACGGACTTATTAATTGGAGAAAAGTTAATATAACAGTAGACACTGGTGCTGCCATATCATTGCTTAAGTTCAAAATTGCAACGAGATATAAAATTCGACCAACAGAAAAGAAAATAACACTTAAGACTGTGACTGGAGAATCCGCCGACGTGTTGGGGCAGACAGAGATAGACCTATAGCTGGAAAGATTGAAGATTCGCCACACGGTATTGGTTGCCGAAATAGAAGACGAATTTATTTTGGGAATGGACTTGAAGTAAACATGGATTTGCGTTTGATAATAAACTTAATACCCTAAGATTTGGGAATGAAGAGTTCATTTTGTCAAATAGTCACTTCAATAAAGAACCAATAAAGGTGGTGGCAGTATGCACAACAAGACTGGTCGGTAACAGTGAGACCATAATTTTTGGGAGGCTAGAAAGTAAAACATCAAGCTGCGTCGGACTCATAAGCCAACAGAATACACCCAACACCTACCTCGTTGCAAAGTCACTAGTTAAAACGGATAAAGACATCCCGATTAGAGTCGCCAATATTTTCCCAAATAGTTTCAAAATTAATAAGGGGGAGGTGGTAGCATTTTTTGAACCAGTACAGAAAGTATCAAGATGTAAGGAGCCAACTTCCGAGGATAAAAGCAAGTTACCAATAGAGGTACTTCAGCAATTTCAGTCAACTTGGCAACATCTCACTCCAGAAGAATTTCATAAAGCGAGAGTTTATAGAAGGACAAAGTAATATCTTCGAAACTAAGAGTATTTCGGGACGCACAAACCTTATTCAACATGCTATCAACACTGGCGATGCCCAACCGATAAGACAGCTTCCAAGAAGACTACCAATGGCCAAACAAGAAGAAGTTCACAATCTCATATATAAATAAAATGCTCAGCGACGGTGTTATTGAAGAATCATCAAGTCCTTGGTCATTTCCTGTGGTGTTGTTTACTTAAAATGATGGAAGTACTAGGTTTTGTATCGACTACAGGAAATTTAACGATGTGACCAAGAAAGATAGTTACCCACTGCCACGTTGGCAGGATCATATTGGTTTTCTACTCTTGACCTGAAAAGTGGGTATTGGCAAGTAGGAATCTTTGAAAGAGATAAAGAGAAGACTGCATTCTCTGCTGGAAGTGGACTTTATCAGTTTAATGTGATGCCATTTGGCCTATGCAATGCCCCAGCTACATTTGAAAGACTAATGGAAGTCGTTCTACGAGGCCTTACTTGGAAAACCTGCTTAGTCTATTTGGATGATGTCATAGTAATGGGAAAATCATTTCAAGATCATCTAGACAATTTACGAGAAGTAATTTCAAGAATTGGAAACGCAAATTTTAAACTAAACTCAAATAAATGTTTTCTATTCCAAGAAAAAGTTGAGTTCTTGGGTCACGTCGTTTCCCGAGAAGGCATCCATACCGACGAAAAAAAGTTACAAGCATTAAAAGAATGGCCTCAACCTCAAGCTTTTTGGGTCTGTGTACATACTACAGACGATTTGTAGAAGGATTCGCCAAAATAGCGTCTCCATTACATAGACTTACAGAAGATAAAGCTTCTTACAAATGGAATACCGAATGTGACCCAGCATTTAGAAGACTAAAAGCAGCATTATGTTGTAGTCCGATTCTTGCATATCCCATTCCCAAACGTAAATTCATATTAGATACTGATGCGAGCAACGATGGGATAGGAGCAGTACTCTCCCAAGTACAAGATGGAGAAGAACGGGTCATCGAATTTTTCAGCAAAAAGCTATCCAAACCAGAGTGTTAGCTCCCGCTAAATTTCGCGGTTGTTTATATATATTTTTAAAAACACACAACTGTATGAAGGACAAAGCGCATTCCGCGTATTTGGACATGCGCACCAACAACCAGTGAGATCCTTGTCAATCGCCTAGAGAAAATGGCGTGTTAATTTCGTTCTCCAACTATTTCAAATATCTACACCTGAAAGTGCTCGATTTTTGTGTACTGAAGCATAGAACTAGAAACTTCAGCCCTTCAGCTACGTGGTGACATCATTAGATCCATTCAGGGGCCCCTTGGAACGAGGAGAAAGTGGCTGCAAAACTGGTGAGTGCATTTGTTCTGATTACCGTTGTGTGACACCAATATTTTACCTATGGACGTTTGATTATTTCGTAATTCATATCAATATTTATGTTGGTTCGCGCTTTCATTAATCAAAATATTTACAGTCCACTGCCTTTAACGTTTTTCTAACCGTGGACTAACATAAAGTGCTCCTTCGACCGAATTATTTTAAATAATAAATCCATACGACGGTATTAATAATTATTTGCAAGCCGAATAATAACAGGGCGGCCTGTTCGCATCGTATTTGAAACGTCGAGTCGAGAAAGTCGTCGGTGTAGTGCGGTGCAGGGCACGTGTCTAGCGCGTGGTCGATTCAGTAAACAAAGCGAGTAGGAATCAAAACAAACAAAAGAAACGTTCAGTGTGATAGGTGTGTACCATATCATTTCGATATTTAAAACAATTTTCATCAATTGCGATAAATTAGTGCATATTTTCGACAATTCGTCATTTTTCTATTTCAGAAGCATTCATTTAGCGTTAATTGTATATTTACCGACAATTTCGTCATTTCAAAGGTAAAATCATGTCTGTCAAAAAAGCCGCGCAAAAACGCAAGGGTTTTTTATCTGCGATCACCGAGTGTTATGTCTTGTCACAGACCGCGGAAAAGGATGAAAGAGCGAGAAACGAGTTGCAAGTAAGGTATTCCGATTTGGATGAAACCTTCGATAAATGCATGCTGGCGCATAATGACGTCATTATGTTGATAGACGACTCGGACGATGAGGAGTTTAAAACGCAGGATGCGATCCTTTCAGAAGCTCGTAAATATTTTTATGCGTGTAAGGGGGTTTACTCTAAAATATTTCCGGTTGAGGCCTCATCCTTTTCGGGACCATATGTTCGACAAAACGAATCTGAAACTCCAAAACTCAAAGAGTTAGGTATTCCCATATTTCGAGGTGATAAAAAATTATGGCCAAGCTTTTTTGATCTTTTTAATAACATTATAGATCAAAATCAAAGTCTAAGTAACGTTCGAAAACTTCAATATTTATTTTCATATCTCGAGGATGAGCCTTTAAAATTGATATCAGGGATTAGCTTATCTGATCAAAATTATAAAATTGCTTATGAGAAATTAGTCAATAGATATCAAAACAAGCGAGACCTCGCAAATGATGCTTTAAGCTCAATTATGAACTCCACCTTAAAAAACGAGTCAGCTAAAGAATTGCGTAATTTAATTGACACCTTTTCTGAATCCCTAGAAATTTTAAAATCACTTAGCTTTGACGTTGACAGTTGGGACTTTATTATTTTTTTCATTTTATTAGAAAAATTGGATATTCCAACGCGTTCAAATTTCGAAATGAGTCACGCCAATACTAATACCGAAATTCCCACCTTTCAGTCACTTTTTCAATTTCTAGAAAAAAGATGTAAAGTTTTGGAATCACTTCCTCAATCAACAGCACCCAAAAAGGTGCCTATCTATAAAAATCAAATTCTATGCATAATCAGTCTGGGCAAAAGCCTACCTATCAAAATTCAAATTCTATGCGAAATCAGTTTGGGCAAAAGCCTACCTATAAATCATCCAATTCGCCTTTTATAGGACTGGCTGGCACCTCAACTAATTCAAGTACGGGAATAAAATGTTTCCGGTGTAATCAAGGTCACGTGCTTTCGAAATGTCAAACATTTCTTGATCTCTCACCTATCGATCGCCTATCTTTCGTCAAGCAGAAAAAATTATGTCTAGCGTGTTTTCATCCCCTGCATGGCGTAGATACGTGCAAATCAAAATATTCATGCAGGACTTGCAATAGTAAAAGGCACCACACTTTAACTCATATCTTAGAAACTAATCAAGAGTCTGGAAGCCAAGATAGTAGTCCTGTCATTCACACACCACCTGTCAATAATCTTCATGTGTCATTAAATGCCTCAGGACTTTCAGGTACCTTTCTTTTATGCACCGCCATAATAGATGTTATGGACGGTTGCGGAAATTTTCAACCTGTAAGGGCACTGCTTGATTCTGGATCACAGACAGGATTCATCAGTGAAAAGTGTATTCAGCGTCTTAATCTTCCTAGGCGAAGTTACACCACTGAAATATTCGGATTAAATCAGATGTCTTCTTTTACTTCCAAAGGGCTCGTTCAATGTCATATTAAGCCACAAGGACAAGTCACTCCTTTACTTAATTTCGAAGCAATTGTTGTTCCACAACTATGTTCCAATATGCCTACATTCTCTTTGAACGATAATCAGTGGAAACACTTGCAAAACCTTAAACTTGCCGACCCATCTTATTTCAAATCTAGACCTGTGGACCTGGTTATTGGTTGCGAGCTATTCGCACAGATATTCAAGGAGGGCAGGGTTCTTGGACAGGTAGGGCAGCCTTCAGCCCTTGAAACTATCTTTGGCTGGGTCGTCATGGGAAAGGTTGACGAAGTAGGTAGTCTTACGGAACGAACCAGTTGTTTTTTAACGAGTCATTCACCTCCTTTAGAGGTCATTCTCCCTAGGTTTTGGGAAATCGAACATTTGCCTAAAAAACAAATCTTATCAAAGGAAGAAAAACAGGCAGAATCAATTTTTACTGCTAGTGTAGTACGGCAACCGAGCGGTAGATTCATGGTAGATCTTCCGTTTAAAGACAAAATAAACCCTGACCTAGGAAATATTTATCCGCAAGCTTATCGTAGATTTTTACTTCTAGAAAATAGATTAATCAAAAATCCTGATCTGTACACTGCCTATTCAAGTTTCATGCAAGACTATATCGATTCTAATCATATGAGTTTAGTTTTATCTAGTCAACCAAAGGTCGACGTATCGTGTTTTTAGCACATCATTGCGTACTAAAGCCGGAAAGCTTAAGTACAAAATTAAGGGTAGTCTGGGATTGTGCGGCAGTCACCCCAAAAAATATTAGTCTCAATGACACATTGTTATCTGGACCGAAATTTCAAAAGGATATTGCTTCTTTACTCCTTACGTTTCGTCTTAATCCTATTGCCTACATTGCTGACATCAAACAGATGTTCCGTCAAGTCCTTATTAATCCTTATCACCGTCCTTATCAAAGGATATTGTGGAGGTTTTCTCCACATGACCCACTTTCAGTGTGGGAACTTTCTACTGTCACTTTTGGCATGACATGCTCACCTTTTCTAGCCATGCGTACCTTAAATGAGCTGACAGAGAGAGAAAAGGAACGTTTTCCTATGGCTAGTACTGTTCTAAAAACGTCAATCTATATCGACGATATCTTGGGAACTAGCCCTTCGCTTTCTGAAGCTCTCTCCCTTCAAACAGAACTCAAGGATTTGTTGAAGTCGGGAGGATTTGAATTTAAAAAATGGGCAAGCAATTGTCCTAAGTTATTGGCAACATTGCCAGAGTCCGATCGTCAAATGCCTCTCTCTTTCGACAAGGAGGAACCCCACTTTATCAAAGTTTTAGGACTTCAATGGCATCCAAAAAACGACATTTTTTCTTATCAATGCCGAATGAAGGACAAACCCCCAACCAAACGTTCTATTTTATCTATCATAGGGACAATCTTCGATCCCTTAGGTTTTCTTTGTCCCTTGTTGCTACAAGCAAAATTTATTTTGCAACAGTTGTGAATATCGAAAATAGGCTGGGACGAAGAACCAGATTCTTCTATCATCGACTCTTGGAACAAACTTCGTTCTGAATTCCCGCTTCTTTCCAATTTTCAATTACCCCGACAAATCAAGCTGTCAAAAACCAATACCTGTCAAATCATCGGCTTCTGTGACGCTTCAATTCGAGGCTACGCAGGCGTCGTATATTTTCGTGTAGAAGAGGAAAATAATATATCTGTTTCTCTCATATCTGCAAAATCTAGGGTCGCGCCTATAAAGTCACAAACTTTGGCTAGGCTAGAACTCCTAGGCGCATTTCTTTTAAGCGAATTAATTGACTTCGTTTTATCTAGCTATGAAGGAAAAATAACTTTTACAAATATCGTTACTTTCTGCGATTCGCAAGTCGTATTGCACTGGCTTTCATCCCCTCCTAATCGCTGGCAAACCTTTGTTGGAAATCGAGTCAGTAGAATCCAAGAAATCATTCCCTCAAACTCGTGGCGCTACATTCCTTCTGCTTTGAATGCAGCCGATATTCCGTCACGAGGGGCCACCCCTTCACAGCTCATGTCACATGACATGTGGTGGAACGCACCGTCGTTTTTGTGGTCTCCCGAAAACGAATGGCCCGATTTTCATAAATCAAAAATGCCGATTGATTTCGGAGATATTAATCTGGAGGAAAAGCCAAAAGTCTGTTGCAATGCGATAATTGATGTCAACTTCTTAGATCAGCTTCTTATCAAATATTCATCTATATCCAAAATTCAACGTATCATTTGTTATGTCCTTCGAATAGTTAACCTTTTTCAAAACCATTCCTATCAAAAACCCACTAAGCCGCCGGACCAAAAAGTTATTTTTGAGAATATTGTTTTTTCTACCACCGGTGAGATGCAAAGTGCGTTACACCTTCTTATCAAACGCGTTCAAGGTTCTTGTTTTTCTGAGCTTTTTTCCGCGTTATCTAAGGATAAACTAATACCGAAACCTTTGCGAAAACTTTCACCTTTTCTTGATGAGAATAATATCATTAGAGTCGGTGGCAGATTACAAAAATCTGACCTTTTGTCTTATTCTGCAAAACACCCCGTCTTACTTTCGAGTGACCATCGTTTAACTACTCTTCTTATCGAGTCCGCTCATCGACAATATCTTCATCCTGGGTTTAAAACATTACACATACAGACGGGCAATTCAAAGAACCATATCCAAGTGCTTGCAATGTTTTAGAATCAACCCTAAACCCTATAGACCGCCCATAATGAGTTCACTTCCCGCTCATCGAATCAATCAACTTAAACCTTTTTCGAGTGTAGCTATCGACTTTTGTGGACCTTTCTTTGTGATTCCTCATCGTTACCGTGGTTGTAAAGCTTTCAAATCGTATGTCTGTGTGTTTGTCTGTACGGCCACACATTGCGTGCATTTGGAATTAACCATGGAACTGTCCACCGAAGGGTTCGTAGGTGCATTCCATCGATTCATTTCCAGACGCGGAAGCGTGACGCAATGCTGGTCAGATCAAGGCAGTAATTTTATAGGGTTTCGTAACCAATTACTGGATTACGCAAGAAGTGCTGCCACCAGACTTTCTATTCGTTGGCATCTGGGACCTCCTCTCAGTCCACATTTCAATGGCCTGGCAGAAGCTGGCGTCAAAAGTTTTAAAACTCACTTTGTACGAGTTGTCGGCGACCAGAAGTTGTCTATCATGGAGATGTCCACCCTTACCTGTCGCATAGAAGCCGTACTTAACAGTCGCCCTTTATCTCCTGCCTCTTCAGACCCACACGATCTTCAACCTCTTACCCCTGGGCATTTTTTGACACTTGAACCCCTTAATTCAGAAATTCCGGAGTCAGATTTGTCTGAGGTTCCCCTAAATCGGCTCTCGAGATGGCAACTAATCCAAAAACTACATAATGATTTTTGGAAATGGTATTCTATAGAGTATTTGCATACGCTACAACAGCGACACAAGTGGGCTGATTCGTCCCCAAATATCAAATTAAATGATCTGGTTATCATAACAAGTGATCACCTTCAATCGCCTTTGAAATGGCCGGTCGGTCGGGTCATCGAACTGCATCCCGGCGGGGACGGTCAGGTGCGTGTCGCGATGGTACAAACGGTTACCGGTGTTTATAAGCGGCCAGTTGTAAAACTGTGCCTCTTGCCAAATTAAAAGTAATTTTAATTTTCTACCTTTTACCGGGTATTACAATAGGTTTTTTTATTTTTAATTTTTTTTGAATTTTTTGTTTGTTTGTTTTGCCTTTTTTCGGGATTTCGTTATATCTAAATAAACTTACGATACTTATCTGTTTTCATTCATTTATATTTATCGGTCGATTCTTCTTCTTATATCTATATCTGTCCGGTTGAAATTCTAAAATTGTGTGTTTTGGAGGGCAGTTATGTTAGCTCCCGCTAACTTTCGCGGTTGTTTATATATATTTTTAAAAACACACAACTGTATGAAGGACAAAGCGCATTCCGCGTATTTGGACATGCGCACCAACAACCAGTGAGATCCTTGTCAATCGCCTAGAGAAAATGGCGTGTTAATTTCGTTCTCCAACTATTTCAAATATCTACACCTGAAAGTGCTCGATTTTTGTGTACTGAAGCATAGAACTAGAAACTTCAGCCCTTCAGCTACGTGGTGACATCATTAGATCCATTCAGGGGCCCCTTGGAACGAGGAGAAAGTGGCTGCAAAACTGGTGAGTGCATTTGTTCTGATTACCGTTGTGTGACACCAATATTTTACCTATGGACGTTTGATTATTTCGTAATTCATATCAATATTTATGTTGGTTCGCGCTTTCATTAATTAAAATATTTACAGTCCACTGCCTTTAACGTTTTTCTAACCGTGGACTAACACAGAGAGAAATTATTGTGGTACCAGAAAGGAGCTCCTAGCCATCATTAAATCCGTAGATCACTTTCACAAATATCTCTATGGAAAAGAGTTTCTGATTAGAACGGATCATGCTGGGTTACAGTGGCTCATGAAAATGAAACAACCTGAGGGGCAAGTCGCGAGATGGATAGAAAAGCTACAACAAAACCATTATCAAATTAAGCACCGAGCGAAAATGGTGCATAATAATGCGGATGCATTGTCCAGAAGACCTTGCCCTGAGGATTGTAAACATTGCAGGAAAATTGACCGGAAAGAAGGAATTACCTACGTGCGCCAGAAGTTAGAACCAGATGAAGAATGGATGTCGGCTTCGATTAGAACCACACAACTTAACGACAAAGATGTGGGACCTATCTTGCGATTGAAAGAAGAGAACAAGCCACGACCATCATGGCAAGATATCGCAAACCAAGGGGTGATATTCAAATCACTGTGGGCACAATGGGATTCACTGTAGAAGAAAACATCCTTAAAAGTGCCCGGGAAAGTGCCGATGGCCTGACTGTAATTAATCAAGTAGTGGTTCCTAGGAGCATGGTAGACAATATAATGTCCGAATGCCATGGTGGAAAATCAGGCGCACACCTAGACATAAATAAAACCATGGACAAAATTAGAAACCGATTTTATTGGGTCAATTACTTTCAAGATGTGAAAAACTGGTGCCGCCGATGTTCGACTTGTGCAGCCAGCCAAGGTCCCAAAACAAAGTCCAGAGGTCAAATGAAACAATATAACGTAGGTCTGCCATTTGAACGCATTGCTATTGATGTGGCCGGACCATTTCCAGAAACTAAAAAGGGCAACAAATACATCCTTGTTGTCATGGATTACTTTAGCAAATGGCCAGAAGTTTTTGCCTTGCCTAACCAAGAGGCCGCTACAGTTGCAGAAGTTCTGGTAAATGATGTTTTCAGCAGATTTGGCATTCCTTTGGAACTACATTCAGATCAAGAAAGAAACTTTGAATCAAAGCTCTTCCAGAATCTCTGTGACCTTTTAGGAATACCTAAAACACGGACTACTGCTTTACATCCGCAGTCAAATGGCATGGTCGAAAGATTTAATGAAACAATAGAAGAACATCTTTGCAAAGTTGTTGATGAGCACCAAACAGATTGGGACCAATATATTCCATTGTTTTTGATGGCCTATAGAACCGCCATTCACAATACGAGAGGAGCTACTCCATCTAGTATCCTATTTGGTAGAGAACTGCGTTTGAAGAAGAACACTTAGAGGTTAATGACTATGTCGAACGTTTAAGGCAAAAGCTGCACGATGTCCATGAAGTGGTTAGAGATCGAATAGAAATAGCCAGTGACCGCATTTTTTTTTTTTATTTGTCAAACACACTGTGTTTTTTTTATTACAATCTAGTCAGTAAGGCTAATTAGCAATTTTCTTTTAACTTAATTTACTAGAAAAGTCAGATTTAAACTTAGGGTTCACTCAACAGTTCTCCCCGCTTTGTTTAGTCTGTAACTCACAATTGTGTTGTGTCTATAGCATTATTTTGTTTTATGTGTAATTCACTTAGTTTACTAGCTTTACTCTCTTTTTAGTCGTCGAACTAGCATAGTATTGTCTAGAAGCTGAATTGCTTCCACATTCACATGCCGATAGAGTCTATCTTCATGGCTTTTTGCGTACTTTTTTATAGTCTCTGCTACAGTTTCGATTTTTAGATCTCGATGAAGGTCACTATTTCGAACGTAACAAGGTGCATTCACAATGTTTCTTAATACTTTATTTTGAAATCTCTGTACAACTAGAATGTTACTCTCTTTAGCACAACCCCATAGTTGAATACCATATGAACCAGTGACCGCATGAAAGCGAGATATGACCTCAAGATTCAAGATTCATTTATGTTATAAAAAAGCATTACATTCAAATTACAATTTCCATTTGAACAGATTCCCTAAGTCACAAGTGACTTGTCGGGAATGTGTTCTTTCGTCAATCCTTATCGTTATTCCTAGTTAAAATTTATATTACAATTATTTAATCTATTGAGATCCTTATAAAAATTATTAGTAGTATAAAAAAGATATATCACATTGTTATGCCCTATTATTATTTGTATCCACTGAATTCATATACAAGAACACACACATACAAAACAGGTATATACTATCACAGAACATGAGATTGTTTTTTAAAAACTTAAACCCAATAAAATTAATGATCCACCATAGTGTTTGGCCTTGAGGCGATGCTGAGT
This sequence comes from Aspidapion aeneum, assembly GCA_963576565.1. NCBI lineage: Eukaryota > Metazoa > Arthropoda > Insecta > Coleoptera > Brentidae > Aspidapion > Aspidapion aeneum. The sequence goes on along the minus strand of OY755038.1, from coordinate 175,144,240 downwards.
TATAATTTGTTTTAGAAGATAATTTGTTTTAATTTGTTTTAGAAGATACTAAATCTGCCCTCAATGAGATGGGAGTTGTCCCTTATCCAGCTGTTTATTTTATTGTTGAAGGTCTTTTTACTAACTATTTTTTTTATTTCATTAGATACCATGTTAAAGACCCTAGGCCCCACAAATGAGATGTGACGCTGACATGACACAAATTCCACCCTAGAGATATGAATATTTTTATTTGTTATGGATCTTGTTCCAATGTTATGATTTATTGAAACTCTATATTTTTGATTTTTGTGCATATATTTAGAAACTGTTTTAAAATAAAGCTCTCTAATTGTTAATAGTTTTATTTCCTTAAAAAGATCCACAGTGGGATATCGTTTTGGTTTTTTTTAAATAATTTTTAGGATATATTTTTGTGTTTTTATTAAGCCATTCAATGTGGTTGTGCACGCACTTCCCCATACACCTATTTCATAACCCAGTATTGACTCCACTAGGGCCTGATACACCATCTTTAACAGTTTATGAGACATGAATTCCCTTAATTGGTAAAATTTATAAATTGTTTTTCTTAGCTTTTCTGTTATGTAGTGGATATGCTTATTATATTTTAGGTTTTTATCAATATATACCCCAAGGTATTTTATATTATCTGTAGCTTCTATTGACATGCTGCACTTGCAGTTTGCAGGGATATTTTTCTCGAAGCATTCATGGTCATGGATTTTTATGTATTGGTTTTGTGGAATCTTGCAATTAGTCATTTGAAACGGTATAAATTTTGTTTTTAAGCTATTTAATGTTAAAAGATTTTGATCCATCCATAGTTTTATAATAGTGACATATTTTTCAGCGATCTCAAATGCTTCCCTCCATGTTTTGGCTCTAATTAGACAAACTGTGTCATCACAATAACACCCTATCCAGCTATTATGTTTAGGTAATACATTTGGTAAATTGTTTATATAAATGGAGAAAAGTATCGGCCCCAGAACGGTACCCTATGGCACACCATACTCTATCTCTCCTTTTTTGCTTGTACTTTTATTTATTTTCACTTGTTGTGTTCTTGATTCAAGGTAAGATTTAAAAAGATCATATTCAATGTTTTGTATTCCTATGCTTTTTAAGGTTTTTAACAGAATTGGGTGCGCCACAGTGTCAAACGCTCTGGCAAGATCGATAAAAATGCCTATGGTTTTATATCCTTCATTGAAGTTTTTTACAACATACTCAGTCATGTCCTGTAGAGCATCCTCAGTGCTTACCCCAGCTCGAAATCCATACTGTGAGTCTGACATTATATTATTTTCATCCATATAACTAGTCAACCTAAGCTTTATGCACTTTTCCAGAAGCTTGTTTATGGTTCCTGTCACTGCTATTGGTCTGTAGTTTTCTTTGTCCTGCCTGTCACCGGCTTTAAACACAGGGGTTCTAATTGAATTTTTAAGTAGCTCTGGCCATCTTCCTGTTGTGATAACGAGATTTACTATGTGAAGTATAGGTTTTATAAGCTTTCTTGGTTTTCTTTTAAAATTTTTACACTTAAGTGATCCGGTTCACTTGCCGCTTTGTCTTTTAGTAATTTTATTTGTGTTATAAGTTCATCTGATGTTAGCTTTTGAAATTTGGCAATGGAGTTTATTTTTTTTTCTGTGAATTTATATTTGTTTTGTTGTATTTTTTTGCTTAGTTTTCTCCCAATGTTACAGTAATGTTTTAGAAAAGTGTTTGCAATTTGCTTTGGTTCTGTTATGAGTGAATTCTCATCATTTAGCGAATTTATATTTGTAGCTTTATTATTTGTTTCATTAGATGCCTCTGATTATTTCCCATACTTTTTTTATATTGTTTTTATTTTCTGATAACTTTTTTTTGTAATAGGCGAATTTAGCTTTTTTAATTATATTATTTAAGACATTCCTATATTTTCTATATTTGTTTAGTAAGTTTATGTTTAGTGGGTCTTTAATTGTTTCACGTTTTAATTTATCGCGATTTTTAATAGATCGTATGATTCCCATTGTTATCCACTGTTTTTTATTTGTTTTATATTTTTTTGTTTTTACTTGTGTTGCATTTTGTAGGATTTGTAGTAATATATCTATAAATTTATTTGTACACAGGTCAGTTTGTGGGCAATTTAATACACACTCCCAATCTCTGTTTTTTAAGTTATTAGTGATTTCTTGAAAATTTTTTTTTTTAATTTCATGGTTTCATTTATTGAGGCTACTTTTTTGTTGTTGCCGTCAAGAGTCAAACAATTGGAAAGTGATCAGTTGAACCACTCCTCAATATGAATGATTTTGTTATAGTCACATTATTTTGGGTGTTTTTAACAAAGAAATGATCAATACATGTTTTATCATGGGTGGGAGCATTTATGTAGCTAACAAATCCATGTTTATGGAGGCAGTTTAAGTAATCTGTTGATAATGGCTGTGTTGTGTTTGTTTTAAGTATGTTTATATTTGTATCACCACAGAATATTGCTATAGTTTGTTTTTTTGTATTGATTAGTTCTAGTGTATCATTTAAGTTTTTGATAAATAACTCTTTATCACGGGATGGTGAGTTGTAAATTGAGGTTAAACCCATTTTTATGTTATGTTTTACAAATGTAATTCTTAGAAATTTGCTAAAGTACATTGTGATTATGCTTGCTGAAGGAAATAAGTTTGTTTTGATTAAAATGACGGTACTATCACATTTGTTGAGCTGGCTTTCATTATGATATATTTCATAATCAGGGATTGAGAAGTTGTTTATATTGTTGATTATACTAGTTTCAGATAAAATTATTATATCAAATTTTATACTACCTGCCTCAAGGTACGCAGTTAGGTCATCATAATGTGCATTTAAGCTACATATATTAAAGTGTATAACATTTAGCAATTCCCCTTCCGCGCTTGTTTTCATATTACTCAGGCAGTCACACTCAATAGCTTCTGCACTCTGGTAGTCATCCATCAGTACATTGTAAGTCATTTTTAAGCCTAAAAAAAATTAAGTTAAGTATATATTATATCCTAACCTACTTATTTATTTTAACCTCTCAATATCTTCTTCTTTTCTTATTTTTATGATCATGCTTGTGTCTTCTTTTCTTGCAAAAATGCTTCCATTCTTGGCCCATACATATTTATACCCCTTCATCTTTAATTCCTTTGTCTTTTTGAAGAGTTCGCTCTGTTCTTTAGTCATATCCTCGTTGAAATAAATTATGGTTTGTCCATGGCTTAGTATCCCACAGTCAGCTGCCTGTAATTTTCCTTTTGCTTTGCGCTCTGTTACAAATTTAGTTTTTGATGCTGTTGATTCGAATTCGATTGTTAGCGGTGCATTAGATAGTTTGGTGTTTGTAAGCCTAATTTTATATTCCTCAGGTTTTATGTTTGGGTATACATATCTTATGGCTTTCTCTGCATTTTGTTTAATATCCTTAATCCAAGAGGTTTCATTTTCCTTGGCTTCGTATTTAATACCGTCAATAATCATGTTATTCTTTCTTTGTTGTGTATCTTTTGTTGCCAGAATTGATTTTATTTTCAATACTTCACTTGTAAGATTTTGAGTTAGTTGCTTTAAGTTATGTATTTCTTCCTCATACATTTTATTTCTGACTTTCTGCTCTTCATAGCACTCTGAGTAAAACTGTAGGTCCTTTTTTATGTCCCTAATATCTGTTTTAATCTCTTGCACTGCAGCCATTATATCCTCCAGGCTCATGTTTTTGTTTGTTTTCTTTGTTGTGCTAGTTTGTCCAGTTTGAGATGTATTTGTTTTTTTTTTATTCATACAGCTTTTGCAGCAAAACGTCTTATTTAGCTTTTTTAGCACCCCATATTCCATTTCATTTATATCTGTACAAGGTAAATGAAACCATTTACTACAGCCATATTCTGGATCTCTACATTGCAGGCTTTCCAATGACCTAGTGTTCACATTACTTCCACATTTCCCACAAAGTAGGGAGGCATTTCTTGTAGTCGCCCCAGTCATTCTTGTTTTTATTTTTCACAGCTGTTTATTTTGTGCAGCAATCAACTGTTTTGATCAGGAATTCCGGCCTGTTGTCTAGATCAGTAATTTTTGGGTCGTAGTTTGTGAACGGCCTCTGCTTGTTATCCTTGGTTTTAGTGTTGTTTCTCGTCTGTGACAGTATAGTAGTCGCCCGACATATGACTTATGACTGACGCTTGACAGTTTTGTAGAAAAAATTTTGGTGAAATTTTTTGGAATTTATGCGATTTTTCTTACTATTTCTTTGGTTTTTTCGTCCACCTTTATCTCTATCGATGCACAAAAGTTTAGCGAATATTTTCAGTACTCTTTTGACTCGATTTTGTCACTTTGCTCGACTTTTTTGAGCTTTTTCCGCGGACGCCACTTGAGAACGTCTGTCTGTCAAACGTCACCGTACAGGTGAACTGAAGGCAAACTCTTCAGGGTTTAAAGAGAATGATCAAGTCTGGCTATATAATCCTCAACGAAAGAAAGGAAGATCACCTAAGTTGACACCACCATCGGAAGGACCTTATAGTTGTTAAGAGAATTAATGATGTAGTCTACCGAATCCAGAGAAGCCCGAAATCCAAGATGAAAGTTGTTCATCTGGACAGACTAAAACCTTATCTGGCAAATGTTGATCGAGACGATCAAACCTGAAGAGGAGGATAGTGTTACAAATTTAAGTTATTAAAATTTTATAGTTAGAATTTATTTAGGTTTAGTGTAATATTTGGTTGATTTATCTTATGGTTGTATTCTTAGTCTAGGTTTTAGTTGCGTTGTCTGTGACACTTGTGCTCGAACGGTCCGCGGTCTAGAAAAGACTACAATTAGCGAGAATTGAAAGAGGATGGAAAATTCTCGAATAGTAGGCAGACCCTATATATAGGGCCGGGGTCGCGCATCGAGGCAGTCAGTCACAGATAACGTACTGTAGTGGTCGTGAGATATTAACACGAAGTTAATAGACCAATTATAGTAGTGAATTATCAGCAAGTTATTAGTAAGTTTAAGTGCGTGTTTTTGTACATAATTGTCGAAATAAATTGACATATCGTTTTTGACGTTTGCGAGTTTTATTTGAAGCAGTGAACCCGTAACAATATCAAACTATCTTACCTTAAAGCATCTCAGGGTTGTCTACTTTGCGAATATTCACTTGGTTCTCCGGTATGGGGTAATTTTTTTTATTGACGTGGGCCGTACTTTTATTGCACAAAAAAGAGCTATTCGTATCATGCTCAACTTAAGAAAACAACACACGTGTAGGGGCGCAGATTCAGGGAGTTGCCTCTTCTAACATTGCCGGGAATTTACATATATAAATGTCTACTGTTCCTACACAAAAATAAAGAGTCATTTTCACCATTTGAGCCACAACACAATTTTCTCACAAAGTTTAGTGGTCTCAATTTTCCAAATCACAGGCCACTGCAACTGAAAGAGGTCCTACTTATTCGTGTATTAAGTTCTTCAATAAAATGCCAGACAGGGTGAAGCGTGAAGGAAATTTTAACTGTTTTAAAAAAATTATCAAAAATTTCTTAATAGACTTGGAACCGTATACAGTATAAGAATTTTTAAATTATAAATTTTAGATTTTCATTGGCAAATTTTAACAATATTTTAAATGTTTAATAGTGATTTTAAATATCTAGGTAGTTTTAGGAGGCTTTTTATGTTTAGACAGCCTTTTTTACGCTTTTTGTTCAATTTTGACAAATATTTTTCTTTTTGTATACAATTTTTTAATAAAAGATATTTTGAATTTGAATTAAATTTGAATTTGAAGTCGAAATATGGCAATAACTTAATTTTCAACTTTTTCCGTTTACTCATGCTGCCATTTCGCTTTGGACGTCAACGTTGGTGCTGGTTCTCTATGCTTTACGTTAACTTTTTATTATTATTTTTTTGTATTACATTTTGTTACGGATACTAATAAATGATGAGTATGCAAAACTGTAGACTACCTTTGACCCTATTATTATTTACTCTTTTCCAAGTGGTAATATCGTTTCCAATATCGTCTTGCTGTAAAGGTCGTTTTCGATACCTACCTAATGCGATTAATTTTGAATTGGTTACGAATATCAATTGGATAACAAAGGCTTGCAGCCCTTTCCTTATTATTCATAGAAAAGCCACTTCAAGTAGACCTTAACAAAGTTGTTTTTTCAAACTGCGTCAAAGAATAGAAAGAAAAGGTTTGTTATATCATTTTCCCTATTTTTTTTGCAAATAAACATTATCATCAGTATTTACTAAAGGGTCTAAAATGCTAAAGTACTCAAGTCCTTAAAACTCAGTCTAGATTTTGGTTAAAGGTTTAACTAATTTTTTTGCCTTGAATGTAATAGTGTATATTATTTGTATAATAATTGTTCATAAATTCTTAAGCACCTTTTTTCATTGTGATAATGTCATTATATCCGCACAAAACTTTAAAATAATTAAAAAGAATGTAATATTTTGGTTTTAAAATGGTAGCAATATTTAAGCCTCCAAACGTCACTAAGAGATGTCCAATAAAAACGGTGTAATTCAGTGTCAATTAAACCAACGTTCAATTGTTTTGGCGAATATGTAATTAAAAACGGATTTTAATGTATCTTGTGCATTTTACAATGTTTAAATATTGATACGTCTTTAAGGGTCCCTGTTGATATTTCGAAAACAATAATTTCGATTTTTTTTTTCGAATGCATTTTTTTCGAATGACATTAATGTCGAAAACATTTTTTTCGAATGAGTTTTATTTCGAAATTTTTCTTTTGAACGTTTTTATTTTAAAAACATTATTTTCGAAAACATATATTTAGAATTTTTAATTTTGAAAGCAATTTTGTCGAAAACCTTTTATTTGGAAACATATATTTCGAACTTTTTATTTCGAATATATTTTTATATATCTTAGTTTCAGAAATGTAAATTTCAACTTTTTGATCCACACTTAAGTTGTTTTGTAAATCAACGAAATTAAATAAATTGTAAAATAAATTAAACATCCTGCATAAAACCCACCATGTATTTAAATACATACTTTTAAAACAAACTTTAAAATATTCACTCATTGGCACAAATCTTTGTCATAATATCACGACAATTTGAGTTAATTAAGTAGAAAAAAGAGGCGATAAACTTTATTATCAAGGCTTTTTTTACGTGAAAAACAAAGTTGCATTTCCAACCACATACTGGAAATGTGAGGAGTTCTGCAAACTTAAATGTAAAGGGCGGCCTATAACAACCGAAAACCATATTTCTGTCAAAAACGAGCACTTTCATGTAGGCAAACCGGAGTAGCTAGAGGTACGTAAAATTCTTGGTGAAATTAAAAATAAGGAAAAATCAACAACGGAAACACCTCAAAGTATAATATCGAAAGCATTTGGGCAGGCTTCGACCAGTTTCACGGCAAATTTACCCTCTATAAATAGTATGAAAAGTACAATTCATCTACACCGAAATAAAGAAAACGCTTTTCCGTCGCTACCAGAAAAGAAAGAAGATTTAATTTTACCAGAAAATTTCAAAGTCAGCAATAAAAATCGCAGGTTTCTACAATTTGATAGCGGTCCATATTCAGACCACTTCCTTATTTTTGCAACGGATAGTAACTTGGAAATTCTGTCAAATAGTTCACATTTGTACATGGACAGTACTTTTTAACACGTTCGAAAACTATTTATATACAGTGAAACCTCTCCTTGCGGACACCTCTATTAAGCGGACACTCCCTTTAGGCGGACAAATTTGTTGGAACCAAGCTTTTACCTATATCGTTACATGTAAAATTCCCTCCTATAACTGGACACTCTAATAACCGACCGCGGACAATTTTATTTGGTTAAACAATTCTGAAACCTCCCTTAACCGGACGCGAACCTCTGACAACGGGACGGAGCGCTGCACGACATGGGCATAAATATTATGTAGTATGTTGGCAACAATGCACTCTGCAACCGGAGAATTACCTCTTTCCGTTTTAATACATATTTGCAACATTATTTCATTTACTGCTGTATTTATTGTTCAGTTGCATAATAATAGATCTCTTTGAAATTGCGCCTAGTAAAAAAACTTTTTAGTTTATGAATATAAATGGAAGTTGTTAACGTTTCGGAGAAGGAACATCTCGCAGCACGAAAGATCGCCGACAAAAATTAATATCGGAAAATCTCAAGCAGCGGAAATTGTTAATAAATATATATCATAATTTCGCAGTTCCCTCTCTTAAGCGCACACCTCCAATAAGCGGACAAAATCGACGGAACCGTCAGTGTCCGCTTATGAGAGGTTTAACTGTATAATAAAACAATTGTACCTCTGCTTTATATGTTGCTGCCAGATAAAAACGAGGTCACTTATGCAGCCGCTTTGGCCAAAGTAAAAGAATTGACTGACGTTTCAAAAGTTGAAATTATCATAACCAATTTTGAATTAGCGATTAAAAACTTAATAGCATGATTGTTTCCAGGTATAAAACATATTGGATGGTATTTACATTTTTCTCAATGTATTTATAGGAAGACACAGCCGTTGGGACACAAAAAAGATATTGACACCAATATTAATTTTAAATACGCAGTAAATCTTTTAAAGGAGTTGGCCTTTATTCCACCAAACGTTGTCCCTAAGGAATATAACAATTGCCAGAAAATTTAAAGAATTCGCACAGTATCACAAATAATATCGTTCGAGAATGTTTGCCTAGATAGCAAGAGGTCCCGGGTTCGATCCCCGGCCGAAGCAGAAAACTTTTTTCTTATTTTTCTTTCTTTAATTTCATTTGTTGTTTATAGTTTTAGGTCCTTGCATTATTTGCAATTTGGTATTTGATAATGGCTTATTTCTGTTGTTTTTCAAACTTTAACCACTCGTTTTAAAGACTATTTTTAACGAGAAACCTACGACTGCACGGACTAAATTTCGTTTCGTTATAAATTTTTTATGGAGTTTTTCTTTATTTTTAAAGTTAATTTGAATTTTTGTAAGTTAAGACTCACTAAGAAATGCCTATTGTGCTATGCAGCGTAAACCAAATATTTGCAGTAATTTGTCCTGTAAGTATTAAGAAAATACACTTAAACCAGACGGTATCAAGTTCATAGACTTTATTACTAGACCTTGGTCTAAGTGCTAAGTTTCAAGATCTTAGTAAATACTGGTGTATGTGTTTCAAAAATTGAATTATTATTTTATACAATTCAAAGCACAATTTTTTACAAGAAATTTTTAGAGTGAGATTAAATGCAAGTAAAAAAGGCGAGTGTAGGAGAATGCCGGAAAACGGATATTCGCCAACGGTCGCCAACTCGACGGCGCGCGGCGGTTCTGGAACAAAATTCTGGAGGGGTAATGCTGAAACGGTGACCGTAAATCAATGCACAGGAAAAAAGCGAAAAGGAAAAACGCTACACAGAAAAAAGCGCATAAGTAGGAAAGCACACACTAAAAAAGCGCACATAATAAAACAGCGCACAGGGAAATGAAACAAATAAAGTTTTGACTTATGGAAATATCATAACGAAACAAGTCTTTCGATTTAGAATGGTATTCTACTATTACAGGTTACTTGATCATCTTAATTTTGCTCACAAAAATAGGATAGTATACAAGGTGTACTTCAGGGGCCATAGGGCAACTTTCTCGAGATACAGAGCATCAAAGTCGGCGATTTTTACACATTTTTAATAATAACTTTTTTTAAAAGTCGTGTAGAACAAGAGCAATAAGTTAAGATAAAAATATTTAAAAAAAAAAGCTCTCCGAAGTAAATTTATTTGATGGTTTCTTCACTTCACCGTGTAAGATTGCAATACTTTGATCAAATTTTTTGCAATTTATTCGTAACTTTGGGGGTGTATGTGCAAAACAAACCCCATATGTGGATTCTATCCATTGAGATATAGAAACTTCTTTTTTTGGTTTATTTGCCGGACTTATTATTGTTTAAATTAAGTTTTTCCTCTGTGCGCTTCTTTCCGTGTGCACTTTTTTCCACAGGCAATTACTTCCTTGAGTGCTTTTTTCAGGCTTTGGAATTCATCTAAACCTAACCTATGATCGCAGTACATTGCGCAAACTTTACTGAAACTAGCGATCTTACAAAAAAAATGTTTTGGAAAACGCTCTCTGATGGATACGTTTAAATAATGTGTTTGGAACGTCTCACAAGACGTACCCGAAGTTCCACGGGACGTTTAGTATGACCAATAAGAAACAGTTATTTTATTATTTTTTTTAGTTTTGTGACCGACCAAAATTGGATGTGAAATGATTAAGAGTATTTTTCTTGTACTTGCAACAGATGCAGGTTATACTAGGTATACAGTTAGATTAAATATTATAAGAATCATAAACTGCTTGCTTGCCTAATATGTGAATAAGAGAGAAGTAAAAGAGAAAAAATATATTTTTTTGGGCGATGTCTTTACGAAGTTTTTCGTCGGTCCGTCGTGTGCAGCGAAAAAGGTGGGATGTGGGTATTTGTTTTTCACGCAAATTCTAGCTTAAGCCATATCGGGTATTACATTTAGCGTTCAAGAAAAAGTAGAGATGATTCAATGGTCCGTTCGTTGTCGTTTCTACTTATTGATCGATACGATAATCCGACTCGAAGTCACTTGGTGACCGGGACAATCACAACTCATTCACTCTTACATTTACACTACATGAAGACCCAACGGGCCGGCCCGTGAAGCAACCCCACGATAAGCAATTTTCTTTTCTCAAGGAGGATTTAATTTTGCCTGATAACATTTGTCGGACATAGGCCTCTTTATCGTGCTAGCGCCATCTACGCTTTTAACACGGAACAACCGGCTTAACGTGACTTCCCAACTACGGCCTTGTATTGATCATCAATTTCGCCCAAGACAAGCTTTACCCCTACCTCTGGTGAATCTCTATTCACAAATGGATAGTAGGTTTCAGTTTGTAGTGGCAGGCATGGGATTTGAACCCGCCACCCTCTAATTGGTAAGCGAACGCATGCTCACTTGACCAATCAGGGTCACATCGTTGTCGCGTTTTAGGGAAGGGATATTCCAAGCAGTAGCACGGCCAAAAAATAGTGACCCATTTCCAACGAACAGGGTGTCAATCTTTGCCACAAATGCAATGGTGAAGAGGCACTCCCTGTTGGTGAAATGGGAGAAGAACCAATCAGGGTCACTTTGATTCAATGATATTTCGGACAAAATAGCTGTCAAGATGTGGCAAATTTATTTGTTGTCGCGTTTTAGGGAAGTGATATCCCAAGCTGTAACACGGTCCAAAAAATAGTAACCCATTTCCAAAGAACAGGATGTCTATCTTTGCCATAAATGCAGTGGTGAAGAAGCACCTCCCGTTGGGGAAATTGGAGAAGAAAGAGAACGGCGCGACACTGGTTTCCTTCCTGTTCCAGTAAGGCAATAACTAATGATGTGGGCTATTATATTTCACCCTTAACCTCTCGAAACATTTTCAAACCACATGGGTACTGGAGCTTTAAAGTAAAGGAATATTTATTAATATTTGTTTTAGACACAAAACATTTTAAATTCATGGCTGTCACAATCCTTCCGTTATTTATTGCTAACGGACCCAGTATCCTTATAAACCTAATGTCTGGACTGAGATTTTGGGAAACAATGTAATTTTTTTCTTCAATGGTAATTTACGAGGGAGAAATGATTTGACTCTTATGCAGGACCATATTATTCCTGCAATTCGACAGGTACCAAATGTCGATTTTAACCAAATTTGGTTTATTCAAGATGGTTGCCCAGCTCATGAAACTTTGCCTGTGAGAGTGTTTTCACTTAAAACGTTTCAAGGTGGCTTATTACAAGCAGGCAAGGCCTCTCAGATCACTAGATTTGGCACGCAATGATGTTTTTTTATGGGGATATGCAAAAAGCCAAATTTATTCGCATGGTCATTAAAGAGCTACCAATTTGGATGAACGGGCAAAAACTGAATTCTTCAACAGCCTCGGATACTGTTTAGCACTTAACGCTGGTATTTTTGAGAATTTAATTCATTAGGTAGTTCTTAAATCAATATAAAGAATTTGCTTTTAAAACAGACCGCGCTCTGATTTGTTTCGCTGGGAAAGCCATAAACTTTAGTTTGTGGTAGAAACGGCACTAATTATTATAATATAAAACAATGCTCAAAACAAGGATTATACGTTACGTAGTACTACCCTAAATCAATTTTCTTTACGAACTGAAAGAAAAGTTGGCAAGAGGAAACAAACGGTGTCAGAAATTTCCTCCCTCTACTTTACCGGGGCGCACAGAGGACATGTATTGGCTGTGAGTCTAGCTTTTCCGAAACAATGGGCGTAACCATGTGTAAACTTCTATCCTTTATTCTTACATACTACATATTTTATACAGATGCAGTTGTTCTGATCTTACATACGGCAATATTTGCCTAAAAACAATAAATACCTACTCGGGCAAATCCTTTCTTAAGAATGGAATTTATTTTATATGTTTGTCTCTCTTAAAATACTAAAGTGTTGACTGCTGGTCGTCTAGAAATAACATCTATATATGGGACATTCCGACCGGAACGTTCCCTAAATCGCTGCTGGAAGCAATACTGAAATTAACTACCGGAACGTTCCCTAAATCGCTGCTGGAAGCAATACTGAAATTAACCGTTTTGGTGCAGCTTCTGGCGTAACGTGTCCAACCTACAGCACAGGACGGGGGCCAGTAGAGATCTCGGAAATAAGGTGTGTTGTTAGGGCACAGAGGATCGATTTACTTTTATTTTATTAATTAAAATCTTTTGCTTACCAAAAGCAAATAAAAACACTTTTTTGAATGCAGTGAAAAGCTGTGTGTTATTGATGTACTAAATACATCAGTTTCCAAGCCAACCAAAAAAATTTATGATTTTAAAATAAATGGCCTGCAATTTAAGCACAGCATGAAAAATGGAAATCTTTAACAATTGCCACCTTTTATGATTCCTCTTCTGGCTCTCATACCCTAAATTTGTAAAATTAAGAGCGTTTTTAAAAATATCCTTGTAACTAAAGGTTCCTTAGTAATATTAATCATATCGTCATAAAGCCGAATGGTAAATAATAAATTATAAAACGTCAAAAAATTTTAATTTTATAATAACCTAACAAGAGTAAGTTAATCTCATATCATATACCACTATTACCCCTCAGCGTGATTTTGATGAAATAAAACAAAACTTTTACACCAGTATTTACTAAGACAATAAAACTTATCATTTTAGACCGGGTTTAAGTATCAAGTCTACATATATGCTTGATACCGACCGGTTTAAGTGTATTAAGCATTTCTCAGTAAGTTTTATCTCATATAAATTCAAATTAACTTTAGAAGTAAAGAAAAACCGCATAAAAATTTTGTAACGAAATGGCATTTTTTGGAAACTTAGTCCGTGTAGTCGTAGGATTCCCATTAAAAATAGTCTCAAATTCTAGTACTGCCCCAGAGGGGTAGTTTAAAGTTCAAAAAACAATAGAAATAATCCACGATTGATATATATACAAAAATTTTCCAAGCTAAATAATAAATAAATAACTTAAAACTATATCTGTAGATGCATTACCGTATTAAATACGTATCAATAATTAAATATTGTAAAAAGTACAAGATATATTAAAATCCGTTTTCAATTACACATCCACCAAAATAATTGAACATCGTTATAATCATCGCTAACTTGCCTAAAAAATTAACATATAAAATATAGCGCATAGCTGACACTGACTTACGCCGTTTTTATTGGACATCTCCTAGTTACATGACGTTTCGAGGCTTAAGTATGGCTTTAAACCAAAATATTATGTTCTATATGATATACAGGGTGTCCCAGAACTAATGGTACATGGTTAAAATGTAGATTCCTTGGGTCAACATATTACGATTTAGCCATACTTACCTTAGTCCAAAAGTTCGTATTAACCGAGATACAGGGTGTTAAACTTTATTTTTTTTACTAATTAATATTTTTGCAAAAACTAACAAGCGCGTAAGTTTTTTTAAAATTGGCAAGACGATTCCGTTGAAAAATTTGATGTACAGTGTACAGGGTGTTCCTTGGACCACTACCATTGCATAAAAATCAGTATATTTTTTTTTGTGCCTCAGTGTATACCAGTTTTTATATAAAATAATGGTTTTCCCATCCTTTTTATGTAAAAAAGTTATACTGTTTTAAAGTCGCTCAGAGCAACGGTTTTTGAGTTTTTTGCATTTAAAGTTTTTATTGCATGTGAGTGATTTGCCTAATTTATGTATGATACTTTCTTCAATTCTTTCTACTAATTAATAATTTTGCACAAAAAATTGGGTTTGGTGATTTTTGGCTATGGACAATTTAATTTTGGTTAAAAAAATAAAAATAATATACAGGGTGTTCTCTGGCTCGGTACCGTTACATTAAAATAGGTCTAACTTTTTTGTTCCTCGGTGTATACAAGATTCTATAAAAAACATTAATTTTTTTATTTTTTTTAAGTGAAAAAGTTATAGTGTTTAGATGTCGCTTAGTGCAACAGTTTTTAAGATATTTAAATTATAAGTTTTTATTGTATGCGTAAAAGATTTTTGATTAAATTCTTACCTACTTCATACATATTAGCTATAATCAATAATTTTTATAGCATTTTAAGATTGGATGTTTTCTTAAGAAATATTAAGTTAAAAAATATACAGGATGGTTCTTAAATTATCATAACTGTGTTAAAACAATTGTAAGTTATTGTCCGTTATTACAACTGTGTAGGGCGATGTTTTTAATGAGGAACAAAAACTTCTTCGTATTAATGTTTTTAAAAATGGTAAGTACGTATACTTTATTAATTCAACTATTTTTTTATTGTTTTGAAAGAAAATGATAATTATTAAAGTAATATTTTATTATTTATTTAAAAAAATATAAAATTTCTTAAGCATGTCGCTCTCAGCAACAAAGTTCACATTTTAAAATTAACAAATAGTAAATCAAACTTAAAATTATTTATTATAGTAGGCTTTGAAAATAAAAAACAATAAAATCCAATAAAGTTGCTGTCTGCGTCTATTCTATCAAACTTTCTTAAAACTACAGAACTGTTTGTAAAATTACTTAATAATTAAAATCATATTCTGTTTAAAAACCTGCTTAAGTATACCCCGAGGCACCAAAAAAATACACTGATGATTTTAATGCAATGGTAGTGGTCCAAAGACCACCCTATACATTGTACATCAACTTTTTCAACGGAATCGTCTTGAAAATTTCGGAAAAACCTACTTGCTGGTTAGTTTTTGCACAAATATTAATTAGTAGAAAGAATTGAAGAAAGTATCATACATAAATTAGGCATTTCACTCACATGCAATAAAAACTTTAACTGCAAAAATCTCAAAAACCGTTGTTCTGAGCGACTTTAAAACAGTTTAACTTTTTTATATAAAAAGGATGCAAAGACCATTATTTTACATAAAAACTGGTATACACCGAGGCACAAAAAAAATACAGTGATTTTAATGCAATGGTAGTGGTCCAAGGCACACCCTGTACATTGTACATCAAGATTTTCAACGGAGTCGTCTTGCCAATTTCAAAAAAAATTACACGCTGGTTATTTTTTGCAAAAATATTAATTAGTAAAAAGTTATTAAAGAAAATCGAATTGAAAAAATAAAGTTTAACACCCTGTATCTCGGTTAGTACGAACTTTTGGACTAAGGTAAGTGTGGCTAAATCGTAATATTTTGACCCGGGGAATCTACAGTTTGTCTATGTACCATTAGTTCTGGGACACCCTGTATATACATATAGCTTTAAACCAAAATATATTATTTTTAATTATTTCTAACCTTTGCGTGGAAATAATATCTTTATTACAGCGAAAAAAGATGACACATTCGCAAGGTATTTATGAACAATTTATATAAATATTAAAAACTAATGCATTCACGGTAAAAATAAGTTAAATCTTCAACCAAAATCTAGACTTGTAGACCTAGGATTGTAGAACTGTAGACCCTTTAGTAAATTCTGGTGTTAGACTTTCTTAATAAATGGCATTTCGTAGTTTTAAACTGCGGTTGCAATACGTTGTACTTCGTAGAAATTATTTTCAATTCTGCCCGCCCTTTCGATGGTGCCCCTTTTGACAAGTCGAAAAATGTGCATTTTGAGTTAACTAACTAACTTGGGGGTATTGTATTGTGTTTTGTATTTTTTAAAAAATTTCATGTGAATAAAAACTGCTTTATAAAGTAAAATTGTTCATATTGTTTTTTTTTTGGTCAGGAAATAAACTACAAAATGTGCAAAAAACTTTAACTGGCAATTTCTCAAAAATGTGTTCTTCGACTTATCTCCGTTCTCCCGCGCAAGGGAATCAAGTTATTAAGGCTTTTCTCACTAACGAAAGTAAGTTTCTATTTAAAGTTACTCGTTTGTTTTGTTTACTTATTTTTTTTCAGTCTGGGTTAAGGGACTTATTTTAGTTTTAGTTCTAGTTTTACTCTTCTGAATTAATGTTAAAAATGTTATGTTAGGGTACCTTTGTTATAAATAAATAAATAAATCGTTAAATAACTAAAATCTGTCAAAAGCACAGGATTTTATTGTTTTAGTTTTAGGTGGCTAAAAGGTTGGATTAATTTAATTTCAAAATAAACTAAGATTAAAAGAAGATGAAAAAAAATTCATTATTTTAACTATTTTAGAAAAAATTCTAAAATCTATTGAACCCTGGGTTGCTACGTACCAAAAGTGACGATGCACCAGTTCTACCATGTTAAGGACTTACCTACAAGGTGTTACAAAATTCAATAAAAAAATTTTACTGTTACATTTTTTCAGTGAATCCAAGATAGTTTTAAGAAAATATTTTTTTGGTTTATTTTAATATACTCGCCATATACTTTATTTTTATGATAGCAGCCTTTGGTGCCACACTGATTTTCTCTGAAATTGTTTGAGAGGCCAAAAAATCGGAACAGACAAAAAAGTTTGCCAGTGAAGCAACGATTTTATTTCCTGTCTAAAAATCTACCAGTACCTTACAGCAAAATAAAATCTGAGGAGATAGGCCACATGACCCCTGAAAAAGTGTCACCCTAATTTAGCATGCTTAAAAGTGTAGTGCTTATGGCTCAATAGACCCGTTAAATTGGAGCTAAATAGCTGAAAAAGTGCACGAGCTATAAACAAAAAACTAACAAATAAATTAAACTTTAACACTCTGTATCTGGAAAACTAAGCATTTGCGGACCAATTTTATATTTTTTATATAAACTTTTTAACTTAAAACTAGTCAAAGAATTCAACATAAAAATTACAGAATTTTAAAGCACCCTGTATAATATCAACTTCGTTGCAAAAAAAATAATGTCAGGAGATGTTATCGTACAGTAAGATAAAAGCAAAACAACCTACCGTGACAGAAAACAAAACGGTGCCGTATTTTATTATATTCCCCCATGAAAAGAACCCCTGCGAGCCTTATTTAACATGCAACTTGTCGCAGAATGGCAGTGTTATTTGGAAAACATTTTATGACTTCTTTGTAACGACATAATTGTAAAATAGCACATTTATGAGAAAAAGTTTCTCTATACAGGGTCTTCTTTCCTTTATTTTTCTCTCTATCAAAAAACATTATTAAAGTTACATCGGTTAGGTAAGTGGTAACCCATTTTTGAAAAAGGTTTCAATAACCCTTCTAGATGAGATGTGGCATAGTGTAGTAGTAGTAGTAGTAGTGGTTGGAGACCATTTTTGGTCTAGCGACTAGGCACACGGCACGCCCTTTTTGGAAACCTCGATTTGTCCGTACACCATATATCAAACTGATGCACGTGCCCCTTAGGATTCAAGTTTTCTTTCCCTAGGAGGACTTAATTTTGCCTGGCACCTCTTTGTCGAGGGCAGGGATCTTTTTACTGCGTAGCACGTATAAACAGTGGACCCGCGCTTTTACTCCCCTTCCGAAATGCTACATGTTAGACTTGCATCAATCTAACATCGCTATCGTTCCTTTTCAGCGCAACAGTCGTGGTCGTCGTGAGTTGACTGTAGGAGATTTATGCTGACGCCATCCTGGTACCGACTATACAGCACTTATAGCAGGCTCCTGGGTTATTATTCCTGGTTCTTCAGTTTGCTGCGAGTCGGCTCCTGGACTACACCTGCATATATTCTCGATGTTCAAGGTCAACTTATATTTTGCGTGCATCGCATCGCACGCTGATTCGATGACGACTGTTGAACGCTGGAAAAGAAGTGGGCGACAGGGCGACGGACTTTTTTTTTGTTTTTGCATAGTTGTTCGAGACGCGAACCTGGTACTTTCTGCATGTGAAGCCGACGACCATACCACGGCCTTACCCTGCCGCCTTGAGATAATGTAATTATTTATGTCTACCAATGCTCAACCCTCTCTTCATACATTAGACCTAGAGAGATCCATCAAAAGGGAGTCTCGTATCTTAGAAGAACTTCATAAATCTTATCCTGGTATCCAGCGGCGTAGCGTGCCCGAAAGGGCGGAGGGGGCGACAGCTAAAAAGGGCGCCCCTGAAAACTGATGAAAAATATTGTGGCAAAAAAAACCAAAAAGGTCAAAAAGGCGCCTCTCAAAATCTTGCGAACAAAAAAAAAAAAAAAAAAACAAAAAAAAAAAAAAAAAAAGGTCGTCATGTCGTTAGTTTCCTTTGGCACCCACTCAATTGGCCATTACCGGGCCGACTTAGTAAAACTGAGGGCGCTTCGGCCACCTATGGGGCGCCACTACCCTCGGGGCGGGGGGGGCGACGAACCCCCCGCGCCCCCCCCACGCTACGCCGCTGCAGTGGTATCTTTTTTGTATTTTACAAAGCTCCACTATAAGTATTGGACTATTTTTCAAATTTTATTTTAAATTTTGATTTATCCGTTTGTTTTATCATCTATCTCTATCTAGCCTTCTTTGATCCATCTTTGTTTGTTGGCCTCCCCCAATATCTTCCATTCTTCTTTGTCTGTCGCCGTGTTCATCCATGTAGCTCCTGCATGTCTCTACAATCGTCCACAAATGAGATGTGTGGTCTTCCTCTACTTCTTTTATTTTCCCAAGGTCTTCAGGTTACAATACACTTGTTCCATCGATCATCATTCTGTCTGATATTATGATCGGCAAACTTCCATTTTAATTTTGCTACTTCTCCTCTTACATCCTTTACTTTTGTTTTATTTATATCTCTTTAAAGATACGTTTGGTTATATCTGTATGTAATTTTTGTGTGATGATATAAGAAGTTTAGGAGAAAAGAAATACTTGTTAAAAAAAATTGTGGAAAATGCATAAAAGTGAGTTTTCAATTTTTGCCAAATAGCAACAATACTTTTCCTGTAAATAAAATAAAACAAATTTTGATCAGCACAATGTATAAGAACTTTCTTGAAAAACGCAATTTTCCTGCAGTATATATTGTTGACTTGTACGGCCTATTCTTAAATAATACACCGTTTGTGGTGTGACTGTAGTGTTAAAGCCCTGGAAGATGATCAAAACAAGTTTTCCTATAAATGTGGATATTTTACAGCTGCACATGCCTGTGAAAGTAATATGGGAGTTTAAGTTTTAAAGCAGACTTGATATTTTTACACAAATTAATTATTAAATGGTGCAGTAGGTAAGTTGCAACATTGGGACTGATTAGCTTAATACATGTCCTATAAGACATCACGTCTTAGTCAGGAACATTGTATAATTTAGAATTGCCTTTTATCTTTATTTACTCAAGTTTGGTCGTAGTAAGCACATCATCAGAATTATGATTAAGGCAAATGCTTTGCCAAGGTCTTTTTATATTTTTGGTTCTAGTACTAGTTGTTTTAAAAATGCAGCAAATAGTATTTTTTAATGTCTATTGTGTGAAAAATCTTCAAAATATGGGCTTTGTGCGGTGCCCCCAAATGATGGCGCCCAAAGAAGAGGCACCGGTGGCACTACATTAGCTACGCCTATGTGATAGTTATGTTAGTATTGATTTTAACTTACCTCTTATTATAGTTATTATTACGTAAATTGATTTTTGTGATATTTACTATTAGATATAATAAAAAATTAAATATTCATGAAAATAGCATATGAACATTATATCATTGCTGTGAAAGGAAGTTTTATTTTTTTACAAACTGGCAGCACTGCCGTTCAGCAAGGCAAACCAATTACAAATTACACTATTGTAGGTCTAGTTGTTACATAAAATACCCATGCTCTAATTTTAAGTAATTATCTGTACCTCAAAGCAAAATAAGGGTACGAAGTCACTAAAGACAAATTTTACTCTATCTACGACCTCGTCGTGGCAATATTTATCACTGGTTAAAGTAATAAAACGGTTCCTACTATAATATAACTGATATTAATTACTATAGGGTGCATTACATTGGGCGAATTTACTAGTTAGTCGCTAGTGACTTTAGTAGGAATATCAAACGCCATTCGCCGAATATTTTAGTGTCTAGCGAGCAAAGTCGTCAAGTGTAGGCAAGGCAGTTCTTGGTAAAAATGGTTTATGGTAGGTAGTCCGCAGACATGTCGGAAGAAGCGACCAGCGCAACTGCGTTTTTAATCACTGTATGTACTTGTAAACCATTCTGCGAGTTTAAACTCGCTAACTAGCGAGCGACTTAATTCTCCAGCGACTAGCTAGTAAATTCGCCCAATGGAATGCACCATTATGGCTGTCTTCTTTGACAAAAACGTCGCGTCAGTCGCCGATTATGTTAGATCATTACGATGAGCGCTTGATTTTATTCTAGTAAAAAAACCGGACAACTGTATTTATTATTACAAAAATGGAAATTTCCGTCCCCTCCACTAGTGCTCCATTCTCTCTGTTCATGAAACCTTATAGGTTCGAGGCATGAAGAGTAGCCAAAGCACTAATGGAGAAGTTATAATTTTTCATTTTTGTAATTTTACAAAGCTTCACTAAAAAAAATTGATTTTTTTTCAATTTTATTTCCAATGTGCAGGTTACCTTTGACTTATGCTACTCTGAGGAGATCATAAAGAGTTTGAAACACGTGTCTGTGGCTAGTCAGTTTTTAGCTCCTTGTCGCACATGCGAAGTCCCCCCTGAAACTTTATAGGTTCGGTGCATGAAGCTTTCTCTGCTGGTTAAGCTTTATGGATTCGATGCATGAAGAGAAGGTGGAGCACTAGTAGATTATTTCTCAAATTTATTTTAAATATGCTGGTCAGGCGTTTTAGTCCGCTTTTGACTTATGCCATCCTAAGGAGGTCATAACGAGTTCGAAACACGTGTTCCTTCCTTCCTCCCTGCGCTAACGTTAAGATTTCTTGGGCGTCCATGTTTACATTAGGAGACGTCACTACTGACAGCCTATGGTCCATTTATTTACAACTGAGATATAATGAATAACTAAAATAATAATAGCGCCCTGCTCTGCAGCTTTACTCGTAATATTTTTAGGAAAATAATGCACCTAACTATTAAAAACTTAACCATCAAAACAAAGAAAGTAATGTGCCCGACAAAAATGAAACCACTGTTTTATTCCATGCGCGGTGAATGATTGGATGCCTACTGTAATGACCAGACGTAACTATCGATCGGTTCGTTCGGTTCATTCAGACTAGACTACGCCAAGCGGTGTGGTCTAATACACAGAAGTGATTCGTGTCAATGGAATACTGAGATTATTCTTCTAATAACTTTAATAACTAAACATTCAAGTATTTATCACTTGGCAATATTGTAGTACCAAAAAAGTAAATCTTTTTCCTTTTATATTGTGACTAGTTAATAAGCTGGTATCGGAAAAGAGTTTAGAGGAAGATAACCACAAAATGGTCGACAGACAGATCTCCATAATGTCCCCTTAAAAATCGGAGCGCACTCGTTGAAAAGCTATCTATTTCCCTCCCACGTCTCTGGTCTATGCCTAGTCAGTTTTTAACTCCTTGTCGCACATGCGAAGCCCTTCCTGCTGATGAAACTTAATAAGTTTAATGCATAAGGAGAGGGTAGACGAAAGTTTTCATTTTTGTAATTTTACAGAGCTTCACTGTGAGAAATGGATTATTGTTCAATTTTATTTTGAATATGCTGAGGTCAGGCGTTTTAGCCCACTTTTCACTTATGTTACTCTGAGCAGATCATAAAGTTTTAAATACGTGTCTGTCTCCGCTGTAAGAGAGAGATTATTTTTCAACTATATTTAAGGACTCTGACCATTTATTTAAAATATTTTCACGAAAGAAAGGTGTACAATCTACGTCGCGTCGTCTAGCTTATCAGTATTCAATACAAGTTATTATCTTAATTTACGAGGATTTATATTATTTAAAAAAATTCGACCCGGTCCGAAAGTTCATATAAGATTTGGAGATATTAGGGGCTCAAGAAAACTCATCAGATTTCGAAATTAAAACTGCTAGTTTTTTAAATCACCTTTTAGGAGTCTCTGAATATATTTAAATTGTATTGATACGTAAATTAATTGAGCTGTACTGCATCAAACACGAAGCTAAACGTAATTTGCTTAGTTTTTAAAGCCATATATGATTATACTATTGCGGAATTAATGGTTAGAGCAGGACTATTCAACCCGTCACAACATATTGTAAACCATGGTATTGGGGTATTGGGTGCGATTCATACTATACGTAGCGCCACCGTCACGTCATCGTACACGTTTGACGGCACCCAATTCACATTACACAGGCAGGCTTCGTGCCGTCACGCCACCAACAGTTTTGATTAAGCTGGCGGGAGTAGTTTATTGACAAAATGGACCTTACTGATGAATAATAAGTGGCTATTATCTTAGATCTGAGCAAGGCAAAATAAAAAAAAGCCAGCGAAATATTTTAGTACATGATATATTTCAATCAAGATTACAAGAATAATAATACCACACTTTATTCAGAAGATTGGAGAATGTCAAAGCATTAGTTTTTTTTATTTATTAAACAAATAAATTGAAGGCAGTATAGAAAAGCAAAATACCAAATTCCGTGAAGCTCTTAGCCATTCTCAAATATTAATTCATATGGTTTAATCTAAATCTTACTAGAAAAAAATTAATTTTTTTTTGTATTTTTTAGGCCGCTTTATATTATCCCGATATAATTTTTATTATATCTATTATTTCTGCTATGAAAAACAGATGATGAGGACGCCAGTTTGCATTGCATATATTTGCATTGTCTCCAACTTAATATTTTAAGAGCTCTACAAAATTTTATTAACAAAATTTTTTTAAATTTCTTTTTATCGCTAGATAAGTGTACAGTTAACCGGGCTAGCTAACTAGTTTAATAATTAAAATAATTTTTAAGATAGCAACAGTCGGCCGACTGCCGTGCCGGCGCCGGGCGCGTTCGACACTGTTTCATATTCACAACATACGGCACCGGAAGGCCACCGGCAGGCACCAACCGCAGCCTTCGTAAACTAACGAGCCACGAACCAGAAAAGGCAACATCGCAAATTGGCCGGCTGGTGGGCCGATATTTACATGGGAGATATAAACATCTGCTATTTGTTTTGATTGTAGTTTGGCGATTTTGTATTTTTTTTTGTAAAAACTAATAAACTGTGTTTAGGCGTGTTACATTTAATTTTTAAAACAAACAAAACATTTGGAAATAAATATCAGTGGCCATTATTCATGTTAAAAAATATGTAACAAAACCTAAAATAAACAAAAGAGAAATTACTTTTAAACAATTTGTGAGAACAACCCTAAAGTTCGATCATAGTACCGTGAAGTAAGCAGTATGAAGTGAGCACTAAGAAATAAAAATGGTTCCTTTCTTACTGCTAAGTTATTACTGTCAAGTTTGAACAACAGGATGTTTGTGGGATAGTTTCTTATGTCTGACTGCTTACTTTACAGAACTATGAATCTAGTTTAAGTGGTAACATGTTAATTTAAACTTTAAATGAACTTACCTTTTTTTCTATCTATTCTATTTAGCCTTCGTCAATCCATCTTTGGCCAAGTTCTCCAGTTTACAATACATTTGTTCCATCAATCGTCTTTCTGTCTGATAATATGACCGGCAAATTTCCATTTTAATTTTGCTACTTCTGCTCTGACATCCCTTACTTTTGTTTTATTTCTTATCAATTCATTCCTTTTTCTACCTGTTAGCTTTACATGTAACATTTGTCTTTCTATTGATCTTTGGGCTTTTGTTACCTTATCCATGTTTGATTTTGTAAGTGTCCAGGTCTGGGATTCATAGGTAAGTACAGGAAGGATACATTGGTTATACACTTCCGTTTTGAGGTACTGAGGATATTTTTTATTTCTTAATATGTTGCTTAATTTACCGAATGCTGCCCAGGCCAATCTTATTCGTCTCTTGATTTCAGCTGTTTGCTTTTCTTTTTTCAGTTTAATAATTTGTCCCAGGTCCTATATATTCCTCTACTTGTTCTATTTTCTTTTAGATTGATTGATATTATCAGCATATCTTGGTGGTTCAGAATTGTCTGTTTACTTTGATGCCTATTTCTTCCCAATCTAAGTTTTTAAAAACATCTTCTAGGGCCTGGTTAAATAATTTAGGGAATATTGTGTCACGCTGACACCTCTTCTTATGCGGATTGGCTTGGTTCCTCTGTGGATTTTGATTAATGTTGTTGCTTCACTAAATATATTGGCTATTAAGTCTGTATATCTGTGATCTATTCGGCTATTAATTAAAGATCTTTTAATGCCCAGTGCTCAATGCTATCGAAAGCTTTTTCAAAGTCTATAAACAATATATATTTATATATATTTCCATACCCTCCCTTTCTTCAATTTTTTTTCGCCTGTCGTCAGGATTTTCTCTTACTGGAGGTTTGGGGTTTGACATATACTCGGGTTGAGATTCAAATAGCCGAGGTATTGCCCCATTGTTTAACTTAGGGAATGTTAGTGGCACCTCCTTTTGTACTCCCTCTTTATCCCTAATTATCTCGGTTCTAACCATAGAGTAATTATTACTCTGAGGTTCTAACAACGTCACTTTTGTCAAAATGTTTCCAACAAACCACTGAAGATGCAGTCACAACATAATGTGTATGGCCTGAAGCCAAGCATTTTTTAGGTCATTTTTTTTTGGGAAGCTAAAGGTTGTTTCGTGACCCTCTTCATTAATCATAGATGCATCGTTACTTTTGCAACCGGGTACCCAACATTTCGCGGCATGTTTAAAATTTAAAAAGAAAAAACAGACCAAAAATGCCAAACAAAAACAAACATCTAACCTCACTTATTACCGGTGTACAAAAGGTCTTTTTTACACAGCTTTTATTAAGTAGGTAATATAATTTTAAGTTCACCACACATCTCACTAAAACCAGAACAGTTGTTTTATTTGGTAACGCGATTTGAAATATACTAAAAGTTAAAAAAAAACATTATCTGCGCGGAAACGGCCAGTAACTAGCGTGGTGGGCGACGCACGTTTACGAAAATGACTGGCCTCCACGCTGTGTTGCCGTTTCTTTTGGTTCGTGGCTCGTTAGTTTACGAAGGCTGTGCACCAACACATAAAATATTCTCGTCAAGCAATCTTGACGATCGGGACGGTAGCTTGATGGTAGCGCTAGGGTTAAATGTGAATACCCCCATTGCTTTCAATGTAAGATTATTTTACGTGTCGTTGACGGTACGCTAACGGGACAATGACCATACGTATAGTGTGAATCGCGCCTTAGGAATCAAAACTGATCCGTAAGATGTGCGTTGAAAGATTTTTAATTTTCATCTTTCGGTATTTTTAAAGCTCCTTGTGTCTCCCAATAATATACCAACAACAATTTTACAACTAACTAGAGTTAACTAGCGACTCGTGAAATTTAGCAACATTGAAGGTCTGCCTCTTAAATTAAATGACCGCCTCGTTAATTAGACCAATATTGCCATCCAAAATTAATTGTAGATTATTACATTTGAATTGAACTATAAATACCTTGAATTTAATAACAAATTACAACTCTTTAGGAAGGGTGGCGAAACAAAGGTCGAAAGACAAAAGATCGAAAGACAAAAGATCGAATACAAAAGATCGAAAAACAATAGATCAAAAAGATGAAAGATCGAAATACACAAAAGGTCGAAAAGACAAAACATCGACACCACAAAAAATCGAAAAACAACAGATCGAAACTACAGAAAATTGAAAAACACAAGATCGAAAGACAAAAGATCGAAAAAGCAAAAGATCGAAAATACAAAATATCCAAAAACAAAAGATCAAAAGACAATAGATTGAAAATACAGAAGATCGAAAGTACAAAAGATCGAAAGAAAGAAGATCAAAAAAGCGCGTATCATAATACCGCGTTTCAAAATATCGCTATTACATAATTCGACTAAGGGGTCTCTTTCTAACATATTTTTTGAAAAAAAAAACTTTCCTGATTTCTTTTCCGGGATCCTAGAGGGTGTGTAACCAAACTGAACCGAACCGATTCGACTAACGAGTCTCTTTCTAATATATTTAAAAAAAAACTTTCCTGACGTGTTTCCCGGGTTCCCACAGGGTGTAAAACCAAACCGATTCGGTTTGGTTACACAGTCTCTAGGATCCTGAGAAAGAAATCAAAAAAGTTTTTTTTTGAAAAATTATGTTTGAAAAAGAGACCCCCTTAGTCGAACTATATGATTTTTGTTAAGTATGGCAAGCCATCGGTTTATTTAGCGGTTAGGTAATTTTACCTTACCTGACCTTCCCTAAACTGTTTTCGATCTTTTGCCTTTTGATATATTGTTTTTTTGATCTTTTGCCTTTCGATTTTTTGTCTTTCGATCTTTTTTACTTTCGATCTTCTGTATCTTCGATTTTTTGTTTTTCGATCTTTTGTATTATCGATCTTCTGTATTTTCGATCTTTTGTAGTTTCGATATTTTGTTTTTCGATCATTTGT